>VXBT01005024.1:135458-180501 GCA_013400235.1 Oriolus oriolus
CCCTCTGCTGTCCCGCCGCGGCAGCGCCGCCCGCCCGTGCCCGCGGAGCCGCGGGTCCGGAGCTGCGGGTCCGCGCAGGGTCCGGGGCCAGCGAGACCCGCGACACGGGTGGGAAGGCACGGCACGGGCCAGGCAACAGGTAGGCCTTCGGGGGAGTCGGGAGCTGGCAAACATAGACTACCAGGCCCTACCAGATAAAATACATACCTTTCTCTTCAAATTAAAAGGTAAAGCTGCTGTAAATAAGGGTTGAGAATGCCACTGCGGTGTTAAAAAATCGCATGGGCGCACCGATGCGTGCGGACACCCTTCTGCCCGCTCAGAGGTACCGCCAGGGCGGCCCCTCAGCCCCGGAGCTGCAGCGGGCGTGGGCAGCGAGCGCAGCGGCACGGCTGTCTCTGCTCTCTTACCTTGCAGGTGAGTGCATCAGCCTCAAAACATGAAATTCAAGTAGTAAAAATATTCAAGCAATCAGGTCTTCTAGGTCTTCTGCTTCTTCCGTACCAGAAAGCAGCCTAAGGGAATACAAGATACCACATTTCGCCTTATCCGGGCCAAACCAAGCCCGGGCTGGCAGCGCAGCTCCTGCACGTCCCTGACTGCCAGAGAGACGCTGGCTTCCTCTCTGCCCTTGGTCCGGCAAGTCATCCGGGGCAACTGCCAGGCCTCCAGTTCGGGCAGTCTGTTGTTTTGATGTTTTCTTGCTTTCTTAATCTTGATAAAGACACCAGACAAGCAGAATGCTTATGGTAAATAAATTTTTGTTTATAACTCTGTCCACTTCAGTGAGGTGGAGATAGTAGGTGGACAGTATCCTGAGCTAAATGAGTATAGAATGCAAATAAACAGCCTACAACCTTCAATCCAGTTTTAAGAACAAGAATATTTATGAGACTATGACATTTATGAACCTAAAGAATATTTATGACATGAACCAAAATCAACTAACAGGTCACTTTAGGAAGGCTATACCTGGGTCGTGAAAATCCTGGAACTTTTGAAAAAGAGAACCAAATTCTTTCATTGCATCAATTGTCTTAAGTAAACAGTGTACCAAAATGAGGCTTCATATTAAACACCATCATTTTAATGGTTTTCAACAGAAGGAAATGGAAAACATTGGTGAAATTAACCTGACAGATGAGGTAGCAGAGCTGCAATTTTAAAAGTAATATCCTTCCACAAGATCCAAGAAAAATGAAACAGTCCTGTGTTTTTCTGTAGGCTCCTTATTTTATTTTCTGTTGCTTTGACTGGCAAGCCCAAATATTTTAACATGAATTTTATTACTGAGGAAAACAACATGATTATTTAATGAAGATTACGTTGGAGATGCATCTCATACCTCTAATAGCATAATATTAACTTGAGAAAAAAGTTTATCCAGCTGTTCTTATTAAAAGCTCAGTAGATCAACAAGAAAATTATACCTATGTTTTTTCCCAGTGTTTTTTTGAAATTAGCATTCACAGAAGTTAGAATTTCTGCATTTTACCTTTACTAAATCTAAAATTTCTGATGAAGATTCCAGTGAAAAAATGTAGACACTAGTCAGAAATACTTTCTATTTCAACTATATCTGTGTCACTATTTTACCATTTTCCCTACTGATGGTTATTGTGATGTGAAATGTCATTGGGTCTCATGAACTAAATACCAATGACAAAAAGGAAAGGAAATTACATCAATGTGTATTTCTGGTTCTTTTGGGTTTTTGAAAATATTTTCCTCCTGAATTTACTGTGTGAATTCACACACTTGTTCTTTACACTTCAAGTATCTTTACTTACATTTCAGTCTACCAGAAGGACTGAATTGCAAATTTAGTCCAAACCTCTGAATGACCCTTTTTAAAATACCAATCTGCTAAACAGTGTCACGGACTTGCCTGGAGGTTGCCATCAAGGATAGCAAATCTCTTGGGAAGCCTGAAATGCAGGACACTTGCCAGACTAAATACTATTTAAGATTCTTCTGGTTTGTGTAAATGTAATTATCATTAGAGCAGTTTCAGGGATAGTTATTAAAAAAGAAGGAGTGAGCACTAAGAGGACCCTGTTATTCCCTGACAGCATTAACTGGAGTTACCTGAGCACCAGACTGTGGTTGCATCAATAACTTGATTGTTACAGACAGGGAGAAAAGAGACTTGTTTTTCTTTCCTATGCAGTCATAGCATAGAAAGGAACTTGATTGTTTCTTCATAGTGGCTGCAGTCCTTTACCCCTGCTGAAACTAGCAATGCAAATGTTTGCTACAATAGGAAATGTGTTACAGGGTTTTACAATAGCTGCCCACTTCTAACTTGACAGAAATAAAATTATTATAATCCCATGTATACAGCCTTTCGGTCGTATGTCATATTCTAGTTAAGGCTGACCAGTACAGAATTTGATCTGTGAGAAGAGTCCAGTGTAACTGGCAGAATTGTCCCGAGAATAATCCGTAAGTATTTATACTGAAAAATAAATGCGGTAGATGTCATCTGGTGGGAATCACAACTGAGAAAAAGTAAGAACAGCAAATACCTGAACTGTAGGTCCCATGTGACAAAAGAGCAACATTGCAGAATGTTTTTCTTAGCCTTCACTAAACAGATGTTTTCTCTAAAAGATGTTTCTTAATTAAAAGAAAAATGTCAGTATTCCCTTGATTTAAAAGAAAATATATCATAACTGATACACTAGAGACTACTTGTTTTCAGGTTTGAATCATCTACTTCACTCATGTAGACAATATGATCCTCTTAACCAGTGTTGTAGTGCTCCTTAGCATCGAGAATATGGCATCAAAGAGCAACTTCAGTAACTTTAGAGGCTTTTTGGTCCATGTTTCTGATTTAGGCTGAATTTGTTTAGTGAAGATTGAAATTTTGTGGGCTCTGCTCAAAGAGAACATACCATTATGTATCCCACACACAGGGATTCATGCAAAAATAGATATGGTTACTTCAAACTGCAAGAAATATAAATACTTCAATTCCAAACATTACAGAACAAAATTAAGTACTTGTGCTTACACTTTCAACAGGAAAAGAAGAAATAATCACAGTTTACAGGAGGGTCTCTTTGCACCTGCAGTTCAGTTGCTGCAGTCCATCATCTCCATTACCTTTGAAAGTATACTATTTAAAAAATGTTGAGCCACACTTACGAAGAACTCTGAGTGCTTCCTGTGCTGTCTCCTTGCCTCAGTCTCAACCAGGGCTGGAATCTAATAACTCGGAACTAGTGATTTCCTGGCAGAATATTATATTTCAGCTTACAATCATTCTTTCTGGGAACTGAGGTAGTGCTGTGGAGAGCGCTGAATCCCTAACTGTGCAGGCTGGATTAGATTTACTCTAATCCAATGTTTAAAAACAATATTTACCTTACTTTAGTGGAATTTTGGCCATTTCCTTTATTACTTTGATAATACTTCAGAGATAGTTCTAAACCTGGATGGGAAGGAAGAAAAAAAAGTCTCAGGGAAAATTAGAGACGTCTATATAAACACGACTTTTTCAGCATTCTGATATATGCATGTTCATATTTATATATGTATATGATAAACAATCTATTATGAAGAAATAGTTTACTGAAAATATTTATATACAGCATGCTGGCACCAGGGATTGCATACTATTTGACAAATTCTTTTCTCATTATTGAAAAAGTATTGGTGCTTTTCTAATGTACTGTTGATAAGAAGGCAACCACAAGGTTAATCTTCCAGGGTTTAGCACTCCAAACCTTCTTCGCAAGAGACAACACAAAATGCATTTATATTTTTGTATTCTTAGATTGATGTATATGTAGCAAGCACCAGCTTATTTTCTCCAATCCTGAAATTGTTTGACTGGGTGCAGCTTGGTGATTTATGAATACCACTGTAAGGATCAAAGTTTGTTGTCACCATGTCTGCTTAACACACGCAATTATTAAAAGGAAGGAGAAAATTATTTCTGCCAGAACTTGGACCCTTTAATAACTCAGAGTTCTATGTTTAGAACAGAACAAGGAATTACAACACACAATATTTTGAGGCTTTATTTCCAGTCATTTTATTCCATTCAGGATTTCAAATAGAAATCCTAAGCTGCCACAGGTTTTGTTTTTGCGTGAACAGTTCTTCCACAAACAGGGCAGAAATTACTTTCAGACAGGAATCATTATTTAAATAACAGATGATTCCACCCAGTTACAAATACACTGGTAGAGCAAGAAAATTAAGTTGGGGGGGAAAGGCTTGGCATATTTCATCAGTTCAAAGAATTATGAAATAAAGTTCTAGAGGATCTGCAAACCCAAAACACCACAAAGGTCGCTTATCCATAGCTATTTATTCTGCTATGCTTAATGACAAGTTTTGCAAGCAAACTGTTTGGTAAGAGTTTCATCCTGAAGAAATGAAAATAACAATAGTAAAACTCAGCAGTTATATAAAATCATATATGTTTAAAGTGATATACAATTTAAGTGATGAGGTTTTTCCTCAAAAAAAACCCCTTCTAATTGCTACTGAGTGGAAAAGAGAGGCTGCTCAAAGTACTTGGGGTGATTCAAGTTCCCACCATTCTCAGGGGTAAAAAAGAGTTCACAGTCATTCTTCAAAATCCAGAGAATCATATAATCAGTCTTAGGTCTCTGTCCAACCTGGGATTCATTTGTTCTTGGCTCCTTGTTTTCCGGACGCTCACTTCTCTTCTGCAAGAGGGAAAATTAGATCCACCTTCATCCCTGTAATGCTTACTGGCCTGAATCCCCACATTGTCCCTTTGATCTCACACTTAAAGCCTCTTTGAGGCAGTTCCCAGCCTGTCCATGTACTTCTTTGGGCAGTATTCTTTCATAACACCTGTTTTTGGCAATCACCTCAAGTAAAGCTGAGGACATAATTAGGTACTCCATGGACCCTGATATGCAGGAGATCTACATACCCCCTTACCAGGATGGAAGAGTAATTCTGAAATTAAAATAGTCATGGTCTCTGGAGTTTTAGAAAATGTGGATTTTGCCTAAATTTTCTATTTGGCCACAACTTTCACAAGACATTAAGTAGCAGTGGATCTGTTAAAGGAATGTTTGTATCTTCTATATAAAGAAGTGAAGACCTTCAAAAGACCTCTGAAGTGAAAGTAGGAAAACTTAACTCATCAAAATTCTTTCCAGTTAGTTAGGAAAGTTAGTTTTATTCTTATACAGACTTCAGCATTACCAATACTAGAGAGCTCTAGAAGATACAGGAATTAAGGAATACCATCAAGGAACTAAAGCCATACTTCTCAGGTCTTGATGATTTCTAATAAATCTTAACAGTATTAAAGCTCAGGGGAGATGATATTTAATTTCCTTTTGTTCACTATCTTTTTTTTAGGATTCCATGCAAAGTTGTGGGAGACGCATCCCAACCTTTGGAGACCCAGTCTATCATAAATCCTTAAACTTACATGTTAGTCTTTTTAACAGACTCTGTTGCTTTCATTTTTCTTGTGCTTCAGCATTTCCTGGTACCATCAGAGACCACAGGTGGAGTGTTGAAATAAAGCAAGAAAGAGTTTTCTACTGATGAGATGTCCAGACAGACATGACTAAAGAGATGAGCAGCTACCCATATCCTTGGTATGAGGTTCCATTGTTATATTACCCAGCATGGGGGAAGTTCATCCAATTTGTTTAATTAATTTCAGTACTTACATTTCATGCTTATTATTTTTCCCCAGCTCAATATATTGTGACCTGAGAATTTTGTTAAGAGAAAAGAATCGTTAGAATACTCTCAGTAATATTCTAGGGGAAAAAAGGAAAAAGAATTGAGAAACAAGTTCTATATTGTTTCACTATATTGTTTCACCAACATTCCTTTTTCTTTAACCTTTTGGACATTATGCACTGTCTTTATTTTAAATTAAATCCATTTAACTATCAGCTAAGAGTAATTGTAGCCACATTGTATCTTCTGTGTATTGCCCATAAGAGAGTGGAACAACAGGGTGAAGGAATGGGTCACCCAGCCTTCCTTGACCAAAAGATCTACCCAAATATTAAAACTAGCCTTCTTTATATTGTGGGTGGCAGAGCACTGAAACAGGCTGCTCAGAGAGGTTGTGGAGTCTCCCTGTCTGGAGACATACAAAACCCACCTGGACACATTCCTGTGTCACCTGCTGTAGGTGACCCTGCCTTGGCAGGGGGATTGGACTTGATCATCTTCAGAGGTCCCTTCCAAACCTGACTACTCTGTGATTATGCAGTATCTGAAATACGAGTGTACATTTTTTTCTGTCTCACAGGTTTTTCTCCCTTAGTTCCGGTGCAAATATGTCTTTCAAACCATCTGGAAGGCTGAGAAACAGCTGACAAAGTGAGTTTTCTTTTCTGCATAAAATATTTAAGAAAAACTGATTTCGTTTCCATTTACTTTCTTCATGCAAAGCAAAGATAGATAACCTTCAGAAAAATTCCAGCTGTGTTAGTTTGAAGGTCATCTTTTGAAAACTATGTGTAGTATGTGTCTTGTACGCTTCTATACACAATTATCACTTTCCTTGGTTTTGTTAGCATGTCCTATCAACCGCAACTCCTGTTTTGCTTGGCATGCCTCCCAACAGTCAACAGATGTTTTCTCCCTCCTATTTCTTCCCTGAGAAAATTACTTCCAAATGATATCATCTCTCCTTGAACACAGGGTGTCTCCTTTCGTCCTAGGGTTCTCTTTGGAGCCCTGGTGTTTAGAAACTTGGTAAACAAAAAGGACCTTTTTTCAGAGACCGTGCAAACTTTGTGTCTACAAAATTATACTATGGACCACCAAGGCCAACAGATAGTATAGCCAGCAAGGCTTACCTCTAAAGTGTTGGAAGAGAAATGTCTTAGTTATGAAAATCTGCAATTCATAATGGGTTTGGATGGCATGCTTCTCTGCCCAATAAAATAGATTCAGTTTACCTGTTGGAAAGCTTTATTTGGTAAATGATTTGGTGCTTGCCACATATTGTCTTACAATTGCCAATAAGAGCCACTAGGATTGAAAGAATATGCACAGATCATCTGATGCTACTTCCTTTCATAATTTCTTTAGTGGAGGCAACATATGAGATGGAAAGAAAATCAGGAATTCTCAAGCTTGGGCTGAGTTGAAATATCATGGTTAAGTCATCTAACTTTTTCATGCTAAAGGTCTAAAAATAAAACAGGAATTTTTCAGAATTAACCCTCTAGACCAGACAAAAAAATCAAGAGAGGGTATTGTTCAGCTAGCACTTATTACTGTTAAGGGTCCTGGACATCTTTTAAGACTTGACTGAGCTCTCTTTATTCACCTGGAAATCTCAGTTAGTTAAAAGTATAATTTTGCAATTGCTGTGTTTGAAATATGTGTTTGATAAAGTACCATAGATACACTTTCAGGAAAGGACATATTTATTAGCATTTGAGAAGCACATATTTCAATGTACATTTGAACAATAAACTTCTCAGTTGTGTAGGGCATGGTGCTAATAATGCCATGGTCATGGGTTTGATCTCCATATGGGCTATTTGCTTAAGAGTTGGACTCAATCCCTCTGGGTCCCTTCCAACGCAGGATATTCAGTGAGTTCTGTGATTTCTGTGACTTCTCTCTCTCCAAGAAATTTGCAGTTCTGAAAATGTGATCTGAAAAATGAGCACACAGGAGGAAGGAATTAGTGAAGAAAGAAGGGTTCTGTATATCTTATATCTTACTCTTCTAGTTTTCAGCACAGAGAGTTATGGCTGTTGAAACCAGAATAATCCATTCTCTTACATAAAGTTACTCTTCCAGACTCTCTGGTGTTAGCAGGACTTCTTATAACCCTTCTCAGACTGGCCTCTCCCTATGCAACATGCATCTCCTGGCCTGGAGGTCCAAGTGTTCAACATAAAGCTTAGAAAAGATGAGGAGAAATCCTTCTTCAAGGATTTTCCCTTTCCTAAGATTGTCTGCAATGATGCAATGCTACCATTTCAAGTGGTGGGGTCTTTCTGCCTCTGAAGAGTTGCTGTTCATTGAATACAAAACCAATCTCTAGCAGGTACACTCTGTGACATTATAGTTGACTTTATTTTTAAAACCCTTTACAGACATTGGCAAATCCTAGCCACAGTCCTGTGAGTGATTGACATATTATGAAATCATAAAAAGGTGCAGAAAAATTTAAAAATTACTTATCCAGACCACTGAGACAGACAGCATTTCAGATTTAAAATAAGAAGCAGAAATTCCTGGATGTCAACTGCATAATCAACTACAGATTGTTCAAATAATACATACAGAACCCAAAGGCAAAAGTAAACTTTAAAAAATGTGTGTTATTATAATGTATTCAGTGGGCATCCATATGTTTCAATTTTTCACAGGGGGATTTTTGATGTTGGTAAAAATTCAGTCCATCCAGATGAAATCCTGTATCTGCAGGGGCAAATATAAAAATATATGTCAACTATCAGAGAGTAATCTGCTCATTGATAATTTTTGGCCTTAAGAAATGTAGTCATTTCTGAGAGCAGGTAAAGTTCTGACACATAAGTATGTTCAAGGAGAATCTGATAGGAAAGTAAGCTTCCTACAGGAAATATTGTGTAATCAGAAAGTGGAGAGCTGAGAAGCAATTAAATAATTCAGATTTCATCCACTTGATAACTGACTGTATCAGATCAATAGAGACTTACTGTAGGCTCAGGAACAGCAGAAGGTTTTCTAAGACAGCAAACTCAGGGTTCTTATCAGTAACCTTGGCCTGGTTGCTTCTTTTACCCACACCTAAGGTGTGGAAAACCAGTCTGGGACCTCCCAAACCAGTGTGGGTTTGGCATAAGCTCATTCTGTGGCGTGGAGTGGTCCCCACAAAGAGCAGCTGTCTGACCATCCTTCCTGTGGCAGTGGGAGCAGCAATCCCTACTCTCCAAGGTCTTTCCCTATAACAGACTTCCTGGACATCTGTCCCCATGCTTCCTGTGGCAGGACCTTCCCTTGAGACAGCAAAATTCATGTTTTTCTACATGACTGAGAAGCATTCGGCCAGTTCTGGTTGGGAATCACAATTTTTAATGACCAGTAAGTGGTTAATTTAAAAATCATTACTGTTATGAAGGGCCAATATTTTTAATCCTAGAGATGGAATGGCACAAATGTAAGAAAAACCGCAAGGTGCCCAGGCTTAGTAGCTAATAAGCTGATCAGCTTGACTGACTATCTCCACCTTTCACTATGACTGAAATCTTAGACTCTTCAGGGATCTCTGACACATTTGAGATCTATGTCAAAAAAAAAAATGGTGAGCATGGACCACCTACACAGAGTTAAACCATTTGAAATTAAGTACTTCTCTGATGATGCAGTGTTGAAATTCTTACTGTTAATACAGTTCAGCTTCTTCTGGATTGCAAATCCTCAGTTTTATTTAGCATATAAAGCTAAAGCCCGGAATTAGTCAAGCCATTTTTCACTATAAGCAACAGTTCTTCTATTTGATATACACTAGGAATCATCTCTCGGCAAGATTTTCCCCCATCATTAGGTTTTGTTCTCATAACAGAGCTGCTGGATTTGAAACAAAAATGTGGTTCTCTAACCACAAAAATCCAACAAGGAGCACAAAGTAAAAGAATCCTTAAAAGGCTCCTGTTTTTGGTTTTGATTTTAAATATAGTATTAGTAAAGCACTTTTAAAATTAGATATGTCAGAAATCTACAAACAGAGCACCTAATAGAAATGGAATGCAGCTTAAAATCACAAGTCTTCATATGCAGGCTTCACATGCAGCTACTTTAAAAGTGTCACGTTGAACTTCAGCAATACAAGGATGAGGAGAAAAGTTATATCTCCCTATTCCTTCCCATCTCCTCTTTGTAGAAAGTGCTGGCATAACCCTTCAAAGCTTTGGTGTGTTCTGAAGAATTTATTACCTTCATATCCATTAAATGAACTGCAAATTTTACTAAAGTTTTGAGCTAATTTATTTAATAAAATAATGGATCTCAATGAAATGAAATTACCATCCTTTTAAACATACATTATATATTTTATTGTGACTGATCCAGAATTAAAGTATAAAACCTCCTGCACATTAGTTTTTAAATATGAGTTTAGGGCTCCTGTGGTGCTTCCTCAACTGTTTGTTATGAAGTGTTACCACCTTACCAGTCATTAAATCACACTGAAATTGCCATTGTGCTTCATAAGCTGTTGGCATATGTTTCATTACATTATATTCTAGAAGAAGAAAATAGATTACTGAGAAAGACACAATGTTTTCTACAAATGCATGTTTGATGACTGTTTTTTGGCAAATCAAATTAAAATCCCAGGAACTTTGATAGCTTCTTTTCATTCCATGACATTCAAAGATTGTTTTCTAATCACCTGGGATTATGCCATTTCCAAAAAGTGCATAGTCACACAAATCCATATTTCTGAGCTCACTGACTTTAATAGAGCTACAGAAAAGAAAAAAAATGGCCTCTTTTTGCTAATAAAATGCTACTAGATAAAAGAAGGAGTCATATGAAGTCAAAAAATCACTGATTCAAACTGTACCCCACAGTCCTGAAAAGAAGCGTTGATAATTGTGACAGAAATATTTAAATAGATAATTGGTGTTGTGCCAGATACACGCTCCATTTAGTTTTTTCTCAGACAGAGGTTTTCTTAGTTGGAAGATTTCATTGCCCAGATAACTGCTTTATTTCTTCCAATTTCTGCCTCACATAGGCTATCTAAAATGCAGAGCAATTGCACTCTGCCATGCATCTCAGCTTATCACTTCCCCATCTGTCCAAATCAGGCACCTGTCCAGACTGAAGTGAAGCTTTTCTCTGTTGCACATCTAGACTTAATTCTGAAGGAAATCCAAGGCTGCGGATAATGGGATGTGCAGTTGCATCTGACTGCCATACAGAATCAAAATGCTGCTTGGGCATGTCTCCATCACCAGCTTAATGTGTGGCAGGAAATCCTAGACCTGTCTCATAGTGCCTCTTTAGCTCTTGTCTCTTACAGAGGCCTCTTGCAGAGGTCAGATCCTGTCAGATCCTGTTCTGGAGACCATTTGTCACAATCCTCTAAAATCTTTTCAACAATATAAATTCAATTACCACTCATGGTGCCATTAAATGCCCTATTTCTTATCAAAACCAAGCATTGAGCTTTCTCTCTAATAGGTAGTCTTGGCTGTTGAATCAAGTTCACCACGATTGAACCAGTTCTAAATAATCTTCCACCATGTTCTCACTGCAGACAAATGCTGTTTCATGTCTGGTTAAGACACCCAAATTAGACTTTACCTTTGCTGACATGACTAGAGTTTTTGCAGTTTAATATCTGCTATCAGAAATTAATAAGTCTTTCCTTTTTTCTGGATCTAGAATCATTCTGCTCCCAAATTATTTATAGGTTACTTAATCTATTTATTCATTCTCTGAAAAAACATTTTTGCTTGTTCACAAACTTACCAGCAGTTTCATTGTGTGCCCCATAGTTCTCAAATTGTGAGACATATAGTGAAAAATGATTCTGTTTTTAAGAATATAGTCCAACCAAACAACAGCACTCCTGAACACTCCTAGATTTTTTTAATCAGAAATTTATTATGATTTTGCCAGTGATACTTGGAACTCTCTTTCCTGACCAGTCTGTTCTTGAATCTTGCTTTGTTCACCTTTAGGCTTTGAAATCTCACAAAATGCGTCAGTTTATATCAGTTTATATCTGATGCCATGTCTGACATTTTTCATAATAATTTCTCATTTCATGTCACTGTCATCACTTCTGCTGTAGGAACAACTGGAGGAACAACTAAGCAAGGTTGGAAGATATTTAAGTAAACAGTCTGATGTACACTTCAACTAGACACACAACCCTAGAAAAGGGAACAAAATTGGAGAGTTATACCCATATAGCTCAGCAACACCAAAAACACCAAAAGACATCAAGGACAGAGGCAGACTTACGCCCAGCCTTCTGTGTCTACTCCCATACTCAGTCAACTTCCATGAGCACTTCCAGGACAGAACTTCAGTGTTTACAGAAACTGCAAATTTGGAAATACGCAATGATAGTCTCTACAACAGAATCATCTAGGTAAAGTTCAAGGCCAAACAGCTCAGCCTATGAGTCTTAGTCCAAAATGAAATCTTTGACCCGTTCCATACAAGTATACACAAATACAGCCATCAAGATTATTACCTAATCTCTTTACCTTTCTACATTTCACAGTTTTAGAACACATTTGGTTTCTTGGAAAGGATCTTATTGAATATCTACATCATAAACAAACCTGAAGAAAATGTAAGGCTTAATTTTTATTTTAGGGACAGCCAATAGAAAGCATACAAATATGCTTTCTTCAATATTTAGACGAGTGCCTAAGCTCAGGGAATAAAAGTGTAAGAAATTTTCCAGATGGACCAAAACACCCTGTTACTTGTTTAGAATCTCACAACACAAACACTTCAGGTCTAACAGCTGCCAGAATGGGTGTGTTTGTGTGTGGTGCACGCATATGTGTGTGCATCTCTCTCTTTTTCTTGCTCTGTCTTTTCCTATTTTTGTAGAGTCTGCTCTCTGGCTTTACTTTTTTACAGCAGTTTTTGCCAATCCAAAATATGTAGACACTAAGTTAAATCACTCATTTTGTTTATGTGGCAACAAGTTCAGACTTCTTGCCGAAAAATGTTCTTGGCTTTGGACAAAGCAGGCTTTGAGATGCTTCCATCTGTTTTGAATACACCACAAATCGTAGTATGGAAACCATTGCCCTCAACTGGTAGCCAATTTGCTGAACAAACCTATATTAAAAAAAATAAGTATGATTCAACTGCAGACTGTTTTCATATTTTTATATCATTTAATTTCAAAGGAATCCAATCCTTATATGGAAGAACTTTAAATACTTGTGAATTTTCTTACTGAGAAGAGGGTCAAGTAAGTAACAAAAATCAGTTCTTTTAAATTAATGAATTCATATTATCAGTGAGGGGAAAAGGCTTAGGCTCTTTATATAGTACTTTAGGTTCTTTTATAATACTTTTCATAATGGGGCCTGAGCATTGTTGCAAAGGTAATCTTTCAATCTCTCAGCGATTTTACTTCTTTGTGTGTTCTACTACTGCTTGAAGAACTTGAGAGAATTTGTGAGTCAACAGTATACACAGTCTTGGAAAAAGGAAGACATTCTCTGCTTTGCCTTCTGTCTGTTGTGGCAGTCTCAGCACATCTTTTTACTCTTCCTCATCTCTCACTTCCATTTTGACTGCCACTGCTAGTTTTGGAAAGGGAGAAGAATTTCTTTAACAACATGTGTAGACAACACCAGCAATAAGGACTCCCAAACAAAATTGTTTTCAAACACAGCTCCTTTGGACTCCAGAAGATTATAATAATAGAATTATAGAATATCTCGAGTTGGAAGGGACCCATAAGGATCATCAAGTCCAATTCTCTGTTCCTCACAGGGAGTTCTGTCTTTCAAGACAGTCAGAAAAATGTGATTTTTGTATACTTGTGTGTGATTTTACATGAAAACTAACTACAGGATTTACTCAAAAGATCAGAGTAAACACTGGAATAAAACCTTGAGCAATCTTTTCAAATATATCTTGCAACCCGCAGCACTGGTGCCCACATTCTGCTTCTAAAATCAAGCATAGCATGGGAATGTACTCTAATTTATCTACATTACGCAAAACTGAGTCTTTCTGATAGGTATTTCTGTCTTGTGTTCCCTTCCAGGCATGGTCTGTTTTCAGACCTACAGCAAACCAAAAATACACAAAGTCCAGAAGTCAAGAGCCGGGAGCAAGGGATTCCATGACTGTTGTGATAAATTGCCTGTGATCAAATGTCATGGCTGTGTTCCAAATTTATTGCGGAAGAACCTGGCTTAGGAGAACCAGTGATAGAGAAGGCACCCCATACTGCAGCATCTAGTAGTAATTCCTAATTTTACTCCAAGGCAGATGTGATGTAAATGATTCATCTGAGCTTGAGAATGTCCTGAAGTTTGACCCTCTCAGTAGAGCCAACTGCATTGTTGAAAAAACCAAGGCGCAAGCAAAGGCTGACGTGTAACAGAGCTGTTAATAAGTACAAAACACTGGTTTCCATATGCAATATTTAAAATATACCAGGAGAAAATAACTGGAACAAGGATCTTTAATATAGGCTTGCAGTCATCAGTCATCTCTGTCAGACTTTTTGTTATGCTCCATTCTTTTACACTTAGCCAAAATTTAGAATTATATGAGGACCGTGTGTATTCAGTAAAGAGAAAACAAAATCCTATTCTTTCATTTGAAACAATTTTAAATGTTGTAACTCAAAGATTCCCTCTTATTCTATCTACATGTTTTTTATGTTTGCTGATGTTGTAGAGTATAACCTCAAATAATGCAGAAGTAGTATCTAAGGGTATGCATAATTAAATCAAATCTTTGAGGTGCTAATGCTAACAATTGACCTGTGATGCTAGCTTTCTACTCTTTTCTCTGTTTCTACTTCATCATGTCTCCTAGTGTTGCCTGAACAAAAACTGTGAGAAGCAAGAGGCAGCTTTGCTCTGCACCTTGGCTACAGCTGCTCCTCCTCTCAGCAGAGTGCACGACAGGAGGCTGCTGCTGCATGTGCAGAACAAGTGGCAATCTGCAGTGCTGTGAGGAGCACGAGGTAGGTACGGGCTGCATACTCAAAAGATAGAAAGGAGAAAAGGTCTCAGTTCCTCTACCATGTGCCTGCCAAGGCACCCTTGAAAGAACAGGCCCAAGGAATGTTAGGATAACAATTCAATCCCATTCACAAACCCTCATCATATCTTCCACCCTTTGGGCAAAATATTTGTTAGTATTCAAGACTTGATCCTTTCAGCTATCAATATTATTACAAATTTAACTGATGAGATCTTTCATTGTTAATCCGCCAGTGCTATTACACTTTGCTCCCTGGGTGGGGACTTGGCTGTCTTTCACTTTCCAATAAATTACACTTTTAAAAAAATATTTTTTGTAATTTCTTCCAAGGACAATAGCTCATACCCTAATAGCACCCAAACCATGAAGAAAGGAACTAGTAATTAAACCATTAAACCCTCTCACTTCTCTAAATTTGAATACTATGGGTTAGAAAGACCAGAAAGTATTCCCATACAAGGAACTGATTCATTGACTCACTCATTTTGGACCATGAACATCACATATATAAACTTTATACAGTTTTAAGCATAGCTCAAACTCTTTTGCCTCTGTTAGTATTGGTACAAAATGACCTTACATCAGTAACTTCTCAGCATAGTAAATCTCTCATGCCATAAAAAGAGACTTTCAAATGACTTCGCTGCAATTTACACTTCATTCTCTGACAATTCCTCAACAGACATCACTGCTTAAATCTCCAATTAGATATATAAAAGAAGGTATCTTTCTGCTATATTCCTTGATTTTTATTAACTTGGAATCTCTAACTTCACTGAGTCATTGCTCCAGTTTGGCAGAGTCAGCTGGATCTAGTACTCGGATCCAGGAGCAGGTTGGGGCTCTGGTGTTTACAATTATAAGGGATCTTGGTTCACTTCCAATCATTGCTTTTTCTATAAAGCTTTCATATTTCAGTGAATTATTTTTGCCATCAACCCAAGAACTCTCATTGCTGATAGTATCGCAATATTATTAGGTAAGAAATAACATCTGAGATCTCGACTTCTGTATGCCACCACAGAGTGAGAAGTGAAGAATCCCTCTGTTCTTCCCCATAAGCAGATAGCTGGAATACTGATGACAGTATAGGCTGAGCACAATGCACAAGGGAAGCCTAGCCCCTGGGCTTTCGGCAAGTTATCAGCTTGTGCTCACTCACACAGTGCTCCTCCACAAACCTGTTTTACAACACATATCCTTCACCCAAACCTGCTGAACATCAGAAGGCAACAGTTTTTTATCCTGAAGTTCTGAACTGTAATATAAATGAGGGAGGGGAAAACTTGAAAGAAAAAGCCTAGGTTAAAAGAGGGCCTGTCCTTCCACTGACTGGAGCAGAGCATGCTCTCACATCAGGTAGCACTTGGCATGAGCATGGCTGTGACTTTTCCCCTCCTTGTTAAGCCAAACACACTTCCACCACAGTCTCCTGGTAATCCCTCTAATCACTCCTAGATCAAAAATTTAACAAATGTGCTTATTTTTCTCCTATGATCTGCTGCTGCTCTCGCATTGCAGTGTTAATCTCAGTACTTCAAGATCAAGCGTAGAGCAGGGCAAACAGGGCTTTTTGTGTGTGTACACTATGTGCACACAGTTCTCTCTGATCAGGGTCTGGAACCACTGCAACACAAATTACTTGTATCAGCATACTGGAAAGTGATAGCATCACCAAGCCATATCTATTTGCTAACCCAACATGCCAAATGGGTACCTACAGTGACTTTCTGAGCTTTGCCAGTAGTATCTGCTACCAAGACACAAGAGTAAGCTGTGCACCATATTTACTTAATATAAATCCTACCTTTTGTTCTGATCTGTCCACATCTTCAGGTTGAAATACTAGCCAGCCAGTGGTAATTTGAAGTGTATATATGTCTATGATTCAGTTTTCATGCAGACAGACTATTAATACAAATTTCAGTGAGAGGAGGAAGGTTTAATTTTGAGTGGTAATTTTATAACCAGACAAAATATTCAAAATGCTAAACTATCTAACTGTTTTTAACAAGCAATTCATCAGAACTAAGTGAGAAAAGGCAATAATGTCAAATTTTAAATCACAAAAAATGCCAATAGAGTTTTCTTAAGTAGTTCTAAGCAAAGCATTCTGGCTGCCCTTTTTGTTCACTGACGTGCTGTTCCTGTGAATTCAGTTTGCTTTGCGTGCTTTGTTCTCTTTTCCTACAGCAACACCTACTGTTAAAAATAAAATTGGAATTTTCAATTACAAGTCCACAAGGTTATTTTTAAGTAACCACTAGCAGCTCAAACTTTCAAAGTGATCCTAATCCTGTTACACAATGTGTTTTGTTTCCCCAACAACTTTTTTAGGAAGCGATCTCCTATCTAAACTGCTCTCTGAGTGCAAAAGACATGAATTAGAGATTTTTAAGACAACTCTGAACCTGATTGAAATATCTGAACTGACATTCCACCCTGTGGTAGGTCAGTGACAAAACTCAGATGTGGACTAAGAGGTTTTAAATCCAGCACCCAACCTGACTTAAAACCAAAATACTGAAATAAAAAGCAGCAGATACTCAAACAAGCTAAATTTAATGAAAAAGAAAGCCATCTTATAAAATTTGATCTGGTTTTAATTTAGGATTTCAGTTTCAGGGGAGTTTGATCCCAGCTTTTGGATGCAATTCTATCCTTAATTTTACCTATGCTGTGAGGTAAAAGTTTAGTTTTGTAATTTAATGTTCATGCTTTGAAGAAAAATTATATGGAACAGAAAATGGAGGCCTACAGGAAGCCCAAGTACAGTATCCATTTTTGTAAAAAGTTAAGTGAATATTTAAAATAGAATAACAAAAAACATGCACTTGGTGGCTTATTAGGAGATTGTTTTGACAGAAGATTGGTTCACAGCTTCTGTTCTCAGATTTATAGAAACTGACAGCAGACTACCACTATTTCTTGTTTTGAGAAAATGTATTCTATGTTTCTCTGTGACTAAGGTCACTGTGTGTCATCATGTTCCCTAGAGCATGCTGCGAGCAAAGTTCAGCTCCAAGAAGCCCGTTAGCAGACTGTTTTTCTGAAGTCATGTTCTATGTCTGTCTCTTATACCTAGAAGAAATTACAACAACTTTATATACAGAAACACTCTGTGACTATGTCATACTTTGTCTGAATTTGAATTACTCATCTATTCAAAAGATAAGCTGTTTAAATGAAACACATCGTTTGATTTGAGCCAGCTGCAAAAAACATAGAATCTTTTATTCTCAGAAGTTCCTACAATGGATTTTTGCTAACCCTTAAAGATAAAAAAATCTTTTAAATTCCTAAAAATACTTCAGAAAAGGAAAGCATTTTTCATTGCCCTCCTCAGTATTCCCTGATCCTTTGGATATGAACCTATATTTCTTTATGCATTGTTCTGACAGGTCATGAAGATGTGAATTTCCAGACACAGTGAGAAAGACTGAATAACAGGGTCAGTGAATAGGTGGTAGCCCAGTAACACCACTAGCTGTCTGGGTCAGCCAACAGCTCTCAACACTTTCTGTTAACTTTCCCTTGTCTGAACTGCCACAGATGCACTGATCTTCATATCCAAGCAATCTGTGTTTACCCACTCAATCATCAGAGAGAAGGATATGTATTAGATACAGTTGAACAGGTTGCCCCGAGAAGCTGTGGATGCCCTGTCCCTGGAAGTGTTCAAGGCCGGGCTAGATGGGGCTTTGAGCAGCATGGCCTAGTGGAAAATGTCCCTGGCCCTGGAAAGTGGGGTGGAACTAGATTATCTTTAAATGTCTCTTCAACCCAAACCATTCTATGATTCTACTATTTGTTGACTTACAATGTCACTCCTCAGCAATCCCATCTAGTAATAATGTACTCCTTATTCAAAACTTGGCTTTTGTCACCTTCATGTAGCAAAATACTCATGGCTCAAACTGGAAAACCCCCTAAACTTTCAAGTTCCCTAAAGAGAAATGCAAGAAATACACATCACAGGACTGTACAGAGGCTGCTTTTCACTATCAGATGAAGCAATTTCCTTGTTCAAATTGCCATACCAAACCAGACTCAACAAAAATATAGAGGAGACATAGGAGCTGAACTGCAGGGCATACCCTACCCTAACCATTTACATTGTTTCCTCTTGTACAGTAGACTTGAAAAAAAATCTTTATAAAAGAAATTGCCTAGTTACTAATCTGTATGTCCTTTGAAGCCAAATCAAACCATCCTTTCTAAGCAGGAGAATTAGTGCATATAAAGAGGAGTTTTTATCTCTATGAAGTAGTTTAGGTATGCATAGGCTTATTCTACAGGGAATGCAAATTTCGTAAGATTTTATCTACAGAAAGTGTGCAATATTCACCACTATTTTACTGCAGCATAATAATGAATAATCACGTCATGAGGCTGGGTCTGGCACAGATCAGTGTTCTGTGAGCTTATGACTTAAGGAGTTACTTCTTAAACTTAACTGCTAAAGGTGGAGTTAGAACCTTGATTGAAAGAAAGCCTGCTGCAGCCCATGTGAAAATTTCCACTAGCTTCAGTATGCTTTAGTAGAAGCCTTTTCAGCTGAGAGTCTCCAGTGGAGTTCAACTGATGAAAGCATTTGTATGTGGATGTGATTTGCTATGTAAACATATGATGGAATATGCTTTCTGTGGATTCTTTGGCTGGCAACAAAGAATCTGGTAAACATTCACCCCCTTCAGACTGCAGTTTCAGCAACTGAAAGTTTTGTTTTTTCTGAGAACTGTGTGAACAGAAGCTAAAGTTCATAATAGCTCTCTAAACACTGCTGTCTGGTTTCTGTTAACATTTCCATTACCACAGCTTCTCAGACAGTTTCACAACAATGCTAAATTCCCAAGGATGCATTAGGAAAAGATATAAGTTCCCAGTGAGTGTTTTTTACTACATAGCTCAAGTGTCACAGTGGAGATAGATTTTTACTTAGACACTCACCTAGGAAGAGCAGAATCACCCAGGGAGCCAAGTCTGGCCAATAATAAGCATGCAATAAACTTGAAGGAAGAACAAAGGCTGAATGCCTACCTGTTGTTGTCAACAAATTGTCTTGAGACAGTGGTGCATGGCTTAGCAGAAAGGAGTGTTATGAGAACTGTTTAAGTACTTGAGTTTGCACAGATGCACACAGATAAATCTATTTACCTGGTATGACTGAACCTTGGTAGATATAACTAAACTGTCTAGTGTCAAGAATCTTAATTTTTAAATGCTATACGTATAAAATATTTCTTTAATAGTTTTAGTTAGAATAAAAAACCTTCATTATTTTCAGCCAGTCACTTCAAAAAAACTGTTACAACTAGTATAAAAGAATTTCTCTTGCATTTTGACCAAAATTGTCTAGTAAAGCTTATTTGCACTCAGTGTAGATATACACAAGCAACTTGGGTAGCACTAAGCTTTATCTTAAGGAAAACTTGGAACTGACTTTTCTCTATTTCAGGTAGACATAGTAGAGAGGCATTTCTAGCAATGATAATTCTACTGATTTTGTGGATGCACTGCCTTTGCACTAGTGAATTTACATGGAGAAAAATTACCCCATTTATCAATCAGGCTGCAAGATGCAGCTTGGAGAAGGTTAAAGAATACCTCTTCCATGCACACCCGTACAAAGCCAACAAAACTGAGAAAGCTATCTACAGGGAATGAATCTCTTCCTGACTGATGGGGGAAAGCTTCTGATAATTTTGACATTGCTTTCAGCTTAAATTACATTCTAACTTTTAAGGAGTAGTTATAATGATATTATTTCACATACCTGTTCTTCACTGGCACCAAGAAGCTCTTCAGTTGAAGTAAAAGTCTCCTTTCAGGTACAACAGCAGATTGCAGTTCCAATATCTTGCTTCCCCAGCACACACAGAATTGCTCTCAGCATCTGACAGAAGCATTAAGAATGATCTCTGAAGGAACTAAAAAGCAGAATCTATGAAGTAAATGTAAATGAACCACATACCACGAGTAATGTTGTCCCAAAGGAAAGAAGAATCTCCAAAAACTTCCAAGGACGTATCTGCTTCACAGATGAGGCCAATGTTTTGCACTGCAGTAAGATGCAAAGTGCACATGCATTCATGTGCTATATAAAATATATGTGTTACCTGACTGTTCTAAGTATAATTAATCTTGTGCTCTCAAAACTAATTGCTCTGTCTTATTCTACTTCTATAGACATCGTTAAAAGTCTTAGTGAGGCTTTCTGCAGATTCAGCAGAAAAGGAGAGGACCTAAACCTTGTAATGCACTTTGAGATTTACTATAAGGAGAGATGGTAAATATGCTTCTATTACTTACTCAGATATAAAGACAAAAACACATATTTGTGCATGCACACAATCACACACATATACAAAAAAATTAACAAATGGCTAGTCCCTGTCCTTAGGTGACCATGTGGCCAACTGACAAGTACAGGAAGGTTAGGAAAAGGATATAAATGGTTTTTCATATAGTTTGTCAGAGAGAAATATTCTCACTTATTTGAAATATTTTCTATAAAATTGATTATTTAATATTAGTCAAAAAATCATAAATTGATCATCATGCTTTCACTGCCAGGAACACTTACAGGAAGCTTGGAGGGCATTTCAGAGTCTAGGAAGTAAAAAATTCTGCTGCCTGAAAGAAGCATAAAATGCCAGTTTCACAAAATAAGTTCTGCTAAAGTGATCAGACTGCAGACTGAAAAATTTGGTTTAGAAGTCAAAACTGTAATACCAAACCAGGCAGTACAGACTAGATAGAACATTTTCAGCACCAGACAAAGAGGACAAATTGGCTCAGCAACTGTCTTGAAGGAAATACTTTACTGGTCTGTAGTATCTCTGAGCTAAAGGATAAATGTTGGAAAGTGACAGAAGCTCCAGCTGCCTTCCAAAAAGTGTGTTCAGAAGGCCTATGTCCCACAAAGTCCACACATGGGATGCTGCCAGAGCTATTTTTAGTTTTGCCTTCTTTTGTGTCTTTCTACTTTAGAGGTTCAAATCTCTTCGATTTTGTTTCTTCCAAACTATGGTTAAGTTCTCTCCCAGTCCAGGATATTCTTAAAGTCTCTTTTTTTCAAATATTGTGTTTTTTAAATGTCAGTATCTAAGAAATATAATAAAGCTATACATTTCCTGTAATTCCTTTAAGAATAAGCATAGTTTCTCACATACTTCTTTCAAAACATTCTTTGCCAAAACAGTGACCTTGAGGGTATGAGTCTCATCTATTCACAGAAATTTTTCTTTTTAGCTGAAAACAAGGGTTCTGTGGTTTCATCTTGTATTGCAACCTTCCAGCTGAAGACTATCTAAGTCAAAACAGAAGGAACAGAAAGCCTCATTTATCCAAGGCAACAACTTCTTGCAGGTGAAAAACAAAGGTGATATCTTCACTCCGCTACAACGGCATGGCTTGTTACAAGCTTGACAGAGCAAAATATAAACAAATCAATGCACTTTTGTTTGTGGAGACAAGAAAAAACTATCAAAAATGTAGCATCCTCAGCTGGCATTACTTGTAGACTGGCTGGCAGCCTCTGCAGAGAGAACAAGGAATACTAAAATACATTCAAAGGTGCTATTTCCAAGGCACTTTACAGATGTGCTAGCCAGGCAATGTGGGAAATGGGCCTTCCATATGTCTGCAACACCCCTACCAGATTTAGAAGGTAAAGGGACTACTAGAGTTTCAGCTAAAGTGCTTATTGTTGTAAACGTATTGGCACAATTTTTCTTTGAAAATCAAAATGTATGAACTCATTCCCAAAGCTCAGAAAATGAAGACTTGCACCATTTTGGATTGTCCTACAGTGCTAAGCTAGATGTTTCTGCTCTTTTGGGAAAGGGTAACAGCAGAAAATAGACAGCATCTTCTGCAGGGGTCAAAGGAAACCTATACTGCAGTAAAGCTAAGGCATATTACCTTGTCTAATTCTATACCACAATTTCAATTTTCTGCCATTGTTAGTCCCAGTAGAACTGTGCAGTAGACATCAAAGGCTCTGAATTTTGTCAGTCTTGAGGTATCATAAAAGCTACAGTCTTGCAATTCATCTTTAATGAGTAGTTTACATGGAAATCAAACAGCCATGGAATTTCTTGAAAATAGCCGAGGATCATTCTTAGCTTGTGTCTAGCCCTCTGTCTCTTAAAAACAACTTCTGTGGCCATACATCAACTATGTCTGAGTGAGATTCATAGCTGTGATAAAGCTGTTTACTGTTTCATTCTGAACAGTTTTCTTATTTATGTTCCCCAGCCCAAAACTTCTAAAATATGTACCATCTCTATATACCATCTCTTATTTCTGTGACCTGGAATTTACTAAAAGTATCACTAATAAATCACAAGAAACTACTCTTACTTTTATTCCTCTCTTAGGAATAGGTTGGGAGCCTTTACACACAGCTGTCTGAACTTGGATCATTTTCAGATAAAAGTATTATTTATGCGCTAAAGTGTCCCAGGAGCCTCCTAGACAGAATTGCACACAGTTAGGATCTGCCTATTTTCACATGTTGGGGAAACCAGGCAAGATTCATAATGGAAAATTTCATTCCAGATCTAGGTGAGTCTGGACCATGCACATGCACACACAAAGTTCATACTAGCTGCTTGAGAGGTCACTGGACCTTCAGCACGATCACTTCAGGAAAATGCTGATACTTTCATTGGTTTTACTAAATCTGTTTATTCCTATGTTCCAGTTTGTTCTTTTTTCAAACATCCCTTCTTGGTCTCACTATCTTTTTTTCCAAAATTATATATTGTTGATTTGCATTTTAGACACCAAGAGTTTTAGCTCAGTTATAAGATATACTATTCCACGTAAGTGTACTTTGACACTGGATACAATCCAGGATGAAATATATAAAACTTGAGCTGTCATATCAAAGGATGCTCAGTAAATTTATTCCTTTAACCTTATGACTTTCAGCATTTTTAATTATACTTTATGAGTTAGGATCTTTGTGCATTCAGTTTGTAAAGGGATGCTCTAATTGGTGCAAGAGTTAATCCTTCTATTTTAACTGCACTCACACTCTGCTATCAAAGCTCTCAGTAGCAGCTGCTAAATTCAAGAGATTGTTGTGTGTATTAATCCAGGTTTTTTAAGTTTTCTGGGATGAAAGACACCGCAGAAATGCAAACCCCTACCTACTTATTTAATAACAAGCCAGAAAGACTAGCAGGATTTGCATGAGATTTAAATTTGACAATAATACCATTTTGTCCCCCTTTGTTTTGAACTAACATGTGACTTAAAAATCATCTTTAACTTGCCAATCTATGTGTAAAAAGATCCAAACAGGTTAAATAAAACCTTGTGGTCTACTTTTTCTCTAGCCCTTTAAAACAGAGAAATACCAGAAAATCTAACATTTAAATTAGGACATTTTGTGTGCTCAAAGGAGCAAGTAGAGAGAGGTAACTAGAACAAGGTCTAATGTTGTTAGATTAGAGTCATACTATGTAGTAATATAGTTGTAATTATCTAAAAATGGCCTATAAGACAGAAATACATGTTCAGTGTTTTTAACTAAGAGTTTATTTAGAATACCTAGGGGCTTATTATGAAGGAGAATAAACTTGAAGCCTGTATCCTCAACAGATTGGCATTTTACTGAGATTTAAGTGCAAGGCTTCTATGACAAGAAAAAAGGAGTAATTTTTAAATGTAGCTTGCAAGCAGCTGGGTAACAGCAGGAGTGTCATATCTTAGATAAGTGGGATATTTGCTAGGGCAGAAAGGCAGCTCTTGAAGCTTAGCTTCACATGTGTGTAAGTGTTTTTTGTGGCTCATTTGCAAAAACTCTAAAGCTTAAGTGGGAGATGCAAAGTGATACAGACTGTTGGTTCACCAGCAAAACACAACTATCATGCAGGAAAACAGGCTGTTCAATATCCATGGGGATAAGAGATTTTAATGAAAGGGAGCAGTGTGGGTAGCCTTTTTAGATACAGAGTTCCTAAATTAAACTGAAAGATTTTCTAGAATAATGGACAGATGCATATCAAGTAGGCACTGCACCCTGGAAAATAATTGACCTAATATTTGCCAAGCAACCAGACACAACATTTGATTTGAAATGTGGTATAGCTAAATGGAGTTATTTTGCTCTGACAGATAAACAATGCAGAGAATAAAAGGGCAGAAGTCAGACAGACTTTCTTTCCTAGTAAACTAACAAAAGACAAGAAAGCTTTTCTGAGTTACTCTGTTTACTTCTAGCAGTAGGAACTGACAGGACTCACAGCTACAAAGTAAAAAAGGATGGATCTGTTTAATGAATTAGAATCTACCTCTGAAATATTTTCTACTTTTGTAAAGAAAAGGTTTCCAAAACATGTTTTTAATTAATTTCAGAGATATTTTTGTTTCCCTTGTCTACAGCTGTCCCTTACTGAATCATTTGTAAAAACAAATGAACTCTCCTAAAAATTATTCTGTTCAGAAGCATTTTTTGTATATCACATATTCACCATTCCTTGACAGTTTCATTCCTTTGAATATTGGAATGAAAATAACTGCTTCATAATAGAGTTTTTTGTTTCTGCTACTTATTTTCGTTTTTGTACAATAAGTCCTTGGATTTAGAAACATGTTTAGGCTTAAGATACCTCTAAAAATATTTAATAAAGCAATAACATCATAAAAATATGAACCACTGTCAGTTGTAAGTGTTCCATTCCCCAAAACAGGCATATAGATGGAACCAGAAGAAGCGTTGTGTCCTTGTTTTTGTGTGTATAAATGTAGCAAAATAACATGTCATTATGGAAGACAGACTATAAAAATTTGGGTCTTCTAACAGTTTCCAAGAGGAGCTTGAACAATCAGTGTCAAGGAAAGGATTCAGGATAAATTTTTTGTGCAGTATTTTGTAGCATCCTTCAAGAATCATGACAGAGGACATACAGGGACAACATAGCTAAAAGCATTCCTGAAGTCATGTTGTTCTTCAGCTGCTGTAAGATTTGTAGCAGAGCCATCTGTATTTCAACTTACATGCAGAGCCATTGGTACTTCAACAGCATGTAATGGGAACTGAAGTATTAATATTTGCACCATCTTGGTTGGAGTCTTTAGCTGAAGCACTTCCTGCTGTAAGCAAAAAAGAAATGAGAAGTATATATTAGCATTATAGCAGTTCTACTTCTAAATATTTGTTTACAGAAGAGCCAGCAGAGTGGAAATGAGATAAGGATATGTAGTTTTCAAATAATACTTTTAACCACAGAACACCCAGCTTCTATTATTCACATTAACAGATTCAAATGCAACCTCCACATGAATCAAGCCCACTCTATGCAACCTCTTGAAAAATAAATATACACATACACAATAATGGACTACTCTTTGAAAAAGGATATAACAAAGGATTTGGTGGAGTTTAAGAGGTATCACAGTACAATCACATAGTTGTATGGAGTATCCATGTTCACAGTTTTCTACAGTGATTGCTAGAGATTTCAACTGCTTAACTAGGCCTCGAAAGGTGTGTAAATACCAGGTTTATAGAGTCAAATATGGCATTCCATGACAAACTTCTTTCTTCTTCATTTCTACAGACATAACAGGCCACAGTTCTCTGTATCTCTAGTCCTACCACCTACTCTTAGACAGAACCCGGTGCAGTCATTAAATGGGACCAGGATTGTATGGATAATGTACAGAGCCTTTGGTTGCTCTCTTTGGTGCATAGACTAGCAGAGTTATGCCAGAAATCATAGTCTGATTTCTGAGACAGGGCTGGTACAGTTCTGAAGGAAGCCAAGAGAAAAGTCACAGTCCTATTGCTGGTTGGTCTCAAAGAAAAACTGCTGTTTGACCAGTTGAAAATAATTTAGTAATAGCTCTATCTTCCTACATCAAAATTATAATGCATTAGTTATCTATTTTAATATTATATTATTTAGTTACATAGCATTTCTAACTTCTGGGGTAGGTATTCTAGAGATACAGTTGCAAATCAGTTTGTTTCAGTCTCGTACGCTTCTTTAGAAACAGTCTTGTAAAAGTACCAAAAATTTGGTAATTTTTTCATACAGAATTTTAGTAAAAAAAAAAGAATATTTTGTCCAACCATCAAAAAGCTTGTTTTCTGTGCAAGAAAACAGCCCAGAAGGCTGCTACTTGATCTCTAAACTGTCAGACCCATTATGCTGCAGACTGGCATAAAAATGAGTTTTTAATCTATTTTTCTTAATACAGAGAGACAACAACAGCATTTAGAATATAGACATTATTTCTGTCACAACCTTATACTATCAGTTGTATGTATTATTCAACTATGGAACCTTGGCCCACATTCTGCAGCAGCCATATTTGTCCTTGGAGAATATTTAAAGTCACAGAGGTGGATTACTGAGGAAAAAAAAAATGTTTGCCACTAATGGGAGATCAGGAACAGAAATGAACCAGAACACTGCACATAAGTTTGTAATTAGGGGCCTGATTCTGCAATAGTCTGAGTATTTCCTGAATGGTTTGGTGCTGAGTACCTTTAACTCATCAAGTGATGTCATTGGATTAGTTTGTTCAATAACACAGCACTGCAGCGAGAAGGTTATTTAATAGGAGATATGTTTCAATTGCTATTCAAAGGCAAAATATCAAGTGTCAGACAACTGGAACTTTTTGGTTGCGACTGCACACATCCTGTGCCAACCCAGTCATTAGAGCACCTCACCTGAGGTAGAGAGAAGGCCACTTCATGAATTAAATGCCTGGACACATGCCCAGCTAAGCATAGAGACTCGCTTTCACACTCAAAGCACCCTCACAGCTTTAAAATTTGATGCTGTCCAAGCCACAGAGCCACTTTTCTTGGTACTGATTACTAGGATAACGTGCAGCTGTGTTGGTTGAGCTTGAAAACTGTTCAGATTGGCTCTGAGTTTGTTTTGCTTCAACTGTCTTACATGAAAAAGAAGTTTCCTTCATAAATCTGTATCTGCAAGCATGCTTCCTTATCAAGCATTACGTGTTTACCCATGAGGAAGAGTAACACTGTTCTATTTCCTAGAAAGTCCAGATCAACAAGTTCATACAAACATTGGAACAAGTTGGTATGATCATCTCATCGTATATGAAGAAGGAAAGAAACAATGAAACTGTAGTGAATTAATTATATTTGATGGCACGTAAGTTCATCTTCCCAGGAGTTAAACTTTTTTCCTCATTGATTTAAATAGAACTGGTAGGAAAAATATATTTTACAATTTTAAACTAGGTCTGTGAATTCTATTAAGGAATTTCCAAACTTTCACACCATCCCCTTGTGTCAGAAAAGGATTTTTGGATTCAGTGCATCATGTCTAAAAAGTACTGAAATAGATATTAGCAAGTGCTGCTTTGTTTGGGAAAGGACCATTTAGAGTTTTAACAACAAAAAAGGACACTATTTAGTTTTGAAGTCTAACAGTGCTGGAATATCAGGCTTATTTTATAGCATTTAATTATTATAGGAAATAAACTCACAGTGTAAGAATCATATTCCCACAATGACAAATACAAATTAGTAAAATGTTTTATCTGTTCCCCAATCTTCTAGTCAATTTACAACCTGAAATCCAGAAACTTGGATTGTGAGTTTGCAAGTCTGATACTTCAAAGAGTGCTTTTCTACTTATCTTCACTATTGCCTAAAGCATCAACTTAACCTAATTTTTCACTTTATTTTGCTGAAGTGGAACAGCCAGCAATGGCATACACCGAGATCTTTTGAGCCCAGTTGAACCTTAAAAGTATATAAAAGTTGTGAAAGGATTACTTAATGACAATTTCCATCTACAAAAAGCAATTTTGGGACATGCAAGTGAATTCACATTCAAAAATGGTGTCAAATCTTCAAAAGGATCTCAAATTTTTATGCCTAGTCAGAGTGAACAAGATTTATTGATTTTTTCCTCAAAAATCTTTTTGTATTTCTTCCTCTTTTAACTGAGTGAAGCATGTGAAAATCTACTACATATACACACTTTGTTATGTACATTCTTAGTTTCAGTCCTCTTGCTGGTTTTAATTTCAAAGTTGATGTTAATTTGATTTCTTATGGAATAAAACCCAGATTAGATGGGATCAAAAGACTTTTTTTTTTCAATTTAACCAGACCCTTGATTCTGTGGCTATCTAGGTAAGTTAGAATAGAAAAATTCTATCCATTCCTTTTGTTGAAGTGTAAATTGCCATTACTCTGTTTCATATTATCTATGAAGGCTTTTATAGCCATACAAACTGAATAAAGAAAAGAATTTTCTTGTCAAGACTTCACCCAGAAATGACGTTGTGTACTTTATTATTGCTCCATATGAAGAACTTCTGTAGAAAACCATAGAATCACAGAATAGTTTGGACTGGAAGGGGCATTTAAAGGCCATCTAGTCTAACCCTCCTGCAATGAACAAGGATATCTTCAACTACACCAGGTTGCTCAAGTTCCTACATGAACTGTTTCCCTTCATATTAATGAAGGGAAATAGTTATTGAAAATTTCATTATGCAGGCATATATGGACCTTATTTCAGGTACATGCAAATAACTCTGCAGATGATAAATAGGAAATTTATAGCTTTTTTTCAGTCACAGATGCTACATTCTAAGAGAGAAACAAAAGCTGGTGAAGGTGTTCATACCCAAATTTTTAAATAAATTTCCGTTAAATTGCTATAATGGAAAACTCTTTCTTTGAATTGTTAGAGTAATATACCGAGTAAAATATGCTGTTCTTATTGCATCCAAACTGATTCTTACTCCAATATTCCTGGCATTTTCCACTGTCTGAGATCTGTACATAGAAAAGGGTACAAAGTTTTCATAATAGCTATCATCAGGAGGATCAGAATTTGGCAAGTATCACAGTGGGAAGAAAACACAACAGTAAGACAGCTCACATACCTTTCTTTTGAACCCAAGCCCTTTCCCTGGATAAATAACATATAAGTAACCAGATATCCACAAACACTAGCTGTGGTACTAATCAGGATACCTCAGTGAAAGACTGTCTGACAATGTAAGAATCATATAGATCACAAGACTCAAGCTAGAATGCACTTTCTGGGGCTGTGATCAATAAGAAAATAATTTATTATATTCTAATGGGTGTGTTCCTTTCAAGAAAGCAGCAAAAACCCAAGGCATGATCAGCACAAAATACTTTGTAGGAGCTGAAATGTTAGAAGTGATGACTGTTACAAGCCTTCCGCAAAAAAAAGCAGAATTTGTATAAGTAATTCACCAGAGTGCACAGAAGAGATGTGGGGAGAAGTCTATGTTCTTATGGTCTCAGCATTCATTGACTGTTTCTTGAGAAGGACTGTAATGAATGCTTACTGCTTTTATGCAAGGGATAATGCCCTCTCCTACCTGCCCTAACTGGACAGAGTAGATGGTTTGTGACTGATTGTCAAAGTGTTAGAACAAGTGACATCTGGCATTAGTTTCTTTCTAGTTCTGCAAATCAATTCAATATATGCAGACCATACTTGGCTCCCAGAGATGCAATACAAATGATTTGTCAGCTGCAAATCTGTCTAAAAGTGCCACATAGCACGTTGGACATTGCTCTAGAAATGAAACTCAGGTGTCTGATATTTAAAGGCTAAAAATCACTAGCTTGAATTCCTACATGAACTGTTTCCCCTCACATTAATGAAGGCAAATAGTTATTGAAAATTTAATTATCCAGGCATACATGGACCTCATTTCAGGAAAAGCCAAGTTTTCAATGTTATTAGTTTGACACCACCACCCCCTTCCTCCTCACACACAAATCTAAAGGCAAACACAGCCTATTCAGAGACTGAACTTTAGCTGACTCTTTTTTTTTTCCCAGTCATCATTCTCCAACTGCTTTGATGTTACAAGAGATTACATTGAGGTATGATTAGAAGGGATGCTGGAATTATGCCCACCTCTCCTCCCAGGATTTTTAAGAGAGATGTGAGTAGAACTTTCAGACTTTGGCTAAAGATGAAAGACTCCAAAAATATGAAGTGTGGAAACATGAAGAACTCACCACGCTCTCTGTAATCAAGTAGAGCCCTCACAATTTTCTTCAGTGCAATACCTCACATGAGAACCTCCTCAAAGGAAACAGAATAGTTAAAAAACCCCACATTTGGTATCAGATGTCTAGATCTATTTTGCAAATAATCCAGATAGTGAATGTTTTTGTTCAGTTCTTCAACTGAGGTTAAAAACAAAAAAAAGAAAAAATTCTAAAACACCTGTATATTCGTAAAAATAGAGTTTGTACATTAGAATCTTAGCTTTGTTTTTGCTACCAAGTATCTTCTCATAAAACAGCCCTTCTCACCAGTCAGTAAGGACAGCACTTGAAATATAGTCCCCTGCAGTGTGATGGTATGCATTTTTCCTGAGGAGTAAATTACTAACACACTTCCAGTACCATCCAGAAGCTGGAACAGGACCCTGCAAGCTGCAGGTCCCACAACTCCATCAAAAGTCTTTGCAGAAAGCAGCTGCTCTCTTAATCTTTACCCACACCTAATCTCTCAAATTTCGCAAAGTTGGTAGAAAAAAACCTTCTGAATGTCTTTACATTAGGAGGTGTTTTTTGACTAAATATTGCAACCAGCAATAGAATTGCTTAACATACCATTAACTAGCAAATTATTAAGTGCAGCATTTAGGAAATTATTTTTTATATATAAAAAAGTGTTAAAATTAAATTTTCCTCGGTCTATCAGAAAATTATGTTTTATCCAATTACTACATGATAAAACTAATTCTCACTAAGACCTGTTGAGCAAGCAGCATTAATCCTGCATTTTGACCACCAGCCAATGTAAAATTTTGCTCAGATTAACATTTATTAATACTGTGAGACCTGTGTTGGGAACAAAATAAAAAAAAAGTTTCTAAATGTGATCATCTATTTTTAATTTGACATAAGTTTTTCCAGATCATCAGCAATGGTAGGATGTCAACAGAAAATATCTCTTCTTCATGTTCTATGAGTGATAAGTACAGAGCTGAACCCATTGCTGCATAGGGTGCAGAGCTGTCATACAATTTCTTCCATGACAGACAGAGGTTTTCCTGTTTGATGCCTCAGCACAAATCTCAGACAAAATTTCATAAGAATTTTTTTGAATAATTTCAAAGCAGTCCAGACAGAGTAGGCTTTGAACAAAGGATTGAGAGTCAGCTTTCTGAATTTTTTATGTAGCCAAACTATTTATTTGCTGTGCGATTTTGGTCAAGATCACAGGTATGCATCAGGTTACTCACCAGAGTTTCAAAGGACCATATAAAGTAGGGAAGCAAAGACTAATTAAAGAACAAATGTGCTGCTCTTATTACCAAGCCAGTGATGTCTTAACTATAGGTCACCAGAATACCCAGCATTTCTCATGCCACAAGCAGTAAGAGAGGTTTTGAACAGGAGATTGGACTAGATGGCCTCTTGAAATCTTTTCCAACTTACTTGCTATCGTAAAAAGAGTCACGTTCCAAATGTCATGTCATTTAGTAGTGCTTGTTATAGACCAGAAGTAATAAAAACAGTAATTAAAAAAAATAAAATGCAACTACTTAGACTTTCACATTTAGTAAAATTTGGCTTATAAATAGTTTTCTTCCATATTCAGGTAAGCAATGTTTTCTAAATTTATGATTATTCCAAGTGGTGATATTTAGTCTATATTCCTTGAGGAAAAATCCCCAAGCTATCAAATACCTAATACATTAGTGGTGTTTATCAAACTCAAAATGTGTTCTCTGAGTAGTACACAACTCACAGCAAAATACTTCTAAGTTTGGGCATTTCATTATCACAGTGAGAAATGCCAAAACAATAGCATTTTGAAGAACTAAAACAGCTTCCTCACACTGATTGACAAGGTCATTTAAATATAAATTTGTGTGCTTTCATCTGTAAATTAAATAACCTAAGATTTATTCCAGAAGCAAATTGGAAGCTATGAAAAATAAGGCAGTTACATAAATTGTCCTTTGTTCTTAAATGAATGAGAAGGAAACAAATATACCAAGATTAAGAAAACATAATGAAAAAAATGTACTGAAAAAACAGCTGCTCCTGAAATAACTGATCACTTGTCTGAACTTTTGGGTGGGCAGATACTGGAGTGTATGTTAGTGTAATTGGTCCTGACTAAATCAGCTGCAGTGAAAACTAGGCTTGCAGTAAGAAAGATATACATTAAATTATTTACTATTTCCCAGCCACTGTCCTCAGCTCCTTATATATTATGCTAGAATTCCTGGAGCCAACTGTTACTTCCCCCAAGGCTTGACTCTTCATATATGCATGAAGGCAGTGGGTATCCTGCTCTTGACTTCAAGTGGAGAATGACTAAGTTCTGAACTTGATTCACCTGAAGTATGAAAAAACCCTCAGTTGTTTATCACAAACCGAAGTCTTGGCTAACATTGTACTGTTGTTCTCACTAAAATCCTTGACCTTACTTACCAAGTAACTATAGGTACAGTCAAAAACTCAAAATTTGTTTTTAATAATAGTAGTGAAAATCCAGCCTTCCCTGAAGTCAGGAGAGGCGTAGATCCTCACCTATGAAATTTCCCGGCAGAGGCTTTAGCAAGAAACATCCATAGATCATCCAAAGGAGATTGTCCCCTCCATCACCCTGCATCTGAGCAGAGACTGAATCATCTCAATAGCTGTGGCTCCTGCCAGCAAGCACTGACTTTACTGCAAGACTTTTTCCTGGGCAATTCATCTTCAATAATTCTCAAAATGAAGTTTTCTGAGTAAGACAATGTCAACTGGAATCATGATATATTTTTGGAAAATTTTTTGAGAGGGGAGAAAGAATATTCCTTCACACTCAATATTCATTTGGCTTATTATGATTCTGCCTCTTCTGCCAGGATGGTATCTGTATCACAGAAAATCTTAAAACACCAGTCAAGTATAAGCACAGATTGTTTTTGCACTAAATTTCTGGAGGAACTCTGCCTCATAATTTTATTCCGAATTTTCATAGAAAAAGAAACTGGTGATATTTTTTTTCCTTCAAAGTGTTTTGTGATCAGTGCTGGGCATCCAAATAGGAGTAAATTGCAATAAGTACATTTGTGATAATCTCGGTCTTGTCTGCTTCTGTGTTCTCGTTTAAGGTATAAGTGAAAGCATGCTTTGAATCAGGAATTCAGCAAACACCCAGCTAGAAGGTGGGTGGCCCTGACTAACCTCTCACAACTTTCTGCACAGCTTTTTCAGGAATGGTAGCAAGCGCCCAGGCAGAAGTCTCTCACATACTGATCAGGAAATCCTGTTGGATGTTGGTGTGAGCACCTTCAAGAAAAGCTGAGAATTAAATTTAGAATATGCTCCAGCTACCACTCTCTATTCACAAAAGAAAGGATGAGCCTAACTTGTATTTTAAGGAAAAATGACATGAGCAACTAACTCCAGGAGGGAATTTAGTGCTGCAGATCCTGTGTAAGAGGATGTATCCCTGTAGACTGGAAGAAATAGTCTGAGAAAAGGGATTTGAGATTTCCCCTCACCTCAGACTAGATATTGGCTGAGATTTCTTCATAGCAATAGAGGTTTATAAATCTTTCACTTCAAACCCACTGTTGAAGTTGCGTAGTAATAAAAACTGGGTTCTGTGGTGTAATCCAGGGGGAAAGTTCTTAAAAAACTAAATTTTATGGTCAAACTTTATTGAATTTAGCCTCTAATTTCTTTTCCTTTTTATTACCAAATAAAAACAACAAACACAAATTATCAAGACATTTCCAGCATAGAAATAAAGCTGCATTTATTATTACTTAAATCATCTAGAGCAGACTAAGACATACTTCCCTTTCTAAGGTCAGTCTTGATTTCTTCGAATAAAAGGAAGACAGAAGATGAGCAAAATATTTTTAACAAAAAATATTTAGATAACAGTTTTGTAAAAGTTATTTATTCTTACAGGTGTAAATTTTTTATTAAAAACTTGTAAAATAAGATAGAAGTCCAGCAACTGAAAAGATGTGACAGTGAAAATTCTGTGGCTGCTCCACCCTGTCCTAAATGTTAAAATGAACAGTAGCAGGAAGGCATGTGTGCTCTTAGAACAATTTCTTCTTGTTTACAATTGCAGTAGGCTAAAATGAGTCATCATTCTGTACAAAAAGAGAACTGTGTGCTCACAAAAAATGTTTTGGTACTATCTGAAAAGTTTCAGTAAATTAGAATGTCAGAATGATTTATGCAATTTATTTGAATACAAATTTGTAAGTCAGGGTGCCAACAAGAATGAAAAGATACACAATTTCTTTCAATTCTGTTTCATGCTGATAACCTAGAGGACAATATCTATTTTTATTTGCAACTGCTCAAAGGGCAGGTGTTATAAAACTAAATTAAGATCATTGCAATATTTGTCCCTCAGGAATTTCTGAAATAGAACATTTTCTAGGGTTATAAAAATTATATGTAACATTTTAGAAAACATTAAAAATTCTTTTCATCATTAATTTCTCCTTATACACATAATAAATACAGAGAGTTTTTATGAAAGGCTCCTATACTAAAACATAAGATGTAAAGATATAATTTTTAAAAGTTCCCTGTACTAACCATGACTGTGACAGTTTTAGCGATAATTGAAAGGCAGTAGAATAGACAGGCACTTAGTGCTTGAAAATAACTCAGAAATTAATTGTTGATTGTAATTCTGCCCAAGTTGTGTTTTGGAAGATATTATAACACCTATATAAAGACTAGATCTTTTCTCTGTGACTACATCTTTTCTCTGTTTAATTAAAAAAGATTTGCTTTTCTCTTCCTTTTGGAAACTACCATATATTTCAGTAAGTTATCAAATCACTTGGAGAATAACGCATACAATACATAAACACGAACTTCAATATATATTATAAAAGATCCACGAAAGGCTTAATCTATTCTTCAGCCTCAGTGTTGAAAAATAAGCTGACTCCAGCAGAAAAAAATGAGGACAAGGGGTTTTAGACAAAGAATGAACCCTGCTACTTGTCTGAAAATTCAGTGAAGTAGATAAAGAGGCTAAAATCTTTGCTTCAGGAATGGAAAATCAAACAGAAACAAGACATGTTCCCCTTCCTGTAAGTATTCTTCATGAAACAAGCTACTAGAAAGGTAAATCCCGTGCACTTTAGCAAATATTCCAGGAAAAAGTATTCGTGATTTGTGGTAGAGGAGAGCACTAGCATAGAAGAGGGCTTTTGACTTTCTCTGAAGGTCACAAAAGGGGCAGAGCAACAAGGACTTTTAAAGAACAATATCCTGTCACATCAAAATCAAATATCAAAACTCACTAGAGAGTATAGAGACAAATGCGTTCACAGCAAGTTTGCCAGTGGTTTCTTTATTGACCCCAAAATTTCCACATAAATGAAGAATTACCTAAACAACCATATCAGGCCTATCATGAAAGCCATTTGGTATGAATGAAAATACTAACCCAGATCTGTGTGCAACCCCTCTAATGATGTTGAAGATGCTCTTGGCTTTTTGTGTTTTACGTAATAAGAAAATACACAAAGAAGGAAAACAGTCCTTACCTCTGTGAAAATCAAATTCAGTGTATCCAGGAGCTGTAAAATTGCACCATTATTTCTCACTGTATCTGGACCTACATGCAGGTACAAATTCGGGAAATGAAAATTTTAGAGGAAAGTATGAATGGACAGTTATCAGAGCCTCCTATTTTCATTAAGATTTATTTAATAAGTAGAAATACTAATATTCCCATAAGACTGGTGCAGAATATCAGCTTTAAGAAATTGAATGGGGTCAGAAGTGTTGGCTCTTTCCCTGTGTTTGCTGTCTTTTCTCCATGGATTTGGCAGTGAAGTTCATTAAATACACAATAGAAATTTCTGCTACTTCACAACACATCTCATTATGAGAGGGATTTATAAAACCCATGCTGATTGTAGCAATGGGGGCTGTCTTACAGAAAAAGCAGTAGCTGGACAGGTAAGATTCCTAGAATTTCAGGCAGACCGTAAATGAGAGCAGAATGGGAAAAGACTCGTTAACTTCTCCATAGAAAGTCCCCTTCAGTCACTTTGACCTGTCACTGCTTGAAAAATCACATCAAAGGTTATTTCAGAGGGCTTACTACAATTTTAGCCTTAACAGAGGTGTTCAAACTTTCTGAGGCAAGTCACTAGAGTTAATTTAGACTACAAAACATCAATGAAAGCTGCTTGTTTAAGAAAACAAATTATAATCAACTTTCATTGCTATTAAAACACATCTGTTTTGGGTACATGGAATCCAAATGAAATCCCATGTGAATTAATGTGTAAAACCAGCCAAGTTTAACAAGTGTTTATGACTTCATTTCCAAAGTAAATGTCATAAAAAAGACTTTATCGTTGCTTTGATTTCTGTTCCACACAGAAAAATTCCTTAGGATTTTAGAGATCAAATATGAGAAAAGATACAGAATTTTAAACAAAAATATAAAATGTGGTGTGCACTTCATTGTGTCGTAGATATGCATTCTACTTTGAAGAAGCATCTTATCAATTTATAAGGGTGAGGGTGTTGATGAAATGCAATCCCGTGGCCAAACATCCCAATAACCCACCTTGAAAGAGCTGTTAATTTCAAAGACGAGTTACCACAAGTTGGCACAAAAGGAACAACAGAGAAGAAAAGGAGACAGAAGAGAGAAAGGGAAGAGCTGGAAATCCTTAAATTAAATATTAAATTCTTCTCTCAGAAAGTTGATTGTTGATTTTACAACATCAAAAATATAAAAACCTTACGTTAAAAAACTTAATCTCTCTATTCTGCAAACCATACTGTTTCTTGAGAACATGTGTATATATACTGGGCATTGGGGAAGAAAAGGCACAGACTTCTTAAGCAGGAAGCAGGAAGGCTGTATAAATATTACTTCTTTGACCACAATCTGAAAAGCTCCACTCTGATCCTTAAATTTTTCCAAAGCGTATGAGGTTAGGTCTCCTGCAAACAGTTTTGTGTTAAGCTGTATATATAACTATTTGGAAGAAAAGAAGAGTTTACTTGCACATTATAAATCAATATAATATCCCTTATATTTTTTTAAGGCCCAATTGACTTCCCACTATATAGTGTTACACAGATGTCTACTGTCTTTTAAAGAGATACATGTTATATGGGTTGGACAGGTAATCTTATAAAACACAGCTTATAAGGAAATATCAAATAGACCACAAGCATTTCAGGAGTCCCACGAATTTTCTAGCCTATGAATCAAAACAAAAAGGAAAAAAGCAGTAGACTTAAGAGGCTGTTACCTTGTGGTGTTTTACATTGTTTGAACAATTAAATTTTTCACCTCTAATAGTTCTTCGGACTGCTTATTCCTCCTATCACTCAAAAGAGATGTCTTCTCCAGGATTTTCTGCTTACCTAAAGCTAGCAGAAAGCTGGCTCACAGGGGACTAATGGGCTGCATCAAAAGACACATGGCCCGCATGACAAGGCAGATGATTCTTTCTACTCTGCTCCTCTCTGGTGAGACTCCAGCACAGGAAAGATGTGGACCTGCTAGGGCAAGTCCAGAGGAGGGCCACAAAGATGATCAAAGAGCTTAATCACCTCTCCTGTGGAGACAGACTGAGAGAATTGGGGTTGTTCAGCTGGAGAAGGCTCTGGGGAGACCTTATTCCTTCCAGCATGTAAAGGATAAGTAGAAAGGTGGGGACAGACAGTTAGCTGGGCCTGTTGAGACAGGACAAGGGGTCATGGTTTTAAACTAAGAGAGGGCAGATTCAGACTAGATATAAGGAAGACATTTTTTACAAAGTGGTTGGTGACACACTGGAACAGATTGCCTGGGGAGGTGTAGATGCCCCATCCCTGGAACAATTCCAGGTCAGGTTGGATGGGGTTCTTGAGCAGGATTACCCGTTGAAGATTACCCATTGCAGGAGTGTTGGACTAGATGGCCTTTACAGGTCCCTTCCAACCCAAAGCATTCTATGATTCTGCATGTTTCTATTGCTATTGCATATGCCACTGAGCATAGAAATTCCCATCTTCCTTTTAGTCATGAGTTTATGCTAGCATTCTAAGAATGTTCTTCATAGACAATCAGATACATGATTATGGAGAAAATAGAAATAGCAATATATAATTGGTTTTTTAAGTCACAAGGGCAGAAATGCTACTGTAAGTATAAAAATGGAGAAGACTGGCTGACTAAAGATGGAATTAGTATATACAAGATTTGATCAGTAAAGGTACAAATTGGATTAGCAAATGTGATTGCATAGATAAAGGATTTGTATAAAATATCAAATTATCATATTCACTCTTTTTTTGATTTATTTTTATTATTCTGGCAGGTATACTTCATTCTGATACACGTGTAGGACACATAGCAAGCCAAAAAAACTCTCTGCTCTACCATATCACTCCATGGTAGTACTGCATAGTGGGGTCCTATTTCTCTGTTCTGCTATATATTTTAACCATATTTGAAAAACATTTTATATTCTTAAGACTTCTACACCTATTGGAAACCTTCGTTAAATTTATCGATGAGTTTAAATGTTACTTGGAGAAGTACAAGAAAAGGGACTTGTGCTTCACTGTGATGCCGCACTAGGAAGTTTCTGGGGCCTTTGAGCTATCTTTTCTAAGCTAAGAAATTATCCATAAAAAAAACACATTAAGTAAGAATTATTTGTGTGTAGAATCGAGCACTTAACAATTAGAAACTGCTCGAATTTTCATTGGTTTTGACTGCATTATTATACAGCCTTTAACTACACAGTCTTTTCTTCAAGTTCAGTTTTGTCCCGTATCACACTTATGGACTCCTGTGCAATGCTGACAAATCAGTTAAACTGAGTGTTTCACAGATTTCCAGTAGAGCATGCTTCTAGATGACAAGCTTATTACCTTATGTGAAGTCATGTCTGAACAAATGAAATGTTTAACGCCAAGTTCAGTGAAGAAATCATACCATAATTCACAGTATTTCATAGAATTCAGTCTTTGCTTCCTTCTGCTGGCAAAACTGGCAGCCTGGGTCTGAAGAGTGATTGACTTACACCACTAATGGTTACCTTGAATTGAGATCACATGCAGTCCTTTAAATCTGTGTCTCCCCTTTGCTAAACAAGGTAATAATCACTCCTTTTGCAGAGTTGTGGTGAAAACAAGTAATATCTGTATACTTCAGAGATATTATTGAAAGATGGAATAAAAAGGTGGATGAGGGGATTATTCACTTTCTCTGAAAAGCAGAATTTGAATACTTTGAAATATATGTGGTGCTGGACTGTTTTATTGTCAGTGAATGAGAATTATTGTGGTTTTTTAATGAAGGCCTTTAACAAAATGGGCACTGTTTTAAACTATGCTTCACAAGAAGCTTTCTGTAAAAATTCTCTTGAAAACCAACTTTGCAATTTACTAAAATGTAAGTTACTACAGTAAATAAACCTTTAGTCATCACTCATTTACATACTTTATTTATTCATTTAACAGAATTTAGGATTCACTTTCTTTCTGATATTGCTAAAGTGAAGCTGTAAACTTGTTTCAGAGACTGAGTGACACATTCCTGTGTCATGTATCTCCCCTGATGAGGGAGGATTTCAAGGACCATACCTTGATTTCACAGAGACAGACGGGACATCAGCATTCTCTTCTGCTCAGATAGGTGTTTATTAATTCTTATCTTAGAAAAGTACAGCATGGAACGTAGCTGGTTAGTAGATGTTAAAAGCTGAACACCGAATGCCACCTTATCTAGATTACAGACCTTTCTTAAAGGTAAATTATGCAATTAGAACTTAAAAAACGACAGATGTTTTCACTTTTCAACCAATGTCTAGCATTTTACTCCGTCCTGCACACAAGAACTGCGGAATTTTTCATCCAATCAACCTAACCTTGCTTTTGCCGCAGAACATGGAGGAGAAGAAGAAGGAAGAAAGTATAAAGAACAACAACTACCCTCCATTTTAGGGGATTTTCACCACTATCTATTTACTATGTTAACAAACCCAAAACTACATGTTTTTTCACCCTGTGACAATCCTACATATTATTCTACTATCTAGTTTACACTTGAGAGCATTTTACAGTTTCTTAGAGAGTAGGCAGTTTTCTCCATGGATATAGGTCGAACTCTGGATTGTACATGGGGGTTTTTTCCTTCCAAACAGACAGAGCAATATCATTCTGTGCATTTCTGATTCCAATAACTGAGGTCATGAATTGGTGGTTCTGTGAGCGTCTGCAAACTTAACTTTGACATAATGGCTATGAACCAGTGGCACCTATTAATAGCTCATACCCTTTACACCTCATTTCCAGTTTGCCAAGGTTTACCTGGGAATTCTCAGTACAGAAAAAGGAGCCTCAGACCCTAATCTTCTAACATTTAAATCATCTTATAGATCCTCAAGAACTGTTCTTGAAGCAATTAGAATGAAAGTTTGCTCATATGATAAAAAAGTGGTAAGAGAAGAAAAAATTACAAATTAAGATTTTCAAATTGTTTTACATTACAGAGAATATAAAAATTCATTAAACAAGAGCAGTGAGAGGTGTTTGTATATAGACTTTTAAATCAGCTGATGACCAGACTTCAAATACATAATATGAAAGATGCCAAGCATGCAATCCTAACCTGCTATTGAATAATATCACTGAAAGACCTGTCATTTATTTCACTGTGAACAGTGCTTTATTCCAGCTCCCAGCAGGACTCTGATGAACAAAATTAGTAATTTGCTCTGAGTTTAATCCAGAAGCACCTGGAAAGGAGGACGCATTGGGAAGAACCTTGCATGACTGTAGGCTTCTTTCCCTAAAGAAACTGGAACATTTTCATTGGAAGCAGCAGCGGCTAGTTTTGCATTCCAACAAAGACTGGAGAGAAAACTCTACCTCCTTAAAAATTGCTGTCTTGCATGTAAGTTAATTTATGATTTATTACAATGAAACTATTTACAACCATAATAAGAATATTTACAAGCTTTGACTCAGAGCTCTGCCTCCTCTATTAGACACTAGTGTGTCCTCCCTTCCTTCTGGAGCTGTGGTGATTCCATGCAGGAAGGAATATAAAACTCACAGGGTGAGAGGGAGCCGAGGTAGCAACACAGAGTTCTGGATCTGGAACACCAGCGACTGGCTACATAAAAGGCATATTGACACCTGCTTTTTGAGGCTTCGAAGTCTTTTATTGTCCTTGGCAATTTGCTGTGGTGTAATTTTTTAAAATATATCCTTTTCCCTTTTTCTTACAGTTTCATGCTTTATGCTTCATTCTCTGTAATGCCTTCTCTACACCAAAAAAGGCAGCGTAGGCATTTCTTTTTATCACTGTTAATGATTAGTAATCCAGTGAAACCTGTCATTTACATTCACCTTGATCTTTTAAAATGCTGCATTTATACCCTTATTTTTTGAGGACCTTCAGGCTTTCTTATACATTTATACCTGTGTTTATACCCTTATTTTTTGAGGACCTTCAGGCTTTCTTATCCTGGTTTTCTAATTTCAATGTACACCAAGAATTGAATACATTCGCTGTCATGCTTTTAGCTACCTACTTTTAAAAAGTCCACTTGTGTAATAGCTGACCCAGGTCTCCAGGCAGTTCTTATATATGAAAATAATTTTGTCTTGATAAAGCAAAACAAAAAATCTCACTGCTTTTTAAGCACCAAATATTTGAATTACAAGATTAGGTGGAATAGTTTTCTGCAATTTTCTCAGTAGAAGAGATGGCCCATGCACTCTGAAACTTTCTCCAGTAACAGTGAGAACAGTGACTACTCTGGCTTCTAAAGTCTGGGAAGTGTCTTAAAAGCTTATTTCCATTCTAACACAATCTTATTAACTAAGACATTCACTGCAACTGATGCTGTCACAAAATGGGAGAAGGAACCTGTGAAAGACTGCCTGGTTGGATGACTTCTTATATATCATACTCTTTTTGCATGTCTTACTTCTTTCTGCATGTCTTTCTGGATGTCTCCATCTTTCTGTATATTGTATACCACTACACTTTGGGTCCTCATCACAACTCACTAGCACACAAGAAGTAATACTAGAATTTTCTCCCTAAAGACAGATTATTTTCAACACTCAACTTTACAAATCAGGTAACAAGAAGAACCATGCAAACATAGAATAGTCCAGGTTGAAAGGTGGCTGTTAAAATGATCTGGTCTGAACTCCTGAAAGCGGGGATCTAGATTAGGTTGCCCAAGGCTCTGCCAAGCCAAGTTCTTAGTAATTCCTGTGAGGAACATTCCACCAGTTCCCTGAGCAACCTATTCCAGAGTTTAGTTGTTCTCATGGTGAAGAAAATCTTTCCTATGTCCAGAGGGATTTTTTCCTAAAGAACTTTTGCCTATTGCCTCTAGTCCTGTCCCTGTGCATGCTTGAGAAGAAAGCACCTCCCTCTCTACAATACCTGCACTTTCAAGTAAGTACTGGAAGACTGCAACTGCATCATCCCAAGCCTTCTTCTCTTCAGGCTGAACAAACTCCATTCCTCTAACTTTCTCCTCAGGGATTTCTTTGCATGCTATGTTCCACTATCCCACTGTCTTACTTAGGAGTCTGACGTACAGTAATGTATTGAACAACATTGCTTCTCAGTGTGCGTATTTAGAAAGTAAAGAAGAACCAATTCAAAGCCTTCAAAACCAAAATCATGTTCTCCTAACATACTTAACTCCCTGAAGCAACTTTAAATTATTCATTTACTAGGTCACCTTCCTTGCAGAAAATAAAAAATCGAGGTTTCAAAGTAAACAGCTTTAAATCTTGTCAAATCACAAATGGGTCAGACCTGAGCTGTGTGTTAATACACATGTGCACAAGAGAGATGGGAAGAATGAAAGGGTGGATTCAAAGGGTACTGGCTTCTGAATTATTTTTAAAGATTTACAGTCCATGAAGACACCATGTGGAGTGATGCAGAATAACAGGCTTAGAAGTAAAGTACAATCAAACTAGAGTTATAGAGGGCCTTTTTTTGATATGTCTGAGGTCATTTGGACCCAGAAATAAACTTTCTATACTTTAAAGGAGGTGAGGGAACCAAACAGTACAGGCACAGGAGAAGAGAGAGTTATGAGATTGCTAGGGTATGGTACTGCAGTACTGCAGTTAAAATAACATATCCTTGCCTTGTCCTTTCTTTGCATGCCTGGATACACATTTGTAGCCTAATAGCTGCATATTATTTTTGCTCACTCTTGGATGCGGACTTTTTCAACCACAGCATTTTAGGTTGTATTTCATTTTAATTCCACTTCAGTTTAAAACATCTTATGTAATCTGTTTGAATCTGATTGTGAGAATAGCTGTTTTGCTTAAGTTATGAAAAACTGTCTCCTATGAAGTCCAGAGCATCAAGTAGATAACCGTGAAGGGAAACATGCCCCACCTCTTTAACAAAGATTGACAGAAATTATCTGCTTTGAATCTTTATGTTTTTAAATGAACCAGCAAAACCCAGAAATAGTTCCAGAAGTCTCCACAAAGCTTTTCTTCAATCAATAGCCACAGCATTATGTTCAAAAGAATGAAAGCTTTTCAAAATATGACTACAAATAAGAACTGAGCTATCATCTGAGACATAATGTGACAATGCATTAATTCCATTGCTATTAAACACACTATAAAACACAATACTAAAATGTGAATGAGGAGCAGGCAGCTCTTAATGTTAAGTGCAGAAAGCTGCAAAGAATCTCAGAGCGACAGACCAAAATAAATGGATGCTCCAAGATGCAGACAATGTCTGGAGGTTCCCGCAAAGCCCCTTAGAAGCTTAGCAGCTCTTCCACCCCTATTTACAGGGAGAATCAAGATGACAGATACATAGGATCGGGTACACAATAAAAACACATAATAAAATTTTAAAATACCATAAAAGAGACAGGAAGAAGAATAATTTTTTTTACAGATCTTCCAAATCTGTATCTCATGGAAGTGAAGCACATAAAGAACTGAATATGTAGCCTACAATGTGAAGGTACTGAATCAGATTTCTTACAGGCTGATTTCTCTTACTAAAGAAAAAAGCTCAGCCTACAAGTTATCTATACAACTATTTAAACCCAAAATGGAAAAACTGTAGCCCCTTTTTAATCCAATAAGGAAAATATTGTAAAATGCAGCTGCAGAAGAATAAACAGTCACAGAAAGGATAAAAATGGACCAGATTTTAAATTGTAAAAATAGAACATATTACCTCCTTACCATTTAGTAAAGTGGCAAAATGTTCATGTCATAGCCTACACTTGCAGGAAAAAGTAAAGATTTAAAAACTCATCAAATCCAAACTCCCTAAAGAATTACCTGTTTGGGGGGGGGGGGGGGGGG
>VXBT01005024.1:189513-201948 GCA_013400235.1 Oriolus oriolus
CGGGCGTGCGGGCCGGCGGCGGGGGCTGCGGGCGGTGCGGGGGCGCGGATCGCTCCGTCCCGCTCCCCGGCGGCCTCGCCCGGCGCCCCGGCACAGCTGTGTGCGGTGCCTGCCTCCTCCGGAGAGCGAGTTGTGGCACTTCGGTCCCTTTCTAAAATGGTGCCATCAGCCTCAGCTCGAAGCAAGCGTGTGCAATGGCAGCTACGTGCCAGGAGAGCAGGGAAGGCTCTGGTGCTGCCGAAAGGGAGGACAACAAGCTGGGTGTGAGGCCTGCTGACGGGTTTAATTTCTTGGGTGTGACAGATTCCAGGGGGAAGGAAGGGGGGGGGAAAACATAAGTGCTTGAAGATCAAATCCTGCATTAATTACTTTGTTCAAAAGCCTTCACATTATTTTTTCAGTGCTGGATGATTTGGCATGCAGATTTAAAACAATGACGTTCTGAATAGGGAGATCTTTAAGGAGAGAGATTAGGTGGTGATCCTGGAAGTCTTTTGTTTCTGTTTCTTAACATGCTCTGCTTTGGAGGAAGGTTAAGTCCGTTTGCTTAAAACCAGCTTTCATCCATTCTCTTCTTGGAACATCATTTTTGCTTTTCCTGTTCCCCTGTTTTTTTCTTCCTCTTATTCTCTGACTGTAATCAGGTAAATAGTTTAAAAAATGTAGTTAGCCGTGTTTAGTAGAATTAAAGCATAACAGAAGGTAGGTTTGTGCCTCGTTGGCCTTGCTGGTTGGAAAGAACGTGTTCTTGTCTGAAGATGTCACTAATTTCTTATTAACAGTCCATGTACTTTTGATTTAAATTTCTCTAATGTTCTTTCATAGAACTTTTGAATTCCTAAACTTTATAACTCAGGATTTCATTATAATATATTAGAAATAATATTATTAAGGTATTTTATACACATATATTAGAAAGCATATGTATTTTGATATGCATGTATTCTTATAGCTGTGTGTATATGTATTCATTTATCCACTTTCAAAACTTCTCTTTTAAATTTATTTTCATTATATTTCATAATATTGTTACATATAATTAATGTGTACAATATATATTTCACATATGTATCATTTAATAATAATTTAAATTAGCTTTTTTTAAAAAAAAGTTAACTGTATGTTGATCCCAGGGTAAGAAGCTTGACTATAAATTAAGAAGGTTTTTTAAATACTAGATAAACAATCAATAATAGAAGTGTATTTGAGGATAGAATAAACAGCCATGTGAAAGCTGTGTGAAATGTAATCACAGACTGTTCAGCCAAGGGGGCATGTAGTGAGTACTTCCTTAGCCTCCACTAAGTGTGGAGCTTGAGGGGTTTGCCAGTATGTCTGTCTCTGGGTTTGAATTCAAAATTCATTTTGCTGTTTTTTTAAACTCTTTGGGTTGAGCATTAAATGGTAAAAGAAATTGCATTTAATTTCATGAGTAGTTTCTTAAAGAGTTGTGTAAAATATTAATGTGGGCACTTCAGTGTTGTGGAAATTTATTTCCTTTATAACACCTCTCAGTTATAAAACTTTTCCAAACTTGTTATCCCCAGAGTGATCATAAGTGAAAATCAACAGGTAAAAGTATCTTTAGACACTTCAGCATTAATGAAAGATGACTTCAGAAAGGGCTTAACCACTGACAACTACTATTACTTCATGGCAGTTTAACATATTTGTAAATGGTACCTCCAGATGTAGAAAACTGAGTTTTTGACTTCTTTTTTGTAGAAAATATTAATAAGGTTCAGTTCCTAGACTCCTGGGCTATTTCCACAAGGACAGCTAATGCACACGTGGATTCATCCTCACTAAACTTGAATGAACTGTGACTTGTCATTTGTGGAGATTCATTATGACTGACAGTGGGCCACATACAAATTCCATATGTAAGAGGAAAATGAGCTTAAATCTTAGGTACAAGCTAGTGTACCACAACTAGTTGTTCAAATAGTCTTTGTATTTACTGCAAATTTAGTGAAATTCCTTTCGTTTTTATCAACATAGGAAACTTCAGACTGGACCAAATGGCCTGACAGGTGTGGCACATTTAAAACCTTGTGTTCTGCTGGCATATGAGACGCTCTTTATAATGTTACTGAAAAATTTTGCATTAACATACTCCTTAGAATCTTGAACGCCACTTACTTTTTCAAGAAAATTCAATATTTAGCAGCTGGTGAACTGTCAGTACATTAATTACTAAAAAAAGAATTAAAAAAAACCCCAAACTGTTTCGTATTCAAAGGATGTGGAAGCCTTCTAAAACAAAGACAGATGGATTTTGTAACATTTATCAGAGCTAAAATGAAAGGAAGTTATGTCGAGCTTACAAAATCACTTCCACATCAGAAGATAGTGCTAATTTATTTTTGTAAGCAAATCACCCTTTTGGAAGTAAAATTGAAATAACCATTCTTGGAAGTTTCTTGTGACCACTGTAGATCTGATAATGGCCAGTGAAATTAGTTGACCATTACTGATTCCCTGATGCATACCTGTTTGGAATGCTTTCAAAACATGAGCTCCCCTCCCTGGGAGTAATGATTAATTAGCTCTTTCATCTGAGTTTAATATTGTCATCCTTGAACTTGCACTTGGGTTGCTGTGGGGTGGGGGGGAATCACAGGAACATTTGCAATGGCTAGTGCACATGGAATGCTACAGGAAAAAGTAACTATTAAGAATTTGGACAAGGCATAGAATAGAAGAATATGTGTTTTAAAAGGTATTGCTGATGACTTAAGATATCTTAACAATTTTACGTTGTCCTTGCTGTCATGCAAAGTAGTCCAGCCTGTGTTCTGTAAGAAAATAATGTTATGTTAATACACATGTAGATTACATAACGTGCCAAGAAGAGTTTGTCCCTCTCTGGGGGCCGTGCCCAGAACATAGGACGATGGGAGGGAGTGGCAGAGTTGTTAATACTTGCCTTTGATAGATATGCTCTTGAAAGCCTGTTAGTGCTGACTTTCTTTGCCTAATTCTGGTATGACCTGCAGAGTTTTATTGCATCTGGAGAGATCAGAGATAGAAAATACCAGTAGAATCATCAAGAAAACTTTGCACAGGTACTGTCTGTTGACTGTGGGGACAAACCAGCTTCTTCTCAGGATACATGGCTGCTGTTACTATAGTCCTTCTGCTTCAGTCTTCACTGAAGATTGAAGAGAATAAAAGGAGGAGAAGGGAATATTGTTGTCTGCTTTGAGAAATCACCCATGGGATAGGGGAAATTGGTGAAACTTGATTCTATCATCCTAATGAAATCATACATCTCTGTTCAGATTTGCAGTCTACCATGTTACAGTTGTAAAACAGTTTAGGATTGTATGATGGAGCAAGGCAGAGCTGAAGTGACATGCATTCTATCCTTAGTTTATTTTAAAAATCTTTGTAAAGCAAGGGAGATGCGTTGGCCTCGAGGAGATGGTATAGCAGATTGTCCTGATCAAATGCAACTAGCTGTGCTTATCGCAAGAGAAAAGTCAGAAATTAAAGACATTAAGGTATAGATTGTTTGACTGTACAAATTAGTGTCTAATGCCAGTTTAAAAACCCCCTGTATGCATCCCAAAATTACAGGGGGCTGTAGTGTCTAATTAGCTATCCCTAGATGATTTCCGATTGCAAATAGGAAGTCAAAGTTGTGAAGAGCCCTGTAAAGTGCCTTTCATCCTGTAGCATTCATCTTTTTAATTGCTGGCCAGCCAGCATTTTCTTAGGTGTTACTAAGCCTTTCAAAGCTGGTTTCTTAAGATGCTAAGTTTGTTATAGCACTGTTAGGTTTGTATATACCAGATGGTTCTGCTTGTGTTCTGCTCTGTCTGGACTACGTGGGTTATGTATCTGAATTTAATCACTTCCAGTCTATTTTTTTCTTTCATGTATTTCCACAGTCTGTCCTGGAACCCATATGAAACATTTGGGTCCACAACATCCTGTGGCAAGTTCAGGTTGATTATATTTGCCCACAGCTTACCCGTGTTAGTTTTGATCCAATCTTCAGCTATTGTTTTTTGACCCTTTATTTTTATATTAGGCAAGAGAGAACACAATCTCTATGCAACTTCTCCAAGCCATTCATTTTGTAGGCCTTTGTCTTATTTCTCCTGTCAGCTATAAGTAGCCACCTCTCCAGACTGAAAAGGCTGATGTGTTCAGTTTTCGATTATATGAAAGGTAATCCATGTATTTTTAACTTGCCTTTGTCTGAGCTCTTTTTCACTTTACTCAGAAGTTTTTTTGACTTTTTAGGGTTGGTTTGGGGTTTTTTTAAAGAAAGTTAAATAACCCTGCACACAGTATTTGAAATACAGGCACAAATTAGTTCTGTATGTTGTCATGATAGTGTTCTGTTTATTTTTCTAATTATTTGTTGATCCATTTGGAGCAGTGAGCAGTCCAAATGATCTAAAGTAAACTGTCCTGTATCCAAATATTGTTGTGGGTGGCAGTTACTAGCTCAGAGACTGTGATTCCAATAGGAACCCAGAATCTTCTCGTCCCTGCAGATACACAGGCTTTGCTTTATACTAACCTATAATCATTCCTTCTGCTTCTTGTACATCACAGTCCTTCTCCAGTTCTTCAGTTAGCCCTCATCTTCACAGTCTGGTATGACTTTGTATTGTCAGCAGTCTTCTGTGAGGTAATTTGTGAATATATTGAACAGCATAAACCAATGCAGATTTTCCCCAGGGATGTGGAGGTGATTTTCTGCAGTTTGGAAACTGCTTAGACAGTTTATGGCTGTTCTTTAGGTACTTGTACATGCAAAAGCTTTCCCTTTTTTCACTTGGTTGCCTAGTTTACTCAAGATTTAAGTGCAAGACTTGGAAACTCAATTAGAGTCTATCATTTAGTTACCCTTTATCCATGTTGTACTAACCCATACTCTTAGTCAATTCCATTAATTTTGCAGAGCAGGACTTCACAGAATCATAGAATAGTTTGGGTTAGAACAGACCCTAAAGATCTTCCAGTTCCAGCTTCCCCACCATGGGAAGGAAGGGACACCTTCCACTAGACCAGACTGCTCAAAGCCCTATCTAACCTGGCCTTGAACACTTCCAGGGACAGGAAATCAGCCACTTCTGTAGGAAACGTGTTCCAGTGCCTTACCACCCTCACAGTAAAGAATTTTGTCCTTATATCCAACTAAACCCACCCTCTTTCAGTCTGAAGCTGTTACCCTTTGGCCTGTCACAAATGCCCTGGTAAAAAGTCCCTCTCCAGCTCTCTTGTAGGCCCTTCAGGTACTGGAAGGCCACAGTGAGGTCAACCCCAGCCTTCTCTTCTCTAGGCTGTGTTGCCTTAGTGACAGCCAGGCTGAATCTTCCCATTATAGCATTTGTTTGTGTCCACTAAATATATTGTTGATTACATTGTTTACTAATTAGCACAACAGAGGTGTGAGTCTGGATCTTCCTTGAGGCTGTCTTTAAATATTGACTGTGTTTTCCACATGTGATTTCTTTAGGTGCTTTGTCAGCTCTAAGGGAGAGCTAAAACTTTGGCTAAAAACACAGCTATTTCATTACTGCTTAAATGTTCACTGCTACTTCTGCATAATCTGAGATCCTCAACAGGAAACTATGGAAATCTCTTTAAATTGTTACTGTTTACTGACAGTAAAATCCTTTCCTACGACTTCGCTTCATTAGATGTTCCTTTATATCGGATCATCTTTTGACCTTTTGAACTTTTTACCAGTCTTTAAGGAAAGAATTGGTAGTTCTGTTGTATCATTCTGTTTCAGTTGAGAGACTGGGGGGCAGTATATTCTTATGTCAGATTTGTCAGAGTGTAAAATTCTCTTAATTTTTTTCTCCTGGACATGTGCAACCGTTTGTAAGGAACTTCCTTCCATCCCGGGTCATCTCTCTCCAGCTTTCAGGTAGCTCCAGTTCGGGTATTTTGAGATGTTACCTTAGGCTTTTCAGAGCCCAGTATTAAAAACTGATAGGCTAATTGAATTTCCTTGGTAAGACATTTCTTTCTAGCCTTCTGATATTTTACACTGCTTTTAAGCAAAAAGCATTCTAGTTATATAGTGCTGTCATTCATTTTGGTGATCAGATTCTTGTGTACTGCTTAGTGTGAAAGATGAGGATAGATTGAGATCATTTCTTAAACAAGGAAAAATAAGGAGCAGTCGCTGTTAGGCATGAAGAATTGTAAGCTGGTAGCGTGTTACGGGAGTAGTCACAAAAATTATTCTTCAGGAACAGAGATTAGGGATTTTTTTTAGCTCTGGTGGGTGGAGGTTGTCCACGCTATTATTTTAGTTTATTGCTTTCCCCTTGGTGGTACTCTCAAACAGTAGATGGAAGAAGAGAAAAAAATCAAGACTTTTCCAAGTCGTCTTCATCGCTGGCCTGAATAAGAGGATGGATTCGTTTGGGTTTTAGGATTATTGGTTGGGTTTTTCTTCAGAAGTCCAGTTGTTCAGCATATGCCTTTATGTTGTGCTCCCAAGTTAAAATTTTAATATACCACCCATTTTGAGTCCAAATAATGGTTTTAACCAATCTGATAAGCAGAGGAAAAGGTGTTTGTTTTTGTGAGATTTTTTTCTAAACTTCAAGGAAAAGTTTATTTACAAGCCTGTGTGGAAGAACTAGTAAGTGTGCAGAGCTAACAAAGTGCTAACTCTTCTGTCACCATCCCATAGTGTGGAAAAATTAAGTTAATGAACCAGTCTTAAACCAGACTTATATCTGAAAAAATATTGACCACCAGCTGTTAAAGATCTTGCCCTAAATAATGCTGCCATTTGCAATTCTTGCTGTACTCTGAGGGCTTCATGTTCCCATCTTACAGGGTATGGGATTCTGTCAGTGAATATTCCATTTTTTTGAGAGAGAGATCTCAAGTGAAGTTCTTTAGTACTGATCCAGTTCTAAAGAAAATCGAAACATTTGAAGAATTTTTTTTCCACTGTACCCTACAATGTGGATTTTAATGTGCCTGGCATCTAGCTAGCATACAACATCTATCTTGTTTTGAGACTGCCATCTGCTTGTTTTATTTGATGGCCTTTAGCTGCTGCATCGATCTTCACGGCTAAGACGCTGTTTCCTGTCTGGCTTATTCAGTGCTCACTGTCTTAGTCTTTTAAATGCTGAAGTTCTTAATGTGGGATAAATCTGCTACACAGAGTAAAAGGGTTAGGGCTGCTGCTAGAGATGAAGGGGAGAGATTGGAGCATTCATGTTGGGACCAGAGTTTCACCTCTTAGGGGAAAAAACAGTAATACCAGAGCAAGTGGTTGTCTTTTAAAAATAGCATAGGATGTCTTGCTAAAACACTTTAAGAATGATGCCTCTATGATGATGTAGTGGTGGAACATGGATCTTCTGATGAGTTACAAAAGATGCAAAATCATGTGTACAACTGTCTCTATCTTGGTGTTGATTCTTGTAGAAATATTTGCATACTTCAAGACAAAGGACTTTAGACATAGAATAAAGTTGTAGGTTTTAGTATGAAAAATAGCTGAAGTTCTGTTTTGACAAAAGTGGGGTGGGGTGTGCATTTGCCAGTAAACTAAGGGGAAGATCTTTCACTCCATTTTTTTTTAACCCTTGTTATTTTGATGAAGTTTGCCTTCTTCCTCAAAAACAGGAATCAGTTTTTTAGCTGCCTTTCGCACTTGGAAACAGTTGTAGAACCAATTCCTTTTCTCTAGGCGGCAGATGAAATTCATAGTGTGAGGAAAGAGTCTCATAAATTGCCCTATTTACTTGAATTCTTGTTAGTATGTCACCCCTCAGTGCAGGTCTAGAAAGCTGGTCTGAAAACAAAATCTCTTCCTCTGTTTCTTGGAGTGATTTTGGTTTTGTTTCCATTTTTTTGGAAACCTGAAGAGGGATTTTGAAATGCTCATCAACATGTTAATAACGATAAAGCCTTCAGCTAACATTTGCTAAAGGATGATGTCTTGGGTTATTTATAAGATGGAAGATCTTGCAAATAGTTGAATTCTTTTAACTGGTGTTGCTAGCTGCATTTGAAGAAAGTTGATGGAATGTTTTAGAAAATACAATTAAATATCTTTCCCTTGAGAACAGGGATTTGAGAGATTATGGCATCTGAAGCTCACAATGTTAAAAATCAGAAAGTATTGCATATTGAAGGTCATCCCATTGATCTCCCCAGAAAAAGAATCTCTTCTTCCACTAAAAAGATCATGAAGGAGGTAAGCTGTTTGTGTTGTTTGTTGGGTTTTTTTATGTCCCCTGACTAAAGTGAAGTAAACATTTTACCAAGTTCATAGTTCTGAGCGGTCTAAAACTAGAAGCACAGCACTACTAAGCATTTGATGTTTAGATGTGCAATAAAACTTTAACTTGAATAGCAATTATATTATGAAAACTCTGTGTTATAATAGATACAGGCAGCAGCTGCACGGATCAGTGCATTGTGTCGTCCATGTGAGCAGGAGATACTGATGCAGTCCTACTCATGCCTGCTTTTCTGCAATCTTGCCAAGAATGTTTCAGTACAGGAATTCTATCGTGAAAAAGTTCTTTCTTGCCAAGAGAGCTACATGGCACGAGTGAGAGGTGGAGTAGGTGAAATGCTCATTGAAATGGATCTGTTGTATAATCACACAGCTTCATCTTCCGCATTGGTAACACGTAGATTTGCACTGGATTCTTGCTACTCAAAAGCAGTTTTTTTAACCTCTTACCTGTGTTACTGTCTGAAGAGTAAGACAGTGGAGTACAGAAAAAGCACTAGAGAGGCAAACTTACTGTAAGACCTCGTCAAACAGTGGTGAAGATGCCAGTATCCTCTGTTTATTGAAATTATTAGAACTCACATGATTTTATGACTCAGTGTTAATAAAAAGATCATAACATTGTCTTGCTGATGTGCACAATGTGAATGTTACCATTAATGCTAAGTAGAATAGATGGGAGTGTTTGACCCTTTCTAGTAATAGAGCTTTTTCTTCTCTGTTTCCTTTCTCCCAGGGTAAGAAATCTCCAAAACAGCTGGCTTCATACACGAACAGGTAGGAGGGCTGTGCTGTGTAGTATTTGAGTTTAAAGTGTGACAGAGGTAGGGAGGAAGAAGCAGTTGAAATTGATTACAACACCAAAGCAGACACAAATGGAGGATAGGTCTTGATTTTAATGACAATTCTTGGTTCTTGTGTTTTCTTCCATAATAATGGGTTTCTGTGTTAATAAAAATAGAGAATATTGGTGTCATGACTTCTGATAACCGAAGTGTCATTAAGGTATATATTGGGGGGAAAAATGTTTTCAATAACCTGAAAGCTGACTGCTGAATTCATAATTATGTGTGCATATATATATAAACATAATAATGCAATTCATTTGGTTTGGAGCAACCTTCACTAAAATAGTGCTTTATTATTGCAGAGTAACAGTTGGAAAAACGGTGACCAGTCCCCTCTCTCTTTTCAAAGTGGTATATTGTAAAAGGAAAGTCCATTGTTATACTCCAAAGCCTTGTTACAGAAAGAAACTGTGCCCTAAATCTAGGGGCCGTGACATGGCAAATAAAGAAAATGAACTGGCTTGTGCAGGGAATCTGCCAGCAAAACTTCACAACAGTCGTACACACTTGCTGAATTCTAGTGACTCTGGCTCATCGCAAACAGAAGGCCCCACATCTAAATACAGCGCATTTTTTTCTGAGGTGGGTAGAGTTTGAAGAAACTTCAGTTTAAAAAAGGAAGTGTTCCTAGTAATTAGCTGTGAAAGTTTTCTTTCTTTAGATTAATTTCCTTCAATTCTTTAAATACCAGGTCTTGTGATTTACAGTCTCTCTCAGTTTATGGTGATACAGTTGTCGACAGTAGTAGTCCTGCCACTTTTCTTTGTGTTTGTGTCGTGTCAGAAGCTCAGATCTGCCAGACTTGACTGGGTTAAAATTGTACCAGCACCAAAGGAGAATGTTGTTTTGACCTGCTTAGGTTTCATGAACTGGCAGGACACATGTCCATATGTGTGTTTATAGAAGTGTAAAAATGTTAGTGTGTCAATGGGGATAAACTGGTGAGATAGGTTAGGACACTTTTCAATAGCAGTATCAACTTACTGTGTGCAAAACTAATTTAAGTGTTTGTATAAGACTGTTTTTTGTTAGGATTGGTTGAGGAAACCTAGTGGATGCTTGCGGGTCTTCTGAAACTGGCTAAAGGGTCACTTATTTAAATGAAATTGAAATTGATTTTGTAACAATGAAGGCCATTTAAGGCCCTTAATCTTGTAGTCTGCATTTCTGTCACAATAGATTTTTGTTACTCATCAAGGCTTGTATGTATTTAAAGTGAAGCATGGCAGGGAAGGTAAGATCAGAGACTATCACCATGCTGTTTTGTCACCGTGCTGTAATTGCGGGCTGCTATGAGGAGACAGCCCTGAGAGTCCAGTGGGCTGATGGCACAAGTCTGCAGCACTTCTGCACTGTTTAATTTGATGGTTTCAAGGAAAGAGCAGAATAGCTACGATAAAGAGGTTGCAGAAAGAAGGGTAAAGAAATGAAGACAGGGGAAGGTTCATTTTCTGAGAAGCTAAGGACCAGATCACTGGCCTCTGGCCACAGATTACTATTTAACTGGTTTGAGAGATGTGTGTGGCTCTGCAGTGTTCATGCCAATCCAAGGTCTAATTAATTAAAATGCCTGAACTTCATTCAGAGAGCAAGCTTTTTCAGAAATGAACCTTTCCTGTCAGAGTTCAGAATAATACATGTAATTACTTGTGTCTAAATTGTGTCAAAATTAATAATCATCTAAGTAAAAAGCTCTCAGAGTTGTTGAGAATTATAGGTTGATGCTCATGAATGCTCATTTTAATTATTAGATACCTCTCTTAGGTAGTAAATAGGTACAAACCTTATTCTTGTAGCTTTTGTGTAAAGTAGGTCTAATCTTTTTGTGCCCCCTTTTAAGGGAAATTTATGGGTTTAAGGCTATAGTTAGATACATTTCCAAAACAGACTCATCAACATACAGGTAGAAAAGTCTATTATCGTATACCAGATTATTATATTAGAGTAGCTTATTGTTTTATTGCTGGCTACTTAACTAGTGGCAACTTTTTATATTTTTGAAAACATGCAGGTTTCTCAGGACCATGAAACTATGGCTCAAGTTCTTTTCAGCAGGAATCTGAGACTGAACGTAGCTTTAACCTTTTGGAGAAGGAGAAGTATAAGTGAACTGGTAGCCTACTTAGTGAGGTAAAATATGTCTCTTCTTTTATATCCTTAAAATGATAGCAATTCCAAATATGCCACAATATTTTTAGCGGTTCTGTAAATGTTGTGACTTTGTTACACTTTTTAAATCATAGTGGAAGCATATACTTCAACTACTACTTCTAGCAGTAGGATCTACTAGTAACACTTCTGATTGTGTTCTTAATGTTTCTAGGATACAGGATCTTGGAGTAGTAGTAGACTGCCTTCCTGTGCTCACAAACAGGTACAAACAAAAAAAAGTGGGGGATTAGAGTCTGCTTGTAGTGCTCTGAAGTTCAAGCACGTCTGAAACGTCTTGTTTTTTAAGTTTACAGGAAGAAAAACCATATGTTTCAGTTGGCTGCTGTGTAGATCTTTTGCCTTTAGTGAAATCTCTTCTTAAAAGCAAATACGAAGAGTAAGTATAAGCTTGGGATGTTTTTAAAACACTATTACTTCCTTGCTATGCAGAGCCCTGGAAATTGATGGGTTTTAGTCCTCTGACTGTTGTTCCCTCTGCCTCTTCTCCCAACTCTGCCTTTCTCAGGAAATGAGAAAGCTCTGGAATAGAAGCTTTCCTCTGAACTTTTACCCTTTAACAAAACAGTGGTGCAGAAGTTGTTTTCTGCAATGTTAGGGACTTGGGGGAGAGGACTGGCTTTGCCCTTATGCAGATTTATTTACCCTAAACAGTAAAAGAGAATAGCACTGAGATTTTAGTATGCTTTATAATGTGAAATCAAGGCAGAGTTTTCTTCTACTTTTTCCACAAGAACTTCAGTTTACCACTTAGAAATTGCAAGTGTAGGCAAGTATTTAAACTTTTGAATTTTTCTAGGTTTTTTTTTCTTCCAGAATAGAAAATGTGTTGCTTTCGAAATTGCTTACCAATTTATCTTAACGCTTTATCTGGCCTGTAGATAATGTACAGGGAGGAGGAAATCCATAATTTGTAAAATGTGTTGTTACAGATATGTGATTGTTGGTTTAAACTGGCTTCAGGCTGTCATTAAAAGATGGTGGTCAGAACTATCTGCACATACAGAAAAGGCAGAAGATGGGTGAGTATAGTGTTGGGATATATTTAAATGTGTTTCTGTAGCCTATTTCATCTCAATCTGTTTTCATTTTGATCAGTGGGAGCACAACTTGCCTACAAAAGGCAAAATTATAATTTTAAAGTTAAAGCTTTGTTCTGGTTTTGTTCAAATT
>VXBT01005025.1:0-79205 GCA_013400235.1 Oriolus oriolus
ACCCGACCCCGGCACGTCCACTCGCCCGCCGCCTCCCCGCTCTGGTGGTCCGGAGCGCCGGGCCAGGTGCCTTTATCCCCCCGGCCGCGGGAGGCGAGGCGAGGCGAGGGAGAGCTCCCGTGCCAGTGGCTGCCCAGCGCCTGACGCCAGCCCCCTCCTTCCCCGGCAGCCGCCGCCGCCCGCTCGCCCCGCCACGGGACCGGGGCCGCTCCGCCCAGACAGCGCTGCGCGAAGGGGGAGCGGGGACCGACACCCTGCCCGGCCCCGCGGGGCCCCGAGGGTGGGGCAGCGGGAGGGTCAGCTCGGGCCGGAACGGTGCTCCCGGAGAGCTCCCTCACGGTCAGGTAAAGCAGCACTTATAACCGAGAATAAAATTGCCGTAATCACGCAGAGCAAATGGAGGTCTGTCAGCATCAGCCTGCACACCCCGATCTGGCCGCTAGCCAAGGCAAAGTGGCTCGTCGGTAAGAGGTGCTGGTTTGGTCCTGAATGATCCCGTGTGGGCCTTTGGCATTTCACCGTTGCGCTGGAATCACCCCCAGTGAAGTAAATTACTAGAAAAAATAGTGCAGAATTTGAAAGCAACCTAATGTTTCTGAAGGTTTCAGGACTTCATTTCAGACAATAAATGTCATCCGGACAATGAATGTCATCCAGGCCTTAGCATGGGTCTAAATGACACGTTTCTGCAAGTACAAGCAAAATCTCCACATTTGCTGGAGAGTTTCTGGCAGTGTGCCATTAAAATTCTGGTTTTAAACATGGTTTAGCTGAAGAGTTTTCCTGCTCTTGGTAGAGTGAATGGACGTGAAAATTTTGGTCCCATTGTCATGAGTGTGGATTATATCCTGATTTCACTGGAACCTGAATCTGTCCCTTCTTTTAGAAACTCCTTCCTTCAGCCACACAAAAGTGCATAAGATCACAACAAAGAAATACTGTGTTAGATACCAGCCTTACTGTGCTTTTAATAAAACTCCCTAGGTCTCCTCATAGGTGATTACAGTTATATTCAGTTACCAAAAATATGTGGTTTTACCGGGAGAAGAAAAAATGGGGATGAATGAAAGATTAAATCTTACTTCTTTGATAAAAAAGTTATTTCCAAAAATTTTGGCTCCAGAAGAGTTTTAAAGTTTAAAATACAAGATAGTAGGCTTTCTGAACATGTTAGCATCGTGCAAGGCTTTATGCCAGGCTTTTTTCCACTTTCTGGGCTTGTTAGCCTCTGTGAGGGTATGTGCACTCATGCCGGTCTGTCACTACCCTTTGCTTAGGGATCGGTGGCAGGAGTTTAGGAGGACGCCTGATCCTACAGTGGAAATAGTTGTCATGAGCTTTCCAATTAAAAGCTGCAAACCATCCCAAAACCTGGAAATACAGACAATAAATGGGGCTATCCTAAGTTTCTAGCAAACTTATTTCTTTAAATATGCCTTTGTTCCAAAACCTGGTTTTTACAAACAGTCCAGTGCATTATTCACAGCTTAGTGCCTATTTATTGTATTAGACCTGGGAAACTGGTGAGTGTGACTACAGGTTTCAGGTCAAATAGAGAGGGGAAGTTAAAGCTGCATATCACAAATTTCACAACACCCCACCACTACCAAGGCTTCATTCCTTGCCTGTCTCTCTGACACACTTTACAGGAGTTGAACATTACATAAATGGGCAGCGTTACTCGGGAAACTCTGCTAACAGATCTTCTGCTGTGCAAACTATGAGAGGATCATAAAGCTCTATTCACCGCTGGGTATGTCATCCATTAACAGAAGAGATATTTAGGTTTGACAGAGACATAGTTTTAGCAGCCAGATAATAAGATAAACATGGTTGTATTAGTTCAGGGTATTGAGAATTTGTCCAGCCCACATCAACTCAGAAATACTCCTTTTCCAATTCATACTTCATTCCTCTGAATGGCGTTTGTAAGAATATTTCCAGAGCAAAGGGCTGGAGATTTGCCTGAATGTCATTGCACAAGGCTGTACCTAGTGATTACATGCAATGTTAAGTGTGATACTGATAGTCATTTTTACTGTGTTTTACTCCATCAGACAGAAGTAATCTAGAGCTAGTATTGATGTATTTTTTTGTTTCATTCCCCAAATTAGTCAATATTGATGTTTTTATAGATAACATACCTAACGAGGCTGTTGCAAATTCCTTTGTTTCAACAAACCTAGGTAAGTAGTAGAGAGTTTTATTTGTATCTAGTTGTTAAAAAATACCCTCCACACAAATTCAGGACTCCTAAATACAAGTTTAATCAGCATCTAGTCTGATCTTGTTTGCTTAATTCTAACAGTATTGGCGTTCTCAAATTAATCAATACTTGTAGAATATCCTTCCTCTATCAGCCACTGGGAAGGCTGATGGAGGAAACTAACATTTTTGCCCTGTGATTCACCTGGAGTTCAGCTTGGAGCTGAACTCTCAGTAAAGAAAATTGAGATGGCTGTTACAAGAAACCTTTGTTTGTTCTCACTAGGTCCACAGCTTTCTATAAAACTAAGAGTGCCAAGGATTTCTAGCATGTTCTCTGCTGCCATACAGGTTTCTGTAAAGGTGCTTGAAGGTTGACAGATAGCTTTCTGAATGTTGAATTCACTGAAGACTGAATGGCTTCTGTAAAGTACTCAAAAACCTAACTGGAACATGATCCAGTGTGTTGCCAAATGCAGCTGTTTTCCATTCATTCCTTGCTGTTGTGGTGGTGACTTTACCTGCAGACTTTGCCTCTTCCTCCATGGAAAAAGAAATGCTCTAAGTCAAAGTCTCAAGATTTTAATCGTGGAAAATTGATGATGATTTGTATTCTGCAAGATAATTTTAAACAAAAAACAGGGGGTCTTTCAGCATAATCTTCTTCAGGAAAACTGATGGTTTGGAATTGTAGCTACTCATAGTCAAACTATGGTTGCCTGCCAGGTTTTGTGAAGAGTTGCTCTAGCCATCAGAGTTGCAAAAATCAGTATAAGCAAAAAAGGTCAAGCTTTTAAAATATATTCGTCATGCAGGATAAGGGTTAAAGCACTGCTAAAAAAAGAAGTCTGTTTATTTGTAGAGTATTCAGCTGCCTTGTTAAAAAGCACATAAAACATCTACATAGATATGAACAGCTGTCTCCTGCAATCTGTCTCCAAGTTCAAAGTATCTGCAATGCTCCCTTTGACTGACACTGTTTAGTAAATAAGGATGAGTTTGATAGGCCCTGCCAGAGAGCCACAAGACTTAGATGCTGCAGATCCCAACCTTTAAATTCACAGCTATGGGAACCAAGCATGGGAAAAAGCCCATGTGCTGAGTGAGGTACTACTAAAAGCTGGGGCCACCAGAGAGGCAAGCAGACACACCACTCATATGCCATCCCTGTGAAGGAAACGTCACCTGAAGGCAGATGGGAGCACACAAAGCCCTCAAAGCAGACTCCTGAAAAAATGCCTTTTTGGCCCCCTATTGCTCTAGCTTTTGGGCTACGAGAGCAAAACCAAGTGAAGAATTGCCCCAAACTGCCTTCAAAATAGATTACAAGTCTGAATTTAGGATTCTGAAAAGGCTGTAGTACAAGACAAAGAGACAAGTGAGACTAAGGGCAAACTCCTACTCTGGAAAACACAAAATTAAGAAAGCATCTGCAAGAGACAGAAATTCAAGATTAGCCCTCAATATTCAGTTTGCAAAAGCCCAGTTCACTGTCCGGAAATGTCTATAAGTGGCCAGGAAACAAAGATCTTTAAGGTTATGCCCGAAGTTTTCCTTTGCTTGTTAACTGAAAGCATAATTAGGTTCTGGTATTTGTATACACAGGAAGTCACGTCTGGCCATCCCTGTCATGCTGCATTTCTTTTCGTGATGGCGTGTCGTGGTTTTAAACACAGTCAGCAACTGAGCACCAACAGCTGCTCGCTCAGTCCTCCCAGTGAGATGGGGGAGAGAATCAGGAGGATAAAAGTGAGAAAACACATGGGTTGAGATAAAGATAGTTTAATAGGTAAAGCAAAAGCTTTGCACACAAGCAAAACAGAACAAGGAACTCATTCACCACTTCCCATGGGCAGGCAGGTGTTCAGCCATCTCCAGAAAAGCAGGGCTCCATCACGCATAGGGGTGACTTGGGGAGACAAATGCCTTCACTCTGAACATCCTGCCCTTCCTCCTTCTTTACCCAGCCTTATATGCTGAGCATGAAATCACATGGTATGGGGTATCCCTGGGGTCAGCTGGGGGCACCTGTCCTGGCTGTATCCCCACCCAACCCCTTATGCACCCCCGGTCCGCTCTCTGGTGGGGTGTCCTGAGAAGCAGAAAAGGCCTCAACTCTGTGTAAGCATTGCTCAGCATCAAAAACGTCCCTGTTATCAACAATGCTTCCAGCACAAATCCAAAACATAGCCACATACAAGCTACTGTGGAGAAAATTAACTCTATCTCAGCCAAAAACAGCACATGGAGGTTGACTGTGGTATTCAGGTAGTATTGGAGAGGAACCTGTGCAGTTAAATGTCACCAGAAGAAGCAGCATGTTGTCCTTTTCCTTTTGCCTCTTTCCTTGCATCCTTTGTTGACCTGGTTGACAGCAGTCAGGGCCTTCAGGATGCAGAGTTCAGCCATTCATCTGGAGAAATGTTAACACAGCAGCTTGTCTGGATTTCAGGGCAGTGAAGGAAATGGGCATTTGAAGGCTTGATTGGCCTTTGTGTGTTTATAGCCTCGTGGAAGGAACATACCAAAACAGCATGGTGAAAGCTCCTGCCTTTCCCCATTGAATCATGTTGATCAGACTTTCAACACGTACAAGGCACAATAAAAATCTGTGTGAGACAGTTTAACTAGAGCCTCAGCCAGCAGATCTCTCACTAAATCTGAAGGATTAAGGTCATGAGAGTGTAAATCCATAGAATCATTCAATGTTGTCATTAGCAGAATGAGAAAAACTTAGAACTGAGCTTCCTCACATTATACCTACCTGGTGAAATTGTGTAATCTCAGACTTGTCAGACCTGAAAGAGACTTAATATGCATTTTGCACTTCTACAGATATTGCTTCGGTGTTTTTGCTTTAAGCATAAAATCGGTAGATTTACCTCTCAGTTCTCTTACTTCTGAGATGTAAAAGGTTCTTTTTTCCTTGAACCAGTTTCTAAATTACTCCTACCTAGAATTTCATTCTGTCTGTAACCTGTGGTGGGCTGATGCTGGCTGGATGTCAGGTGTCCACCAAAGCCATTCTATCACTCCCCTCCTCAGCCGGACAGCAGGCAGAAAAATATAACGAAAAGTGGTGGGTAGAGATAAGGACAGGGAGAGATCACTCACCTGTTACCATCACAGGCAACACAGACTCAACTTGAGGAAATTTAGTTTAATTTGTTACTAATTAAATTGGAGTAGGATAACGAGAAATAAAACCAAATCCTAAAAACACCTTCCCCCCACCCCACCCTTCTTCTCAGGTTTAACTATAGAATTCTCTACCTCTTCCCCACCAGAGGCACAGGGGGAAGGGGAAAGGGGGCTGCAGTCCATCGCACACCTCTGCTGCTCCTTCCTCCTTGGGGGCAGGACTCTTCCCCTGCTTCGGTGTGGGGTCACTCCCATGGGAGACAGTCCTCCATAAGCTCCTCCAATGTGAGTCGTTCCCGGGGGCTGCAGTTCAGGCATTACTCCAGTAACTCTCTCCTAGTTAACATACACTGTGCCGAGCCAAAGGAAAATACTTCATAAAGTTTGGTGGCAAAAGTAGTCAGTACAAACAAACCGAAATGAAGTTTAAGGGTTATTTCTGTGGTATCGTCTCAGAAAGTACTTGACATAGTGGGATGCAACTCTCTTAAAAACATTAAAGTGCTAATAAAGATTCTGTTCAGACATTTTAGTCGGCAGGTATACAGAAAATTTATGCATAACAATTTTTCTGAGCGATTTAACTGCAACTGACAATGGCACTATTAACTGATTCTAGAAAATGGTGAATTTGAGTAAAAGCTAGTCATTGTACAAAATTGCTTTATTTATCCCAGAACTATGCCAAGAACCGAAAGCATATTGTGTTCAAGAATACACTGGCAGACCATTACTGCTTCATAATTCTAACTGAAAGACAAAGCCACTTAACCTTTATGGAATAAAGGTAATAATGCTTCTGTTTATGACAAATTTTATTTTAGTAGCTGTCATTAGGAAACACGTTCTAAAGCAGTTTAAAATTAATTAGTTTTGAAACTGTATGTATGTCATTTTTCTCATGGTGATCATTTTGAAGAGCCTGCAGATATTCCATATTAGTGGTTGATGCAGAATACTGGTGCAACCATTATGTAAAATAAAACACCTCTCAAATAATTTGTACTGAAAATATTGTGGCAGCTGCATTCTCACCAGCTTGGTAGTTCAGGGTGCTATCATCATAGTTGCTTTCCCACTGCATTCCTGAGAAATAGGATCCAGTTTTTGTCAGGCTGGAGAAGGTACAAGTGCCAGCTACTCTTATGGGTGCTTATACACATTCATTTTTCCAGTTTCTACAGGACTATCCTCTGTGAGACTGTTCTCTCCATATAAAACCCAATCCTATTTGGAAGAAAACTGGCTAAAAATATTTTAACCAAAATGCTTTTTCATTAGAATGAAAATTTAAGGATATTGAAGGCTGCAGATGTATTGCTCTCTTTTCACCTGAGCTGTGGCCTGCAACATGTTTAACATGAAGAAGAAATAAAGAACATATTCCCCACCTATTTCCAGTGTGTCTTCTCTTATCACATCTCCTGTCCCTATCTGAGCCAGCAACAAGCTGGCAATGCTGACAGCACAGGCGCTTCTCTGTTCAGGCTTCTCCAGAGAGAAAGCAAAATAGAGTGGCATTGAGGAAGGCAGAGAAGAATCACACATTGACAGTCAGAAAAAAAGAAAGCTGAAACACAGGTCAGGGAGGTAGGTTGATTTTGGAGCTGTCTGTAGGGTAACGTGTGAGCATGTGAAGGGAGGATCCAGACAGTGCGAGGAGCAGCAGCTCTGTCTGTGGCATGGCCAAGAGATGCCCTGGTGGCCCAACCTTAGTTTCACACACTGATGAGGTAGGTTTGGGGGGTTGAAGAAGACCAGTAGAAGAAAGGAGAAAAAGAGGGAATAATCAATGATACTTAGATGGTGCACTGAGTATCCTGTACTGAGTATCCTGGTGATTTAATTGTGGGGCAATTTGTTTTTTTAAACACGTGTGGGTACAGATTGATAGGTAGCAGCCCTATATCAAATATGGCCTGACTTTTGTGTAGGTATCCAAGTTGTTGCATAAATTGTATCATGGCAAGTACTTAGACAGGGAGAACACAGTGATATTAATTACTGCAGCTTCAGGGCTCCTTGAGGTATTCTTGCTTTATACTTTAATCTAGTATGGTTTATAATTTTCACTCCAAACAAGTTCTCTACCTGGCAGTTTTAAGCAGACTCTTCTTTACACTTCTCTTATCATCATATTTAGCAGCTCTGTATAATATAACATTTTACTCATTCCTTTTATGACCAGAGGAAAATTTGTGTGCTTCTAAGATAAAGAAGGATAATAAAGCAATAAATTTTAGGGGATAGGAGGTACTAACAAACTGGCTAGCATGACATGAGAGGAAAAGCATTTCCATGAGATGCAGCCAAGCTATAAGCCAAAGTATATAATTTTATGTCTAGTGAATAAACATTTTTAATGGTTTCTGGGTAAGTTTTGCCATTACATTGCTTATGCTTGACTTGCCAATAGCAGGATTAGTAAACCATGTGAAATGGCTTTTCTGGACTAGAGAAAATGGGTTTTATATTTTAATTTTCTGTCAGTTATACAGGGAAGAACAGAGATTATTGCAGTAGAGTAGCAAGATCCAGATCACACTCACAGCAGAGGAGTAAAGAAAATTTGGAAGAGAATTCTACAGCCGGAATGCAATACATAGAGTTTTTCTGTAACTTTCTTAGACTTTTAAGAGCATTTATATATTAACCTTTTTAAAAGGAAAGAAGAAAAAGCTTTTCTTTACATTTCTCCAGAACTAAAAATGAGATCGTCATAGAACTAATTGTTATGGAAGGCTTCCATTAGTGTTTGCTTCCAGTGGTCTTTCCTGAATGCCTGTATCATTTACTGGAAAGTAAATGGCACTATTTCATACTGGTTATGATTTTCTTTGAATCTTTTCTAACTGGCGTGAAAAACACTGTGTTACGTATTTCATCTAAAGAAGCCACGGGAATTACCAGCAGAGAATGTATAAGGAGGGATGTAGTACATGTACAAATACAACAGCAACGTCCAGAACAAGCCTCCAAACATTGCACTAGTTAATTTAATGATATTACAACCGCAGGAATGGCAGTGAATTTATATCTTAAAGGCTGACATGAACTAGCCTCAGTAGAAATCCTTAGCAACTATCAGTTTGCTGAAGAATACATTTTTTAATGTGTCCTTTGGAGTGACTGCTTCACACAGTTCCAGAGATGCTTTGGAGAATACTGGTTATAACTAACAAAGTGACAGATGTGCCTGAACGGGTATTCAGAGGGGTCATTAAGATTTGGTCTGCTCTTTCTTGCTTCTCTGGATGATGATGATCCATGTGCTTGAACAGAATTACTCTGCACCATTAATTAAGGATTAAAACATCCTTACCTGCCTGATAACCTTAATAAGGTTCGTATTAAAATCAGTGGGGCAGAATTCTAGATAAATTCAGAAACTGCGGTAGGGACTGGCTTAGCCTTCATAAATTTTAGCTTCAATGGTTGTACTGTAGATGTACTGTAGACAGAGAGCCAAATTAGTATTGGCTTGTAGATTAATTAAGCAATACAGGCTTCCACAGCATCATTATGCACTTTTATGTTCACAGATTTTAGCTCATATGCAAGAACTTTGATTTTAAAGTGCATGATGCAAAAATGTTGCCTGATTGCTCTGCATGAGGAGGAAAATTCTCTCTCCTGTTACCAGGTTCACTTAGCAGCAAAAGCTTTTTTCTGAAATGATTTAGTTTATCTGCAGAATGAGATATCTCTTCTGTAGTATGAGGAAACCTAGATAAAAAATATGTTGGACTATACAGATCTCTTTAGACTTTCTGGAACCAAATGATAAGAAAATCGCCAAGGAGCTGTTGAGCATATTGCACAGTACTGTGAAACAAGCAGGTACACAGGGCAATGGGAAGAAACAGAATGGGATTTAATACAAGCTAAAGTCTTAGTGGCTTTGTTTCACTTCCAAAAATGTGAATTGAGTTTTTTTCCCAAATGCATTGGGACATATGGACACAGAAAGAAGCCTGGCCTAAGAGGTGATTGCTCAAAATACAAAGCTAGGCAGTCTGAGCCATCCCATGTATGAGCTGTCTAATGTCTGCTAAGGAACCTTGCAGATTTCCTTATGACACTGTGATCATATCCAAATGGGTTTTTATGCAGAACATGAGCATTTTCCCTTTGCTTTTTTTCATAGATTTCTTATCTTTCTGGGTTTGTAACAAAAAACAACCCCAAAAAAGCCACTATACAAGGACTTGGAGCAACTTGTATGCGCATTGCAGATGCCACAGGAGAGGCCTCCTGCACTTTGCAGAAGAATATGTAGAATAAACCAAGAGTTTTGAATTGCTATCTCTTATTTATCATTTGTGTGCTGAATCAAGACAGCAGTGGGGCAGGTGTCTAAATGCTCCTGTAGAAAAGAGATGCTTTCCCAAGTTAGGAGCTCTGGTACCCAGCCCCTACGTAAATGCAATTTATTTTCTCAACCAACACCATGCAGTAGCTAAGAAGCACTGTAGAGATAAAACACTTTTTTAGAGATGAAATTGCTTAAGAGATGTGAACTATTTGCCAGAATGACACATGCCTAACATTTTGGGGACTGAGACAAATTTAGAAGTATAGTGTCCCAATTCTTTTCTTGTGTCTAATACATTAACTCAAATGTCACTTATATAAGTAAGTGAAATCTGTCCTGCTTGTACTGTGCATTTTGCAGAATTCAAGCTTTGTTTTAAAAATAAAAAACACATAGATTTTGTAGGTATGAGAACATATCCTATTCAGGCATGGGAGCTACCTTATAAACTAAATTTGGAGACAGTATAACAGTGGATCTGAGAGAAAAGAGCTTCTCTTTAAAGACTCCAAACCTGGAACCCATTTATGACTTCAAGGGGCAATATACTTGCATATAACTCTTTTACTAAGCTTTAACAATCTGTTTCTGTTGAAATCCATTTTAGGGAGGGAATAAACTGTGCTGCAGCAGAGGAAATGCAGGGGTGACAGGAGAAGAGACAAGAAACAGGAAAGAGGGAAGGAAAGAGAACAGAAGAAATGAGGAAAGATCAAATTCCATTAAGACAATGTTGCCCATAATGATGAAGTATCTGGGGTTTTGGCTGTAATCATCAAAGGATAGAGGAGAGGTAAGATTTGCAGGTGATATCACTACTAATGATTTGATTCAGTTGCTTTAATGAATATTTTTACCTTTGCCTACCAATATGGCCTCTGACATTGATATGGTATTGACAACCAGCAAAGTTTTCTGTCAGAAAGTTTGGTTGTGTTGGATGTCTGCTTATTTGCTTTCGTTTGTTGAGAGTACATTAAGGAAATGTTCACTCCTAATTTTCAGGATTTCATGGAAAATCCTTTAATCTAAACCCCTCAAACTTTTCATTTTCCTGTGAAAAACTTAACATTGCTTGCAGGAGAAAACATCATTGAAAATTAACATTCTTTTTTGCTGAGTGATTTTAATATGCATAATTTTCCATTGAACATGACACTATTTTTCAGGCAAAAAGATTAAAATATGAACTACTAACTTCACTGAATCAATGGCATTGTTTTCTACCTTAAAGAACTGCCCTGGCTCACAACAACTTCTCTTTTTACTGCCTAACTGCTGAATTAATTTGTAATGATTTCCTGTGCTACCTCTGAAAATAAAAATTTATGGAGTAAGGGGAATCACACTAAATGTACCCTGAGTCCTGTGATAGGGATCCCACTGGTGGGAGCTGCACTGCAGCTTTACAAAGTCTCCTACAGTAAGTACAGCAGATGAAATAACACCTGCTGAAGAATATTTCAAAGAGTGATCAGATAGGCCTCCGAGATGCTGTCCCCGCTGAGCACAGGGAACAAACTCAGATGGATGCACTGACCTCCCAAATGAGACTGAATCCATCAGGCACCCCTACTTTGCTCAGGGTTACCCTGAAGGCAGGAGGTTACTTTGCATCTCTTCTCCAGTCAAGGCATTCTAAGCTCCAGCCATCATCCAAAGCTACTGAGGGTCAGAGCCAGCTTTATCTGGACTTTGTGGAACTTCTGAAGCCACAGCATACCAGAGGGGGAATGTCTACCTGCCCTTCATCATCCAGAAGCAAGATGGATGATATGGCAGGTTCATAGCCCAGGGAAGACAAGACTCAGAAGCGGGTTTCCCTGAAAAATGCAGCTGAAACTTTTATGCAGAGGCCACACAAAATTGTTGGTTGCTGTGGCAGAGCCTTTGAGGCAGGACAAGCTGCAGAGGAGGCTGCAATAGTAACCAGGGGGTACAACAAAGCAAAAGAAGTGCAGAACTCAAAGGATCCTGGGGTCCATCCAGGCACAAAGTAACTCAGCAAGCTGACAATAGCCTAAGCAAATTTTGTCTTTCACAGAAGGGACGGGAAATACTTTGTGAATTTGCTTTTGTTATATAGTTTGGAGAGGCATTGCAGAAAATGTGTGAAGAAAGCAAATAGTAGTGGGGAGGAATTGCTGGAAGCAGGTGGGGAGTGAAAAGTGAAGAATCTAATGGAAAAGTCAGGATGGAGGTAGGCAGCAAGAAAACGCTTGTCAGAAATACAGAAATAGGAGACAGCAAGGTAAGGAGAGGTTGAGGTTGCATGCATCAGGAACATGGACAAAGGGAGAGAAAACAGATCTATTTCCTGACCCTTCTGAGGGTAAGGCATGATGATATCATGGCTTCTGTTGCAGTGTTTGCTAGGGCTGTGATGGCAACAGATGGCTTCGTGTACTTCTTGATGGTGTCTGTTGCTGAGATGAGGGGGGAAAGTGAGGTCAGAGTAGGTGCACAAGGCCTGGAAGACATTAGTGATGCTTCTGCTATGAGCCTTCCACAGGCTGTTAGGGCATTAGCAGTAACCACGACATGTCTGTGTCCCAGTGTCTATGTCCAGCTGCCCAAAACTCTGCTCCACTGAGACCATAAAGGATGCAGGATCAATTTCAGTGTGTGAGTGGCCTGGGTTCAGAAGTGTTTAGGACTCTTGCCAGGGTCACTGTCAAGTAGACATAGTTTGGATGCAGCTACCTCCATTTGGAGGCAGCAATTTTCAGTATACAGACAAAGCTTGCCTTTTGGCCATACGGTCAGAAATTACTGTCAGGCTCTCTCTGATTACTAATCTGGTTATAGGCCTGGTCCTCTTGCAGGCAACTGAGTTTATCTGGGAAAGAATCAGCCTCTACACCACCACCTGGCTGGTTTGATGTCCTCTCTGCAGTTCCTTGCATTGGTCACCTGTATATGGGCCTCCACATTCATTCTGCTGGCTCTAGCTGACTTCTGTCATCACCCAAGAAAAAGTGTTACATTGAGTTTCTCATCACCTTTGTCCCTTTGGAAGTTGCAAAGGGGTTAAAACAGCTTAGTGACTGTGAGCTCTGCTCTGTAACTCATTGATACTATTGATAGAGCCTGGAGAGAAAGTGACAGCAATGTGTGTACACACAGTGTGGAACTACAGCAGCAATGGTGGTGGAGAGCATTGCCTTACTCGAGAACACCCTTTCAGACCCTATGAAAATGCAAGCAAGAAGGGAAAGAAAGAATACTTTGTGAATGGCAGGTGAAGGTCAAGTGCACATGCCTACAACACACACCCATATTTACTTTCTCTTCTGTTCTGCTTGACATATTGATCGTGGAAATGTGTGAAGGACTTGGCTCACAGGGAGAAACTGCCAGACCAGAGGGAAGATACTTATTCCAAGAACACAACATTTCATGTCCTTCCTTTGCTTTTTAAGTAGGATTATGATAGCCTCTCAGCATTAAAATAAACTGAAATACTTCAAGCCAGTGCATTTAAATTAAAGTTAATTTTATCCTCCTGTACTGTGGAATAAACAAGTATTTGTCGGTACTCTAGGTAGAGAAGAGCTAAGATTAAATGTGTTCTTTGTGTGTAGAAACCTCTTTCTGCATCGACAAATACAGCAAAGCCAACAACTGCCATGTCCTAAGTCCTTACACAGGTTTCTGCTTTCCATCAATTTCAGCAGATTCACTGACACCCAAACGCTTTGTTAGAAGGGTTGACAACTGCCAGAGCAATGGAGAGCAGAACCATCCATTATCCAAATAACTTTGCAGACAAGCACTAACTAGTATTTTTATTCCCCTACCTGTATTCCTGGTCCTCTTCCAGTTCTGCATGAGAACCTCCAGCCCAGGTTCTTGCAGCTGGAAATGCACCTGCAGTTTCTGCACTATTCTAGACTATTAACATTTATGACTTAGAAGATTTTAATTAAAATTTCATATTAATAATACCAAACACATAACAGTTTGCTGCTGAAGATAATTTCACACAAGTGCAGATAGTTTCACACTAAAATTCTTACATTTTCTTCCACTAAAATAGTCTTCACTTCTCCTCCACCACCAGAAATTAAGCAACCTTCAGTTTTATGCTATACAGTAGATACTGGAATGTCTCCCTCCTTGTCATTCCTTGGCCTATAGCTCCTGGCTAAATCACCCATTTTCCCCTTCTGCCCTCAGGCAGTATAAACAATTTCCATGCACTGTTTGCCAGAATCCAAGAAACAAATGATAAACAGAAGCTTAAATCTATCACTAGCATATTTGGAGATAGAATGCACAAGGTCTGGCTCGCATACTTGTCCCAAAGAAAAACAGGGTTTAAGTTGTGACTAGCACCACTGCCAGAAGAAGAAATCTCTCATCTTCAAATATTAGGTATAGAACACGTTTAAACCACAAAATACAGAGAATTTACTGAAGGTCTTGGTAAACATCATCTTACAAAACATCAGAGCTCCTATGCACGTGGAGATGGAATCTTTCACTGAAAAGTCCATCCAAAGGCAGAAAGACTCTGCATTGTGCTGAGGGGGAAGAGCTAGGTGATCCTTCTCCCCAGACAGTATACAGCACCAGATCAGAGAAACTGTCCTTCCATGGGACAATGGTAAAAGGAGCAGTAAACCCACATGTTCTTTCAAATGTTCCTGAATTGTCTTGCAGAAGCACTTGGGACCTGGATGTAATGTCACTTCTTTACGTCACCTGGGGTTCTGCCTGTGTCCAGCCAAGGATGCAGCAAATGTTACGCATTTGCCATCAGGGCTGGCAAGCAAGAGATCTTTTCAGCTGATTTGGTTGGAGCTGTGGGTTTGGCTCTTCCTGATTCCTCTCGTGCTTACTTTCTTTGGTGAAATTAAGGCTTCACGTGCAGAGTGTATCACCTGCAGCTCCAGAACCCACCTGGTCCAGTGAACAGGACTGTGTTCTCCCCTTCCCCCTTGCACACCTCTTCATCTGCTTTGGGAGGATCCTGCATTAAAGTTTGTGATCAGAGATGATAGAATTAAAATTTCACAAGCTTTAAAAGAAACTTTAGAAATGCTGGACCATTCCTGTCCTCATTTGTCTATGATTGTGTTAAAATACTCGGTTCACACAGTGTTCAGCACTGGTGCCCGTCAGACCTGAAGGTTCTGCTTGCTTATCCAGATATCAAAAGCAAAAGGTAGAATACTCTGGGCACTTGGACTATACTTCTGCCTTGCAGTATATCTAGTTCTCTTTCATTTATGTAGGAAACCTGTTTGAATTTGATGCACCCTTTCCATTTTGTGACACCACAAAAAAGAATAGAGCTCTTGTACCCTTCAGTAAAACTGCACCACCCTTTCAAACCCTGCAGTAGACTGCAATTCATTTTCCTATTTGCATAAGAATATTTGAGAACTGGGTATTTGCAGCTTTTGAGAAATATGTGAGGCACTAAACCCACTGTTTATAATCAGTATGACCTGATTCCACATGACCTTCAAACCAAAGGTCAATCCATATTCTCAACACTCTCAGCACAGATGACACTAAATTTGATATGACACTTCTGGCATTTTTGCACAGCACTGTGAAACAAGCAGGTACACAGGGCAATAGGAAGAAACAGGATGAGATTTAATACAAGCTAAAGTCTTAGTGGCTTTGTTTCACTTCCAAAAATGTGAACTGAATTTTTTCCCAAATGCATTTGGACACTTTTGTGTCTAAAATAAAATATAGCTAAATGCTCTAAATTTTGCCAGTATAGAATGATTCAAGAAAAAAGTGTGTTGTTCCAAAACCGATGGTGTGGACATGGGAGTTCAGAAAGGTGGCTGAGGAAATTATGAGACCCAGTCGTTGGAAGAAATAATTATTACCTTTCTGAGAGACTTACCTGCTTGAATTTCACCTGGCTTTTCATAGAAATGGAGCTCCCTGGCTGTCTGCCTGTACTGAGCAGGCAGTGTCAGAATCAAAACCAGCACACCACAGCTGAATTTCTCAAGCCAACACAGAAAACCAAGCAAGCAGGATAAACATTTTTATCACTACTCAATTCTGACACAGCCATCACTTCTCTGTACGTTATTTTGAAAAGGGAGTGAAACCAAAACTAAGCATGATTTACTAACTCAAAACTTTAAGGGGGGAAAGAAACTTAGAATTGAGAAGATCATATATATATATAATCAATCTCCAGGTAACTGAATGATAGAAGAGAAGTTTGGAAATTAGGTGGTAAGTTACCTACTGCACATGAAAACTCAGAGCCTTTTCTCTTACTATCTGTTCCCTGTCCTATCTCCTAGCAGAACAGTTACCTGATGACTTACAACAGGAGGACACATGCAAAAGCTAAATATAGCTCAGTCATAAGTGTTTATATTTGAAACATCTATACAACTGGATACAAAACAAACGTACTGCAGCAAAACACACACAAAACACAGAGAAACCCGTGACACGACACCAGGATCTGCAATCTGTGCATGTTCTGAACAAAAGAAAACACTTTTTGCTGTAAATGTGATCAAACAGGTTACCCAAAAAGGTTGTGGAGTTGTCATCCTCAAAGAGGTTCAAACTGTGACTGGACGCAGGCTCTGGCAACTTACTCTGGGTTGCTCACCCTGCCTGACCAGATGAGTTAGATCAGATATCTCCAGCTCTCTCTTTCTGCCTAAGGACTTCTGATTAATTTGTGTAAGTACTAACACGTGCAGTTCATTTAGAAGCAGTAGGCTCACATGTCATGTCAAGTTACACACATACCACTTCCACTCTCCCGTGTGAAAGCACAACAGGAGTTCATGCAGATCAACAGTCTGTGAGTCCCAGGTAACCACCTAAACAGATTATAAGGCATATTATGAAAACAGATTAAAACAGTTTATCCTTCTGCCTTGGTCTGCCCATTTGTCTTAGTAATTTTTGCCCCAGTTGCTTTCATTGACTGCAAAAATCCCAGTTATTAAAGACAACACAATATTGTTGTTTCCTTACTGCAAGTAGCTCATCTGGGGAGTGTGTGCAGGATAGGAGGGAGCTTCCTTTGAAAAAGAAAGCTCTGGACACTTTTCACAGCACTTGTAGCAAAAAATGGCCTAATATTCACAAAACAATTTGTCTTTTGCACAAGCAGTTATGAAGTGGATGCTTCTATTGTGCTGCCCTGACAGAAGTCCTTTTTGTATCTTTTGTATACTCTCATAAAGAGAATGAAGAGTCTAGTTAAAGGACATATTTTATGGCAGCTTGCTTTATTTTACTTTTATTTTTTAATGTGTCATTTTTTAATGGAAAAATTGACTCTATATTGCCATTTTCATTCCCGATTAATCTTTCCTACACTGGATGTCCAAAGGGCCTCTGGTGATTCCTCAAGAAAGCCATTTCTCCAAGCCAGGAGGACTGTTTCCATTTTGGTGGCTTGTACTGCACCCTGATGGACCAGGTCCTCTCTGTTCTCTTTTCACAAGCCCACATTTGCAAAAGACTTGCGTCAGGATGGCTCTGTTGGTCAGAACAAGGGGCTCTCTGAATCTGGACCCTATCACTGCCAGTTGCCAACACCCAAAGAGAAAAACATGTGTCATAAGAAAAACTCTGTAAAAAAGAAAAGAAGAAAGGAAGAAAGTTAATTCTTCTTCCCAAATCTAACAATTTATTAAAATATGGAACTTATTTACAACTGGGTTTTTCTCTTTTAATAAGGCTTTAGCTCGGGTTTGGGACAATGCAGTGAAGCTAGTCTCTGTTTAACACAGAAGGTGTTCTGCAGTGGCACAGTAAGATGGCTCCAGATGACCTCTATCACATCTGTTAGAGATGCTATTTTATCCTGTAAGAGGACTGAAGGCATTCAGTCAGACTTCTCATCAGTCTGGTTAAAAAGCTCCAGGCTGAAAATGAATCACAAGAAATTTAATCATGCCTTATAAAATATAAACACTTTCCTCTTCCAATCAAGTATTTTGTAATAGCTAATATATAACTTGTCTCTCTTTTGCTGCTTTAGCGGTGGCTCTAGGCATTTTTTTCAGGAAAATGGTGAGAAATCAACACAGTTTGGAGAAAAATGAAGAGTATGCAAACCCAATATATGAAATGCATTTACAATAACTTTTATAAGAAAGTTAAAAAAAGGCAATCATGTAAGTCTTCATCTGAAAGAAATACAGACAATCATTTTTGCCTCTGTTAGTCCAAAAATAGACATTTGCAAGCAGGAAGTTTTGGCTGCACTGTTTTGCCATTCAGTTACAGTATCAGAATTTCAAATTCTGAAGAGTAGAATATTAATATATTAAAAAAGGACTATATTTCACACATAAAATACAACAAAATCCATATGATCACAGTCTGTTCTCACCACATAGCCCTAATGCCTACCACAGGATTTTTTTATGCACAAGATAGAAGTAAAAGCTGCTCTTGGAGGGGAAAAAAGAGAATGGTTGAAGTCTATTAAGTGGCATAACTAGTGCACCTAACTAAACAGGAAGTCCATCATGTGTGATAAATAACACACAGATAAAAGAATGCTTGCATCATACAGAATTTTGATCAGACAACAACCCTTGAGACACAGACCAGGGCAGAAAACTATCAAGATATTACAACTATCTATAATAAAATGAAATTCTGCCTGAAGTCCCAGAAGAAAACAATAACAAAGAGTAGTTGTGCACATTATTTTTATGTCTATAGAGCACAATGTTGAAGAAATCCTGTCATGCTTTGACTGTGAATGGTGGGATAAACCAGGCAAAAGAAAGTAAGTCTGCTCTTCTCATCTGTACATTAAAGTTTAGAGAAATGATTAAACTGTCTTTGACCTGCCATCAAAAGGGGCAGCTTCACCCTCCCCAACCCTTCTAGCCAAGGATCTCCCACTTACAATAGCAAGAGCAGTCTTAGATTGTTGGGTCAGTTGTAAAACTGCATCCTCAAAAGAGCCTTCTTAAATGTTTTCCCTTTGGACAAATCCAGTAACTTGACAAACTGTGTCTAAATCATCTACATAACATAGGAATTACCAAAGCTTGCAACACCAAAGTGTGTCTGAACAGGACAGATACCTGTGGAATGCTGCTCTCCTGTAAAATGTATGACAAATGCAGTTTAAAAACAGGTGCCATTGCAGAAAAGTCTCACAATATTAAAAGTTCACGCAACCATTGGAGCACTGATCACCTCCTTAAATCATCCAAGAAATATTAACTTGATTCAAGGGAGAAGGGAGCTTTCTCATAAAGCTGATGGTATTGGAACCGAGGCATGAAGTTTTACTAAGTTGTTTCTGAGTTCAGTATTGTAATACAGAGTAGGAACTCTCATTTTGAAGGCTACATAAACACTCCTTTCTTTTAGTGTTCAGCACAGTTGACCATCTCTTCAGTTGGTTTCCAATTACCTGCCTCAACCATCTGAACACCAAACATTAGCCAAATACCTTCTCAGAGGTCATCTTTCTCAAACAGTGCCTCCTGCATTCCCAACTGCATCTAGGAGTAATGGGCCTACTCAGATTCTAAGGTGAGCATCTTTCATGCAAGTTTTGCTTGGGTGATTAAGACTCTACTGACTGTGCTACTTCAGTGACACTGGGGACCTCCCTACAGAGGTCTACAAACTGGGCAAGGTTGTGGTGAGTGCCCTGCGGGCATGACCAAGAGCAGCAGGGTGTTCTGTGGCTGCCAAGACATGGCCATGCAACAAACAACAGACACTCTGTGGGCCTCTGGGAAATGCCTCTGTCCATGGACAGTACCAAGGGACAGAAGGAAAATGAGAATGGAGTCCACTGGGGGAGAGGTGGGCTCCTGAGAATCAGACTCTCTGAATGGGAAAAAAGCCCCTAAGAAGATACCCAGGGTCACAAAAGCAGGACAGGAACAGGCTGATTTATCACAGTAGTTTCAGAAAAGTTCCTAAACTGTAGTTCTCCATATAGAAGTTTTGAACCCACTCTGAATGATGTCTTGTATACACTATGGTATCAGTTCTCTTGTTCACTTACAAAACTTCCCCATGGAGGGCCCTGAAGTAATTGTGTTGACTATCATCAACACAGAGTCCTTGGACCAGCCAACGTTCACCCCATCCACTGGTCACCTCACTCCTGACAGCCCCTTGGCCCTATGATCTCCATCACCAGAGTGTCCTGACCCTGGCAGAGGGTGTTTGTTTTGGGGAATTGGCTAGAGCTTCCTACAGAGTCCCTCTGCCAGGCTGGCCTGCAGGACAGACAGCCTAGTACAGCAAAATGAAGGTGCAGCACATTTATTTCATTGTCCACAACCAGAGTCTATAGCCAGTTGCAGCTTTGCAGAGAGAAATGTTAGGCCAGAAAAGCACCAGAGCAGGAGCCTGCCAGCTGACATTGACAACCAAAATGCTATTCCACATCCATTTCACAGTACTGTCAAGTGAAGACTCTAGGGAGAAATAGAAAGCAAACAGCACAAAGGGTCATGTTGCATCATTTGCCTTAGTCCAAAAACTAGAGATGGTTCTCAATATAATTAAACAAATGCAATTTTTTCCATCACCAAAAATCAATTCAGCCAGCAGAAAATTGTGAAGGTACTAAAGATACACATGGAGGAAAGGAGAGTAAAGTAATTTAACATATGATGTTTCAGTTCACACACAATTTAATTTAAAATTGTTTTTAACTCTGCATGTTAAATTTTATGCTTTGCTTCAGTAGAATACTTCAGCAAAGTAATTTCTATAGAGATGAAAACCAGTGCTACTGGGATTTTGGATTTAGTACCTTTCTGTACATAATTGCAGGAGGCTTGACACTTTGATGCAAAACTAATTTATAAACATATTTTGAGTGCATATATTGTGACTGAAATACATTATTAATGTCCTTTGAAAGTTGATGGAGAAACCTTACATTGTCAGACTAACTGTTGCAAGCAGAAATTTAAACAAAGTAGAGAAACAAATTGGTGTCACCTTGGTGTATAATCAAGGCACAGGAATACCTCTTGCTTCTTTTACATTGCCTGGATATTTCATAATGATAGCCAAAAATATCAAATGCTTTGAAGGAATTGTGATCCTCCATTTTTAAGCCATTAACTTTTGAAACACATTGCTTTAGATGTATCCTTTCCTGTATTATTCTGCGAGGGTACAATTCATCTGTAAAAGCAAAATTTGAACAACCCTTTTAGGAATATATTTGAAGGCAACCACTATTAATCCCTGTATAGTGGCCAAAGCATAGCCTATACATCCTGAGAAAAAAACTGACTTAAATTCCAGTAAATCCTATTTTAGGTAGAAGACCATTAACATTATTAAATCAGTAGGCCATTAGGGAAAACAGCAGTAGCACAGTGACCATAGTGACATTACTCCTTAGTTGGTCCCAAAACACAGTCAATGATGTTTCTAGTCCCTGGTCTCCCATATTGCTTAATGGGGCGCCATCAAGGTCCAGGAACTGATTTTCAAGTAGGAGTAGCTGCCCTGCTCAGCTCAGAGACAAACAGTGGCATTTACTGCAGCAGCTTGCTTAGGAGAGCAGGGTGGGTCCCTGGAAAAACTACCTCAACATCTCTCCTTGATTCGCCAGCTCTACTCCTTGCTGCTTGGGAAGAGGGCTCCTTGAAGAACGCCATCTAAAAGCAGACAACTCACCTTGCTAAGGAGGCCAGGGCTGCACCCAGGTCTCTGCAGAATGAAGTGAAATGCAGTCTGACTGGCACAGTGAGCTGGTGAGCTCCGGAGCTGAGCCAGGGCCCTGCTCCTGAGGGGAGTGAGCGTACCTGGCATTCCACCACCTGGCAGACAGCAGTCTCCTCCACATTAGAGATAGTCTTGAAACAGTTAAACTGAAATAAAATATTCTTTTCTTGCAAGTCCGTTTCACAAAATCTCAAGCGGGACCAGGTGAGAGAATAAGGTTGTAGGGAGAGAGGTTCTTGACATACTGAAGTGTATTCATGGGTGTTTTGACAAGCAAAATTTTCCTATGTGATGCTTGAGAACAAGCCAGACCACCACTTACAGAATGAGTTTTATAAGAAAGAAACATACCGTGACACCTACTTGCCTAATCTTGGGGAAAATCTCTGCTCATACCCCAAACCTACCAATTGATTTAAACAAAAAGCTTGCAGCTAAGACATATGAACGGGCATTTTTAAGAATCCAGGAATCTTGCTCCTGTGTACTTGTTCTTGCAATTTCTTAGAAAGAAACTGTTGCTTCTCCCGAAGAAGAAAAGGGAAAAAATCCTAACTTCTAAGCAGCAAGACAGTTCTTTACCAGCTATATTATCTCCCAGTTTCTATTCCTATCTACACAAGCACTAGGCACTCCCAGCTGATCTTGGCTGTTACTTTCTCCACAAACACATTCCAATCTGCTTTCTCTCTCTGTGTGTGCACCAAAATTGAAATGGGAGGTCTCTCCTGAAAGCTCCTGCTTTCTCCACCTCCTAACTGAAGTTATTTATATGGCTTCTCAGACCTAACTCCAGGACAATTCTCCTCCACAAGGAAATCTTTCACCGTAAGTGAAACATCACTGGTCAGGAGCCTTTTGCTTCTAATTGTACACTAAAGTCATTACACCTGTCCAAGTGGGAAGGATTTAAGGTCTGACAAGGAAAATCTCTCAGACAGAGGGTTGTGCATTGAGCTGGATGTGTTAGAATGATGGGCTTCCATTGCACTGCTCAGTTTGCAGCCGTGGCAGCAGATTTGGTCAGTTCCAGACTGTAGTTACTGAATTAATCAGTCATCATCCTGCAGCATTATACAGCAAAAAATTCACTGAGTATTTTTAAATGCGGGGCTTGTGCAATTACGTTTTTAAGTTTCCTCTCTTCTGTTTTGCTCCAATGCCTCTGGTCACTATGCCTCTGGTCTGGTATGTCATGGTCACCATACTCCACATCTCTGGTGCTTTGCCAAGGGAGGCAAAGGAAGGACAGAGAGATGCTGGTTGGAAAAACACAATAAATTCTCATGGCAAAGTCTGCACAAATTAAATAATCCCAAGAGATATTTCCATTAGCTCTTTCAGAGGAGCAGGAGCTCTTCTGAACTCTGGAAAACATTTCTACAACAGTCCTTGGACAAACATCTTTGTTCTCATCGTACTATTTAATCAATGAGAGGCTCTGCTAGCCACCAGAGTCTTGTCATTCACTGCCTTTTTTCCCTGTGTCACCTACTCATAGCCCTGCTGTGAAGGCACACTGCTATCCCTGAGAGATCTTTCTTTGCTTTTTGCTTCTATGGAAAAGCCATTTTCCATAGGAAAAGGCTGAAATTCCTGACACAGACAGCAGCTTTCAAAATGGGAAAAAATAGGGCATGCCAGGCCAAGCATCTTTCTGCAATTGTACTGCATCTAATTGGAGCCTCCCGTCTCCACTCCACAGCACTTGTACCTTGGTGTCAGCATCACGCAGACCTGAGGGGAGGCTGCTTTAGAAGTCTGGGTGCTCCAAGTCAGAGAGTACCTACAGCTGCTCCCGTGGCCATACCTTGTCACCCTGCAACACAAATAGATGCAATGTATGGCCATTCATAAGCTCTACAGACAGGTAAGAATGTGCAAAGTTGTCTTGGGATTCTTAAGGTAAGTCCAAAACACCTCACCACATCACCCTATGTCAGGTTAAAAGGAGTAATTCAAATATTGACATATGTGACTTGCAGTAATGGACTACACCATCCAAGCTAGCTCGTACACTATCAGAAACCTGTTTGTATTACCATAAAATCACCTCTGAAATGAGTCCAGGCCTTGTGATTAGGATGAAGGTTAGTTTATTTAGCTGCTCTGGTCCTGTGAAGTGATACATTTTCCAGAGGTCCATGCTAAGCATTCTTCCTTTTCTCTTTCCCACACAGCATCAAACTCACCCTCCCGTCTTTGTCTTTAGACCTTACCCAGCTCCCCAGTGCTCTGTACATCAAATTAAGAACCCCTGCTTTGAAGGCTTGTAGCATGTGTCTATGGAAGTGAATTTACCCTCTTTTACTAACCTTATTTTCTACATTACTCCCTTCACTTCCCACTCAGAAGATATGCAGTTCCTTTCATTCTGCTTTACAATTCTGGAATGTCCACCCTAAATCTGTCCTAGCTGTAAGGGTCTACAGCTGCTCCCAATCTTTTGCTGTTTTCTTAAATTAAGTGATTAGGCTGGTTTCAATGCAATCAAAAGCTTGTAAAGACTTTGCTGTGTATCGTCCTCTTCTCTGGTTCTGCAGACCCATTTTGACACAAATCAAATCAGAAATCTTTATGGTGTAAAATCATCTTTTATACAGTAAAGAGGCCCCTACAGCTGCTCCAAAACTCTTACCTTGACAGTAAGGTATATAGTGCAAACAGCTGTGATTTCTTTAATTCTTGAAAAGGTAGTTAAAGCCTTATCTTGCTCTCCATTGGCTAAAGTGGAAGAAAAAAAAGAAGACTGTGTGTAGCCTATTAAAAATAACATTGATAAAGCTGAAGGTGAGATATAGGCAAGGAATGACAGGTAAGTGAAGTTGGAACCATTAATAAGCCACAGTGAGTTTCCATCTTCTTAATTAGAAACTGAAGACTCTTTTTTCAGATACTCAATTAAAAATGATACAGACATTCCTATTCTGTTTCCATAAACCTACAGCTTGAGTGTCTCATAACAGTGTATGCATGAGATACACAAAGAAATATATGTAATACACATATTATTGCCTATAAATAATGCATATAAATGATGTGTATGTGCATAAATAATATGCAATTAATTACAGCTAAAACTAAAAAGCATCCACTGTGCATTTTGAGAAGATCTAGAGGCCTCTGAATCCTGGAAAATTCTGTTTCTTTGTCTGGGATACTTCAGTGGCTCAGACCAAGGGTGAGCATAAACAGGAATTCCTGGATTGTCTTGAAATTCTATCTGTCTCCACATACGGGATCTCAATTATTTTTGCAGGATCCAGGAGAGGATGCCCTGCTCCACACCAGCTCCCAAAACAGCATGGACATCCCTCCCAATGTGTCTCGATGGATCCTGTGCCAAGGAGGTTCCCTGTGTGATCTGGCGAACAGATGTTGCTGGGTGCACAGACAGCCCAGAAGCACAGAACTCTCGAGATTCCCTGCAGAGCAGGCAGCCAGGCTTGCAGTCAAGAAGGACTCTGAGGGGGAAAAGAAGAAAAGTTTCAATATTACATTGTCTCAGTAATAATAGTCAAGTCTGGGATTTTGCTGAGTTTCACAGGCTCTTCAGAAACTCCAAAGACAGCCCCAAAGGAATCAGATTTGTGTGAACCAAGATATCTGAAGGGAAGAGCACAGAATTATGTGCATTTCTCTCCTCACACTAAATCTGGACCTGGTGAAGGTGCACATAACTCAAGATAGAAACAAAATGATTACACTTTTCTTTTTCTTATTGCTCCTTATAATTCATTCCTTTGTTTTCCCATTATACTAATTAAGGATACATAAGCACGTACTTTTTGAAAGATCTATCTTTAATTTGTGCTTCTGGGTTAATAATTCAGGTGACTTAAGTTATGTCTCAAAGCAAGGGTTTTGGGAAGTGAATCTATTACGAATATTCAGACAGATTCCCTCAAGTTAACCCAGGCAGGCACTGCGAGAAAAACAGTAAGGAAGGGTGAAACACAGTAAGGAAGAGTGAAACATTCCTTTACACTCAATAACTGGGGACCAAATAGTCACATCAGTATTTGCAACAGACCAAAAAGTGCCTTGTATATTGAATATCTCTTTTCTTTTAAAGGGATAAAGGCCATCTTATTTAAGAATGTAAGTACCGGCATATTCACATGTGCCAGTACTCACCAACATATAATCCTCCTTGCTGACTGACAGTATTGAATTCTACCCAGAGAGCAGAAAAACTGGTAAAAACCAGCGCAGTGAGTCAGTCAACATACATTTATTTCTATAACCATTAAAGGACTAAGGGACCCTGGCAGAGAGAAAGAGGATTTAAAAATGAAAGCAGTAATAAATAAGAGCAAAGATAAATAGAGCAGTATTCTATTAAAATAAACCAATTTGCAGACCAGTGACGAAAAATAGCCAAAGATGACATATGCATGACCTTTACATTGATTCTGAGGCCTGTCAGTAAGAAAGAGGAAAATTTCTTATTCTTTTGTTTGCCCTTTCTTGTAAAAGATGAGCTGTTAGATACTGACAGCATGTATATTTGTATCAAAAGTACCCTGAAGAGAACATTAACAATAACTTCCATATGCACCCACATACAAGGACAAACCTTTTAACATTTTTGGGCAGCCATAGCAAATGTTGAAAAAGAAATGGAAGAGAATTTGAATGAAGCATAAAGGTGGACTTCAATAGCCATCAGATTTTGAATATAAGGACTGTGTTTGCTAGCCTACATGACTCACATACCAGGATCAATACACCCCATTTCTCCAGCACCTTTGAAAATCAATCAAATGCAACCTCAAAGACTCAAGAGATGGTCTAAATAGTCATCACTATATCCAGTATTATTCATCTAGGAATTAACCTACATAGGGCAACTTCTTCAGTTACTTAGGGTATTTATAGACATCTAAAAGTCTAGGAGGAAATAGTAAAGACACAAGAAAGAAGAAAAAGTAAGGCAATAATGCAAAGTATTTTTACTAAAGCTTTCATCTTGGTGAATGAAACAGAAATAAGGTTCCTTCAGTTTTGCAATTGAGCATCAAAATACACATATTCCCAAACTTCATGAGAAAATAGTGGAACATGAGGAAAATGGAATCACCCACGAAATTATGACAATGTAAAGAAGGCAGATAAGAGGTTAGAGAAAACAAAAACCAAACTAGAGAAAATCTCATAGGATGATGAGCTCATAAGGATGAGGGAGAGCTGGTAACTAGCACAGACAAGGTAGAGAAAGCAGTTCAAAATATTTCTAAAAACCTGTGTATTGTAGAATAATATTCAAGTTAATAATAGAATAGTGAAGAAAATAACTGCCTCAAAGACCTACCTTTATTTAAAAACAGAATATAGATAAATTTGCAGTGTTGGTACTGCAGAAGAGAAAAGTGAGGCTTTTACAAGGTTTTTAATGTGCACATTCATTTATTTATTTAACAAAATCAAACAACAAGGAGTAGCTTAAGTCTTCTTTAATAGCAGCTTGGATGATTCAGATGCCTAAAGAGGAGGGAAACTGGACCAGCTGTTCTCCACAGGAGCTGATTTTATTAATAAATATTGACACAGAGATTCTTGCTAATATGTTTGACAAATGAAGAGGAGTGAGTACATCAGCGTTATGTGCAGCCAGATAAGGATTTGTAGTTTGCTGACTTCCTGTGGAGTACAGTAAGAAGACCTTTTTGCAACACACAATTTTCACGGGGAAAAAAAAGGCTTTTGGGTTATTTTAGACTCTGCCTGCATGTCTACAACTCCTGCACTGACAAGAATCTCATAAGCTTCTTTTTATTCAAAAGCATGTTGTTATACATATATGTGTAGTAAACACAAATGCATTCTTGCTAAAACAAAAAAAAATCTCTTGACTAAGCAGAATGGGAAGTGTAGTATGTGAACTGCAGAAAATAACATCACTGAGGATTTTAATTTCTGCCTTGCTTAAGTCTTCCAGAATTAATCTTTTAAAGAGTGAAATTATCTTAAATAGATTTAAGTTAATAATAAGTACCCGGCAGAATGCTCTCTGTTCCCATTCAGGGCATGTATCTGAACCATGACAACTCGTACTGAAGTAAAATCTTAGATCTTACCCCATGAGGAATGAATGTTGGATCAGACCAAGATCACAGTTTTAGGCAAGTAGTTGTTAGTTTTTGTACAATATCCCTGTTCTTGAAAGCAGTAACATCTGTGTTAGCTCTTAGTTCTGATTCAGTTCCCATTTTACTGCAGGTCTCCTCGTCACTCACGCTGCCATAGTGGTAGGTCACCCAAATCTGCCTGTAAACCGGGCAGTACCCAAACCCAAAACTCGCTGTTTGAGAATAAATCACATCATGTTTCACTCCTGACACCTGAGACTGCCCTCCAGCAACATCCCAGGAAGTCCTCTGTCCCACTGAATTCCTAGCTGTTAGCCAGTTAGCATGGCAGGATTTTTCAGAAGGGAAACAAGAATTGTTACCAGATCAATTTTGAAATCCACATGACTTACCAATCAAAATATTTGTACCCCAAAACACCAGTAAACTGTTCTTTTTTAAGTCATGTTAGGTAGCAATCCAAAGAATGTGAAACCCTTCTATGTTTCCAGATAATTAATGTGGCTGGTATTTTGAGAATGAATAATATGATGTTTTGGAAAAAAGTTATTCCAACAATAAATAAGGATGTTCTTTCTTAACTTTCCCATGCATGAGAAAGAGGCACAAAAACTATTCATTTGCTTTATTATTCCTGACTAATACCCCATGCCCCTCACAGCAAAACAACAAAAGTACAATCTATTAACTTACTGAATTGTTAGTGAAAATTAAAGGTTATTTTATTTTTTAAATCATTTATTCTGTGACAAAATGTTCATTAGTATAATCTTCTGACAAGTGAGAGTTACAAGCACAAGAGTTGATTTAACGATCTGACCTTTCACTGTGAATATTCCAGTCATGACAATTTTAGTCAGAGCTAGCAAGCACTTTTGACAAATTCAGTGTATCCACAGAAAACTTACCGAATTCTGTTAAAATGACACTTGACATTAGCAGAATGTGTTGCTTTCCTTTAATTCAGTGAGAGAACTCAGAAAATGCAGAAGTATGATCAGACCAATGCTGAGAATTTACAGAAATTTCACTGAGTTTTTTAAAGCAAAGCTTTATAGCCATGAGTTCATTCACAGTCAAGGGTATTTAGAAAAATTAAGGTCTTTGCAAAGTGAGGCCTTTTCTGAAGCTGTCACAGACCAACCCAAGCCTCCTGGACTGAGGTCTTGCTTCCAGTTGCGCAAAGATGCTCTGGCTGCTGCACTGGTTCACCTTAAGTTTCTATATGCTTCAACCATACTTTCAAGTTGAAGTTTAATGTCAACTTGAAATGAAAACACAGATTTGACAAACAACTGGTTAGGTCACCGTATGAAGTGAAGCCAGTTAAGCTTTCTACCAGGTATTTTCTAGAAATTCTGGAGCCTGTTTTCTGTTACACACATAAGCACAGAAATTTCACAGCTGTGTCTGGAGAACATTTAGTTCTTTTATGAGATTCTGGTCTTCCATTTAGTTTATCCAGCTCCCTCTATCCTTTTTTACTGCTGTATTCTGAGGCATTACAAATGCCTGAGAAGATGGGGCTAGCAAAGGCAGTATCATCTTTAGAAATAGAATAGCAGTTATAAATTTCTGTAATTTTATCTTTTCTTTTTAAGTGAGTAAATGTATGTGATTCTTTGCTTTTCAGTGAAGAATTCTTTTGTCTTTCATTTCAGAAATGTTCCCTTACTTTGTTTTAAATCATATTCACAGCCCTGAAAGCTTCAGTTAAAATAGTTATGCTCATCCAAAGCATTTTCTTTGATCAATGGAAATAATGAAATTACAGAAAACTCTTTATAAATCGGCATTGCTTCTGAAATCATGATTCTTACAATATTAATGCAGAGCAGCAGATCCCCCTGCTTCCCTCCCCTGCTCAAAAATGTTGTTGCTAAGGTAGAAGGTGTGAAGCATTTTTTTTCTATTCTTTCCAGTTGCATTAAAAGGAGGTTATAAAAAATAAATGGCACTTTCATGATCTCGTTTCACATTCCAAGAAAGAAACTTAAGAAATTCCTCAGCCTAGGCTATATACGGATAAATAAAATACACAAGATATACGAGAAACACCAGAAACAAGCCCGAGCTGCACTATCTCAGAACACTTTTATTAAAGTAACGTACAAACATGGCTCTTTCCCATCATGATCTCACATCATTCCAGTATTATAAAGCAACACATAAAAATGACTATCAGAAAGAAACATTGGGCTGAATAAAACCTTTTTGGAATGACATCCTACCTACCCCACCAACCTCCTTTCTCCAGGTTTGGTGTGATATGTGTGGCATGTGAGCAAAGGAATCTCTTTTTTCAGTGCTATTCTGGGAGGGGTGTCAGGAGGTGATAAATCTGCGCAGGGTCAGAGCAGGAGGCCCATCTCTGGTACACATCAAGGCAGGGAGGCGGGGCACAGCTGGTTCTGGGAATCACCAGCTTCCACCTCCATACAGAGTTGTGTCTCTGCACCTACAGCTTCCACTGCTTGGAGTGGGTCAACAAGGAGAGGGAAGCCATCACCCATTTTTCTGAGGGTGGCTTTTTCATCATCCTGCAGGGCTGCTATGCTTTCCCCCAGGAATGTGCACCGACAGAAGGGATGACTATCACCGTCCAGATGCCACCTTAACACATCCCTGTTCTCTGTTGGGGAGGGCACCCCTTGGAAAAAAACACACTGCATCTGGAAGGATTCCAATGTTTGAGCATGACAGTTACATGTGAAGTCTGGGTGAAGACTTTCATTACATGTGCACAACAGGATCAACGATACTGACATCACCTCTGTAACTGCTCAAAACAAAGTAATTTCTTGGTCCAGTTTTTGCTGAGGCTTAGGAGAAAGACTTTTCATTATGCATTTAATCAATTTCATCCACCATCTGTGTTCACAGGCAGGTAAAACAACAGAATTAGTTGACCAAACATCAGAAGGAGTCTGTTTTTCCCCAAGAGAAATAGATAGTCATCACTCACACAAATGTTATATTCAAGAACTAGCCCAATCCAGGGTTTACAAGGTTGGTCTGTCTAACTGTGTGTACACTGGAATTCACTGCTGTTTATTTTAGTTTTAATATCCACAACAAAAAAAAAAATTAATCCACTGTGCAGGAAATAAAGGAATTACATTTCAAGACATTGCCATTTCTAGGAAGATGCTAATAAAATAGAAGACCTCTGTACTGTCTTGCACAATTGTCTTTGATATGGCACAGTGACCTGTTCAGATTTTTAAAAAATCATAGATAGCTTTGTATGGAATGTTCTAAAATGCCAAGAATTATTTATGACCAATCTTTCAAGAGCAGCTCCAGTAATTTCAACAGTGTAGCTGCTTTGAGCTGGTATTTTGCTGAAAACATGATCTACCCATGTAATGAATGAGGCTATATGTGCATGGAAACTATGATTTGGTTTCAAAAGTGGTCTTGAGCTATGAACCAACTGCTTCAATTACAATTTCCAAAGAGTTTTCAGAAAGAAAGGGAGTAGATGATAAAGCTAAAGCAAAAACTCTGGTACATATAACACAATATCAAGCTGTGGGACTGCAGAACAAACTTTTATAAAATGTTTTCTGAAATATTTTAATTGGGATGATGTTACACTAAGGATTAAAAAAATCCTTAAGACTTCACCATAGAAAAGTTTATGGAGTCATCTGACTGAAAAGCTGTGCAAGAGTCAGTAATGGTCACCAACTGGGAAACAGATGCAGATAATTAAGGAAAATAATTCCTTGAGTTCTATATTGCCATTCATTAGAAATTAAGTCTACTTAAGATGATTGAACCAGAAAATAATTTTCAGCAGTAGACCATCTTATAAATTGTAATCATGCAATGACTATACCCTGGCTTTGAGTAGGTCTGAAATTTTTTCCTGGGCAAGAAATCCCCAAACCTTTCAACAGAGAATGTAGAGGAGAGGGCTGTTCAACCAAATACAGTGAACAACACTAAGAGAAGCTTATTTAATATGGAAAAGAAGGTGTAACTACTAGGTCAGCCAGAAGATAATATAAAGATTACACTGCCTTTATATTGTTTAGCCAGACACTCACCATAAAAGGAATTGATCTAGCAAGTATCTAATACAGCTCCAGTTTTGATTCCAGTTCAGCAAAGCATCAAATTCATTCTTATATTTAAACACATGCTTTAATACTTTGCTGTGCTTTGGCTATTTGGATTCATATTTTGTCCTGCCACATCTGGTTTTGCAAACGTGCTAACATCTACGCCACATCTTTTCCAAAATAAGCCAAGGATAGATTTGAAATAACCAGGTTTGGTTTTATGTGTAATAGCCGCAGAGGTAGTTTTGTAGTCAGGTCTGTGTTTAGATATAAGTATCATCAACAGGCAGAAAAACAAGTAGATTTTGAGAAACCATAGATGGCATGGAAAAATACAAAATCTAGAGTTTCTTGTTCAGAAGAAAATGTAAATAAATGCTTAGTTTTGTGGGCTTAAGTTGGGCAATACAAGTGTCTTAAATTTAGGCATAGTCTCTAATGTATTTCTGGGTGGAAATTTTCTATATGAAAGTTAAATTTCAGACACTTATATAAAAATATTTTCCCCCATAATCTGCTAGATACTGGCACTTAATGTTTTCTCTTTCTTTGAAATACAGCTAATGGGTCTCATGTCTAGACACTCTGTGCAGAGTCCACCCGTTTGATAAGGATCCTGTGCTGTAATTCACATTCCCAGAACCGAGCTCAATGCTGCCACAAAAGTGAACTGTGCCTGGTGAAGCCTCTGTGCACAGTTAAAACCCAGATGTTTATTTCAAAATTAAATTTTATAGCGCTGACATTTTCATTCTGATTTATAGCAAAGCAGTTCTTTTTAGAATCAAATCAGTAATTCAGCACATAGTACAGATACCTCTTTGTTTTATGCTATGGTTTTCACTGAATTATTCATTACACTGTTTCAGGAGCTACTCTGTAAAACTTTTTGAAGCTTCTGCTTATGTATGAAAATATCACTTAAGATTATTTTGACTACCCACTCTAAGAACTGTCTTCATGTAAAAGAATATTAGAATCTTAGTATAGTTAACAGTAAGGACTAGAAGACACACTATATTTATCTGAGCCATAGAATCATAGAATGGTTTGAACTGGAACTGGAACCTTAAAGATTATCTAGTTCCAACTCCCCCGTGCTGTGAGCAGGGACACCTCCCACTAAATCAGGCTGCTCAAAATACTGTCTAAACTGGCTTTGCAATCATTGTAGAAAATCTAATTAAAACAAACAAGTGTAATAAGCGAAAAGTATAATCTCTGCATTCATTTTGACAGGTGACTTTATGAATCACAATATAGCAGACATCGATCTGATTAATGTATATATTGTGGGAATAGGAAGGCAATGCTGTAGCAACTAAGGGTCATATTTAAGTTTCTATTTTTATGTGTATTTAAAATCGATTCTAAAGAATGGGAACCAAACAATCTGTCTCATTTAGGGAATAATCAGCAGCAATAAATTTCACTGGAAATCCCAAAGGATTCATGAAGAGTCAGTGTCTCAACCTGGGCTGCTGTTGACAGCGAATTCTGCAAGTCTAGCATCCATTCTGCTCACTCGTGGAGGTCTCCCAGGATGGATGGTGACCAGGAGAAAAATGTGAATGTTGCTGGATGGTAGCTGCCTCTCCCCAGACACCCTCCCTCCCTGGTATAGGCAGCACATAAGAAAACCATACTGCAAACTCAACTCTGCTGCAGTATTCACGCATGGGCAGAGACTCCGCAACATCATGGTAAAGGTGCAAGAAGAAAAAAGCTTTATTGCGTATCCAAAATTCCCTTAAATACCAATAAAAAAACAGAAAATCACCTCATATAAACAAGAAAACAGTTCACCTCAGTGTTCCCCAATCACCTGAAATATTTCCTAGACATTGCTTATTATGGTAAAAGGTAAACAATACCTTACAAGGTCAGAAACTGCACTTATCACATCTCATAGGGCTGACACTGTCCAGAAACCCACAATGCTCTCTCAGCCCATCCCCGGTGACCTGGCTGTAATCCCAGGGTCACCTCCAGGTCTGAGAACGAGGCTCTCTCTTCGGCCAACAAAGCCCAATCTCTCTTCCAGCACACAGTGTAGCCCAACACTCCGCAAGACAGCCTCGGTCCTGCAGCTGCCCACAGCCCCAGGGAATGGTGGCAGCCCTGCTCCACTGGATGGACCAGAATATGCCCATGTTCATGGTCCTGCTCCTGCCACAGTGGGAACATAAATGGTCGTGTGACTCTTTTCTGCCACTCAGAAACACTGGTACTTTCTTGGCCAAAAGGCTGGCTATTGCAGACCTTGGGCATTTTCCATTAATGTGTGTAAAACACTGCTGAAATTCACAGCTTGCTATCCACAATTATTAATCACTGACTATCTCTTTATAAACCATTTATAACCTTAATAAGCCAAGACCCTACCTCCAAATCCATGCCAACAAAGGAGGAGAATCTGCTTTGTCTGTAATGGACAGGAGAAAAGAAAGCAAAGCTTACAGCTTGATAAACTTGCCCATCATCCTCATAATCATCATACTTCTCCTCCTCCTCTTCCTCCTCTTCCTCTTTCTCTTTCTCCTTCATCCTTCTCCTCCTCCTCCTCCTTATCACCATCCTACTTATCCCGGCACCAGGCTGTTTTTTATTAACATTTTTGTAAATGTCAGTGTGTTTACGGGCTGTCACCAATTGCATGGTGTTTCTACAATGTCTCTATCCTGCACATATCAAGTAGACCTCTTCTTTTAGGAGGAGGTAAAACATACAAAATAGAAAGGGATGACTACTTAGACATATGACAAATCTTTCCATTATGAAAGTTACTGTGGATGACCAGCTCTGTGAGACTTCATAGGTTGTTTTATTGAACTGTCTTTGCAAGAAGATAGTTACATCTATTATCATTTACGAGATAAAATGTTTGAAGACCTTGTAAGGGAGGATGAAGATATTTTGCAAGAAGAATCATTGAGACACATTACTATTTTTAGAAACAGACATTTATAATGTTACTGTATTCTCTTTCAGTCACCCCTGAAGAACAGATAATTCTAAAATTTGCTGTGTCTAAGTATAAATATTTGTTATACTGCTCTACACTTCATCAAAAATCATGATAGGAAAGACTTCCAAAGCTTGATGTGAATTGTCTCATGTAAAACATCTAGTTAGTTCTGTTTGTAATAAACAAAAATCTCCATCTTCAAATTCAAATAACCCTGGTTTTTTTTGTGTCAGTTGCTTATGCCTTGTATGTACCCCGAGCAGTTGCTGAAAGTAAGAGTAAAATCATAAAACCTCCCATGTCCTCTCCTTAATTTCTGTATCACCTGCCTAGTTTTCACAACAAGATTTCTGTTATACCTTCAATCCAAGCACCAAATTAACCTCCTTATGGCTGACTTTAACCTCTGATCCAAGCCTCTTTTACAAAACAGCATGCGGTGCTATTCTTTTCGTTTACAGACATGCACAGTTAACACTTCCGAGGCTTTCTGAAACAACTATTTGCATTAAAATATACTAATATGAAAAATAACAAAACTTGGACTTATAACACCATTTGGATCAGTTGTGCCACAGTGTGATACCCGAAGGAGTCAAGCATTCATCACTTTTAAACAAGTTCTTGAAGTTCAGTTCATCCAGAAGTTATAAAAGAAATGATAGTATTAGAGTACTTGCTGTGTATAGAGACTGTTATAACCTTTACTTGACTGCAGAATTCTATGTTGCCTGGCAGGCAGTAAATTTGATTACTATGTTCTGATTGCTTCTGAGTTTGAACACAATCAACAGGAAAGGCCTGTTGCCTGTAATGCTCTGAAGAATTCTTCTGAGGAGGGAAAAAATAACAAATAACTAAGAACTTGGAGATTTCAGCAGCCACAAGCAAAAGTACATGTTAAGGGGGCAGTTTTGCCAAAATACAATCTGCCTGGAGTTGCTGCCAGTTTAACAGCTCCACATCTGAGCATCTCTGTGACTGAGCATCTCTGCAGCATTGATGCTGTGTGTGGGGCACTGCATTCAACATCTGGATGTCATCCAGTGTCTGCAGCACAGGGAGCAGAGCCCACTGCCCAGCAAAGCATACACTGGAGCAAAGCTACTGTCTTCTGCTAAAAACAAGGAACAGTTATGGTGAAACGCCCCGCAATGTCAGTGAAGAAGACACAGTGCTCCAGAAAGAGGGTAGCAACCGAGCACTGTTAGAGCAGCGACAGTTTGGTCCCCTACTCACCATGAGGGAGAGCTTTCCTCCCCTCTTTCTTCACTTGGCTGGCTTTAATCTCTCTGCCATCTCAGCCGCCCAGTGAAGGCTCAACCATTTAACAGGAGTCATTACTTATGAGTTGCTGTCTTCTTCACATGGGACTATGTAAAGCCTGGCAAAGCATGGGTACCAACAGGAGTGAAAAAAATTCAGACAGCATTCTGAAAAATTAAAATCCAATACTTTCTCAGTATCTGAAGGCTTCTTTATTGTAGAGCTCCAGTGTGTGACTCAGCAACAAAATAATAGGGATCAATCATCATTATAACCCAAGTGCTGAGGCAAGGTATTTTGAAGTGTCTTCCTGAGCCACACAGATGAGGACCAATCCTGCTTTTATTCTCAAACTGCCACCATGGGCTGCAGCTCCCTGAAGAGCACAAAGCAGGATGACTTCAGAAAATCCTGATTACTGAAACTCCTTAAACTCTCTTATTGTCTTGACAAACGTTTTTCTTTAATAAAAATGTGGAACTTTGCATTCGGTGGCTTAAAAGTCATCCCATATACTGAACACAAGTCAAACTTGTTGATGTGGTCAGCTTCTAAAGATCATGTCAGAACGTACGTGTTTCGGAGAAATAAAATCCAGGGGTTCATATCTTAGCAGAAAGTGGCATGACACCTCTGCAGTTGGGCCAGAAATTACTAGAATTCAAAATCAGTTAAAAGATAAGTGTGCCAATATTCTTTCCAATCCAAACCTTTCCTGAGCAAAATATCAACACAATTTTTAAAGTATGAACTGGAAAGTGTTAATTTTGATCAAAGAGGGTTGCATTGGTTACCTTTCTCACAGTAGAAAGAAGATGCCCTCACAGACTGACAGCTATAATGGACTTAGACACCACATTAGAAGGAAAACCCTTGTGAACTCCTGGATATAAGTCATTCCTCTGTATTTTCAAATTCTATTAGAACTATGAAAAGGTTACTCTGTTTAGTCTAGAAATATTACACCCAAAGGAGAGGTTTAAGCAGCAAGAACAAAACCACCAGGGTGCAACCTAAACAAAACATTCTTAAAAGCAGGTGATATATTACTTTACTGTGAGCAAAAGGGTATGCAGTAGTAATCTGTCTTTACGAGTAAGTTCGTGGGACAAAAACATCAATCAGACTGTGAGCCATAAAGTAAACACTGAGCAAAATTACTGCAGGGACTTCTGCATTAATTTGGATAAAGTAGGAAACTTCTGTTAAGTTACTCTCAAAAAACAGCAGTAAAAGTGATATTAAGTAACTGCTTTCTGTGTTGATCCTGAATCACGTGCAGAGGGCCAAAGCAAATACATTAATGCATCATATGCAAGGCAGTGGTAGAGCCTGTTTGACCCTGCAGGGCAGAAGTCCCCATGGCCAAACACCTTCCTCTCCTGTCAGGCTGTGCAAGGGCAGGTCAAGCTGGTGAGACGTCTGCTGGCACAGACACAGTGATGTATAAAGCAAGATTAGCAGGTGCCTAAAGAAACCTCAGAGAAAATGGAAAAAAAAAAGAATTATTCTTCCTTCTGTGGGAAGAACTTCCCTGCACAGATCAATCGTGAATGAACTGGTTGGCAGGCAGCAAACAGGTCATCATATTTGCTTCTCTCCAGGCCATGGGCAGAGATCAGACACCCTCAGAGAGCAAACGAAAAAGCAGTTTTATTCCACAGACTCTCAGTGGCGCAGTCATATGAGAGATTTTGTCAGTAAACCAAGTTCCTTCACATTCAGTCATTGAGGCAGTGATGGCCTAAACTCTGCTGAAGGTAGCCACTGAACTGTTGTAACATTTTGCTACCTGTATATTCCTACATCCAATATTATTTTAAGATAAACACTTCTTGCTTTTAATTACTTAGATAGATTTCACTATTGATTTTGATATATTGAATACACTTCAATGTTTTTATATACCTACTTATTAACAAGAAAGGGCTTTGAAGACATTCAAAGAAGTTGATCAGAATTAATTTTTAGAATAGGCTGATTAAACTAAACCAAATCCTTTTGGGAGACTGTTCTTTTAATATGAAATAAGGTAAACTGAATTAATTTGGCTTTTGCATTCGAAATAGAATAAAGTAATTTCATTTACTGTATACCATATATACATAGTGCAGTCAAACTGATCCACTATAAATTCTTACCGTTACTTAGTACAGGAAAATTTTCCTAATTTGCCACTCAGTGCTAGGCCCAAAGAACCTACTCCCTGTGCCATCAATCACCAAAAAGCTGTGTAGTACTGAAGAGTCAACACACAGGCAGTTTGCTAATGTACCACCTCCACTTTTTAAAAGGCAGTAAGCAGTACTAAAAAGTATAAAGTTTTTTTTTCCTTTCACTGATTTGTCTAAAAAAATATGAGAAGGGTCATACTGAGCAGCAAGATTATTGTATCTTGCAGTACCGAGCAATGGAAGGCATTTAAAAGAGTATATTCTCTGTTCCCTGAAATATACACCCTTTATTCTGACCTTTAATCTGAAATAAATGGTAATGTTTGTTAGAGACTATAACTTACATCTTTTCAGGGTATCACAAGAGTGCTGTCTGCACCCTTGTTTGTGATTAGGCTGAGTTTCATTATCCCTCTTTTTCTTGGTTGTGGTGATAAAGGCAGGTGCAGACAGTCACATTCAGAATCCTTACTCCTGTGGTAACTAATTTCTTTTCTAGTGGCTCAGGTGCTTTTCCTGAGCCTTTGATATTGACTGCAATTTGAACCCTTCAGAAACTGCCTTTCTCCAGTAGCTATAGTGGCTTAGATTTTCAGTGGCTACACAAGTCACCAAATACTGGCTGCACACAGTCATTCTGTAAAATAACCCAAAATTTAAGCCTTACTTATTTTGATAAGCACTAGCCCATTAATTCCATTCAATCTAACCACTTAGATTACCTAAATTTAAAACCACAACTAATTATTGCTATCTATGTGTCAGCAATTATGGCTGTTTTCTTGTCTAATTATAGAGAGAAGCCCTACCATATCCCACACAGTACTTAGAAATTGTAATATTAATATTTGTAAATACTAATAATTGAAAAATTGAAACTGTATATCCAACTGACTGTTTTATTAACCTGGGCCAAGCTATTTGTAGTAAATACAAATAATGGGTTGGTACTTTCCATTTTCTTATTGATTTATAATATAAGTAGGTCCTTGTAAGAAGATAAGCTATCCCTCTCTGAATGTCAGAAATAAATGCAGCAAACAGCCAAATTACATACTGTCTCTGCTCATCAATACTCTGACTCACCTGTATCCATGCTTGGATCAAATAAAACTGCAATTTGTTTTCTAGATTTTGTATCCAGCGGGACCGTGCTTGCAGGACAGCCACTTGACCTTTCCACTGTGAATGTTAGAGCAAACCATATCTCTTAAAGATAAAAACATCCAGGAGCTCTACTAGACCACTAGGCATTCATGGTAGTACACATAAACCTCAGACTGTTTCTGCCTTAGAGACTTTTTTAAAATACCATGGCAGAAACAAACCATTATGGACTTTAGAAGGCCCTTATGAATGTATGGGATCTCAACTAATTTTTTTTTAAATTTTGTTTGGGGTTTTTTGTTTGTTTGTTTGTTTGTTTGTATTTTGAGTCTAAGGTTAATTAGAGTCACCATTTCTGTAGTAGGGAGACTGAACAAAACCAAAAGATCCTTCCAGTGGTGACAATGCCTGCAGGCAGGGATATCCTGAGCTTCACCCCTGCCTAGATGTAATAGTGAATATATCTAGTGGAAAGGTGCTCATTCTCTTGGGGCACAATTGAACAAGTTCTTCGTATCAACAAATTCATCCAAACCTCCATCTGCCTGATCCCAGCTTGTGTTTCTCTTCAGAACCAACCACAAAGGGCACTGTGCCCACTGTGGGGAGTGGGCTGTCAGTGCTCACTTCGTGCTTTTAACTGGAAGCTGCTCTAAGCCCAAGGTATAGCCCAGCTAAAGGGCTTTGGGGTAGTATTTAATAGATTTGATGTATCAATGTGTCCTTCTGAATGTTCAGATGCAATTTACTTCCTTTGTCCTCAGTTTTCCAGAGCTGTAGAAAATGTATGGAGCAGGCTGTAAAGTCCCAGCAACAAATGAATGGTAGATGATTTTGCACATCTTGTGGCCTTTCCTGAAATTTCCATGATTCTTGGTAAGCTCAGAAATTATCAGCAAGCTCTTTGTTCAAACCAGAGCTGGCCTTTCTGTTTTTTTCCTTGGCAGTACCTAGCACTGCAAAGATGGGGGTGTCTGGGAGAGTTGCTGTCAGATTGCACACCATGCAGAACAATAATTAATGGTGCTGTTGGAGTAATTGTCTACATTTCAGCTCGTGGATTGATCTAAATTACCATCTGACCTATGTAATGTTCTGTGGTACCCAGAAGAAGCCAGGAAGGGCTGCTAGTAAATTGCCTGACTTTTGACTGTCTCCTCTATTCCACTAAAGCAGCTTAGAGCAGTTTGTCCTCATAGCTGCAGCACAAATAAAAATTATCCTCTTTTTATTCTTTATTTTTCTCTCAGGAAGCCCTCAAGTCATGCTTTTTTTTGATGGGATAGATCAAACTTGCATTACCAACTACTCAAATTTATTTCACTTGTGAAAATATGTGAGAACACATATCTAAAAATTTAAAAGCTTCCATTTCCTTATATCTTTTTCCCTTTTTCAGGTGAGGGATTACACCTAGATACCTATGAAGAGCCCCTACAATCAGACAAGTTCTCCTCTTAGAAATAGCAAGTCATGAGCACAAGGAAGGTGAGTACTTCATAATTTCAAGATGTTTCAGCTAACGCACTCTGAGAAATCTTTCAGTCTCACAAAATGAGGGCCTGGAGAGGGTCAGAAAAAGGCAAATGGCCTACAACATCCCTTACTGACTCTTATTTTACTTATGCCTGGGCAATTTCCAATACTGGGAGCATTAAGTTTGCAGCACTCTCTTGCAGGAACTAGGACAACAGCAAAACATGTTAATATCTTGAGAAAATTAAAGACAGAAAACCCCATTCTTCTAAAGCAATTTCTCAAAATGGAGGTATATATAGCCACAGCTTGATTGCAGCCTCTGCAGGTTTCTTAAGCAGATTTTTTTAACGACCAGACTGGTTAGAGAGAGTATATTCTGTCTTCTATTTTATCCTGTTGTTCTTGTTTTACTTTACTTTACTTTACTTTACTTTTACTTTACGTACATCGAATGGTTTGTGTCTCCAGTTCTGAGCTGCTGATCCTTTACTCATGAGAAGAAAGACTGAGCTTCCCCAGAGGTGTCACCACAATATATAAGCAGGGGAATCCCAGATACAGCAACGTCTATGGTGCAGCTGGCAGGAGGAGGATTGAGCTTATCCCAACGCCTTTGCTGTATTCCCTGCCACAGGCTGGACCTTCCAGGGCCTTCAGCTGACTCCCAAAGGTTGGGTGCCTGGGCAGTAAGATGTGGCCGCAGCCCCTGTCCTCAGGCATGATCTTCCCAAGCCTTTGTTCTTGCTTTATTCCCTCTTAGGGAAATAGAGCTGCCTATCCCAGAGCTGGTTTAACCCTGTTGGGTGGGTATGTGCCCACTAACCCAGTTGGTTCCACCCTTGCTTACCAAAACTGGTGTCTGTCAGATTTAATGGAGAAGGGAAAGCTGCATAGTCAGGCTGCAGAGCATCTAGAGCACCTAAACCTCCAACATGGGATGGAGGTGCAAAGCCTCTTCTCTTTTGCCTTAAGCTTTCATCATCCTGGCTCCGTCCCTAGAGCTTTTATGGCCTTTGCCAACACAAAGCCCTCATGGAAAAGAAGAAGGGAGGTGTGGGGACAACAGGTTTTTTTAAAACATCCCGCAGTTTCAGGATTTGGGCTAGCATTAAACAAAAATATTGGACTAAATATTAATCTAAGTAGTATTAATACAGTTTGGCATTTTCCTCAGAAAGCCTGTGTAGCAGCAGAGGTAGGTAAAGCTGGTAGCCACAGTGGATGCAGGAGGCAACAGCTGGCAAATTCTGACACCGGCTGACAATGACTGGCTAGTAATTTTCATCTCAAGCTGTAAACAGACTGAAGTACCCTAATTAATAGCCTTGTGGGTCTTAGCACAAAGCACAATGATAATCCTTCTCAGGTACTAAAATATTCCTCTTCATTGTAACCATCAAAGTACAAAAATACCTCAAACAATTTTGTTTCTATCCGATTTATGCTGAGTTTTTTTCAAAATCCCATTCAAATTGGTGGGATTATCCTTCTTATGTGATTTTAAGGCCAGGATCTTTAACATTCACTCAGAAACTGACTGACACCTTGGTGCTTAGATAGCTCCTAGTGTACTCAAGTTGTTGCCGTCTTGCAACAATCCTTTATGTGGTAAGTGTTACTACAATAAACCCACACGTCAATTAGGTTATGTTCCATTCATCTGTAGGGACAGGAGGATTTGAGGCATTAGAAACGCCTAGGTCCTCGTTTTTTCCTGTGCCACAGTATTCTGAGTTTCCTGTGACATTTGGTACTAAAGTACAAATGTTTGCATATACAGAAGTAGGTGTAGGGGAAATAAGGGGTGCAGTAGTTTGTATCTCTCCTTGGAGGTAAGGACAGAGCAGATGTCTGGGAGTTCACATGTTTATTGACTAGCAGAAGACACTTGTATTTAGCCACACAAATATCAGTGTTGTGGTCCTCTCTGCTTTCACGTCTCCACTTTATCATCTTATGTGTTTGCATCTGATTGTGTCTTTGCATCTGTATCCCATTCCAGCTGCTTTATGAGGATCACAGTCTGCAAAGTACAAGTTATGCAAGAGTTTCTGACACACAGGAAGAGCAGTTTACACGCTCATCAAGGAAAAATAAGGGTCTCTCAGCACTCACGCACGCTATGTTTTTATCCTCTATAACTAACTCTACTAATCAGATTGGACTAAGAGCCTTCAAAGAGCTACAAAATATTGTCTTAAAACTGCAAAGTACTGGCTCTAGACATTATGTCTGGGCTGCCAAGAGAACTGCAAAGTCATCTGAACAGCAACATCTTGAAGACTTTTTTTCCACCTTTTACCTTTGAATTATTTTTTATTTCAAAAACAGAACAAGCAAAGAGCAGAAGATGGTGCAGAAGAAGGATGCCAGAATGGGGGCTGAATATCTATAACTTTGAAGTTCAATGCCTTTGAAGTAGTACTAAACAGCACTAGTTCATGCCAGTAGCTAAAAAAAATCACAGTTGTTGAACTCTTTATTCTATTTTTGCTAGCAAAAGTAAAAATACAGGCTTCCAAGGAACATTTGTGCAAAACTGTGCTGCTAAATACTGTTTTCTATTTTTTGTCCCATCACAATTCCCCTTAATTTCTCTTTTAAAATTTGAAATTACTCTATTGTTTCATGGCAGCTGTAACCTTTTCATGTGGCAATTTTTTTCTTTTTTTCCAAAGGAAGCACATAAATTTCTAGTTTACTTTTTTCCCCTCTTTTGTTCATCAATATTTTGAAGAGAACACATTTTTACAGCCAGTATTTTCAAAGTAAGCTTGGACCAATAGATGTGTGAGTTAAGAGTAAGCCTTTAAGGACTACTGACTAATCCAACCTAAGTGTCAAATCAGACCAAACACTGATTATTGGATTTTTGTGGCAAAATATATATATATATACATATACATATATATATAATAAAAAATACAAATGCATTGGAGTTTTAATCATCATTAGCACATGTGAGAATAAAAACTACAATGGATAGATAGCTACCCCAGAATTACAAGATTTTATTCCTAGTGCAAAAAAATAAACACAGAGTTACACAAAACCAGATCATACCAAATTATTATTGTGGCTTTTTAAATTATTATTTTGAGGGACTCATTGTTGGACGTAGCATCTTTACTCTTCCAGCAATATCATATAGCCTTCATAAAGCCTCAGTTGTTGAATAAAGAGACTGCCTGATGATCTTAGCTTTCAGAGCATTCAGGAAAGATTACCAGTTCTATTTTGTGAACATAATAGTATTTGATTGGGGAAATTTGCAAATATTATTATATGGTATCCTATTGTCTCAGAAACGTAAGCAAACAAAGATAACCCATCATTTTTCTGCTGTTTCAGGCTCTTAAATTTTTTTTGCATAAGCATTGATTTAGGTGCTTTATTTATGGTTTTTCTTCAATTTCTATAGGAAAAGAAAGCCCTATAAAACATGACTCTACATCTCACTGTTTGGTCCAGCTTTAATGTTATGTTTTTGAAAAAACAGATGACACTTGTACCAGAACACGGTATCTGTGCCTTTTGAGTTTAGTAATATACAGTTTTTACCTAATTCTGCACTAAGCAAATTATACACAGTTCTGACAGCTTCTTAATTTGATTCAAGTATGCCCTTAAGGAAAAGATAGCAGGCTATGCTTGAAAAATATGATTTAAAGTTTATTTGAACATGAAAATGCCTCATTATCTCTTCCATGTTTCTGAGTAATAATGGTTAAATAATAAATCACTGAAGTCATAAATTCAGCTGATTCTCAATATACTGCTTAAAACCAACATGTTTTCCTTTTTGAAGAAATTTAGATACATCTCTACTCTGATTTTGTGAGACCCCACCTGGAGTACTGTTTTCTGGGTCCTCCAGCATAAGAAGGACATGGACCTGCTGGAGTGGGGCCAGGGTGGGGCCATGAAGATGATCAGAGGGCTGGAGCACTTCTATGAAAACAGGCTGAGAGAGCTGGGGTTGTTCAGTCTGGAGAGGAGAAGGCTCTGGGAAGACTTTAGAGCCCCTTCCAGTACCAAATTGGAGCTACAAGAGAGTTGGAGAGGAACTTGTGACAGGGGCCTGGAGTGACAGAACAAACGGGAATGACCTCAGACTGAAAGAAAGTAGATTTTGGTTAGATATTAGGACGCAATTCTTGACTGTGAGGGTTGTGAGGCACTGGAAAGGGTTGCCCAGAGAAGCTGTGGATGCCCCACCCCCGGCAGTGTTCAAGGCCAGGTTGGATGGGGCTCTGAGCAACCCGGTCTAGTGGAAGGTGCCCCTGCCCATAGCAGAGAGTTTGCATAGGTGATCCTGAAGGTCCTTTGCACACCCAAACATTCTGTGATTCAACGATTCTATGATTTTATAATAACCACTACATTAGAAATTATGCGCGTCTTCTCAGCAGGGTTTGTAAGATCTACTTCTCGCTCCACTTAAATCTGTAACTAAATTTCTCATTAAATTTCACAAGCGCAAGTCTGGTTTTGCAACATATTATAATCTCTGATTCTTCTCTTGTCAGCATTTTTTATGCATGTGACTGGATTTCTTCTATAAATGTATAAAAAGAATGTTCTAAGAAACTGAACAGCTTTATTCTAATGAGAGCCACTACTTCATTTCAGCAATACTGTTGCTAGTTGAAGGAAGGATTTGCAGATAGTTTTCTTCTGCAAGCAACAGATACACCTTTTTCACAAAGGCTGGAAGTCATCAGACTTAGTTTGGGTAGCTTGACACTTGCCCTATTGCGTCCATTTATTTCCCTTGTTTCATTGAAGAGACAATTCGACTGAAGTCCTCATCTTTCAGAATACATAATTAAACATTAACAGCTATTGCACAAAGGAAAATCACATCTCTTCCTTGATTAAGGTTCTCTGAAGCAAGAGAAGTGTTGATAAAGATGTCCCAAAGCTCATTTTCTGTGCTTGACCACAAACTGGCTGCAACTCAGACTCCAAAGGAGGTTTATGTCCACCAGCCCAGCTCCCTGGCTGACTGCTGACAGTGACAGCTCTTGACATTTTGACCTTGGATAAGCTTCTTCTGCCCATTGAAAACCATCTGGAGATATGTCCCCCCGTGGATTAGCTGAGCCTATATCTACACTAGACACCTGGTCCTCCTCCAGGTCAACTTGTAAGTGTTTCTCAGTGTCAGAAAGCCACGGCAATGTGAACAACAAGTCCAATAATAGGACAGTGTCTGCAAGCATGCAAGTGTTCAATATTTCTTATAAGCAGAATGGCAAAATACAACAGCTCAGTACAGTTCTAGGCTTGCTTGTTGGGTTGGGGGATTTAAAAGGTATTTTAAAAATATGCCTGGTGCCTTTTTTCAGCTTCTTCACTAAAAATCACTTGGAATTGAGGTTGTGGAAATAGTGGAAATTATTTTTTTTGCTGGAAACAGAGAGAAGAGGAAAGAGCCTACCCTTACCAGTCTCTGACTGAGAAACATCTCCAAGATTCATCAGCCAGACCCAGGGGTAGTTGCAGGGAATTGGTCAAAACTAAGATGGAAAAATATGTGAGTTGTGACAGATGAAAGCCCTGGGTGTCTGCCCTGGCATTTGCCTGGGTGCAAAGACCCTCCAGCTTCTTCCACTGTGTGGATAGTGCTAGCAATGAGGAAATTTCAAGTCTTGCCCTATTGCTACAAATCCCTCCAACCACAGATGTTCCTCCTTCTTCTATCATGTCTTTCCTATGCAAGTCATATCCGCAACTGGGAGCCAAAAAAAGACACAGTTTCCTCTCTCCTCTCCTTTGCCTTCTCAGTACGGTTTTCCAGTTATCAGAGAGTCTCTCTGGGCTTCAGCTGCAGACTGGATATAAACTCCAGGTTTACAAGAAAACTAAGCAAGTTTAGTAAACAGAAGGGATTATTTATACCATCTGCACTTTAAATGTCATTTTGAGTGTTTCAGGAAAGGTCACCTAAGACTGGTAGTCCAAGACCAAGTCTGTATGCACACGGGATTTTAGTGCATTTAATCGTGGAGTGCATAAAATTTACACCATCCTACTTCATATGTGAAAGATCTTTTTTCATTGTTCTTTATTGTGCATGAGACTCCCAGTATTTTAAGATCGAATTTCTTTTATCATTGACCTGTAGAATAAGTGCTAACCAGTGGTTTCTCTAAGTTGGTGTATTTAGTTATCAACTTTTTGCCAATGTTAGCTTTAAGAAAATCAGTTTGTAATTGACAGGGCAAATCCAGTTATGCAGTATGTTCTCTTTGGACAGGTCATTTTCAAAATGGACTTTAAACCAGGACAAAGGTGTAAACCAGGACTGGTAAAGTAAAAGTTGAAGCTTTAAAAATGTTTCTATGCTATCTTACATACAAACATAAGCACAAAAATTTTCATATATGCTTGGTTTTCACAATTTGTAAAAATGTTTCCTACAAACTTCTTATAAAAGTTACAGACAAAGTAGAAGGACATGATGTTTCATTATTCGGTTATGTTTTTAGGAGGTAAAAGGTATGAAACGTATTTTTTTTTCTGTGTAATATTTTGTGGGCTGATGTTGAAATATGTATGTGTAATCCCTCCTCTATACATATAAACTCTAGTCTAGACTCTGTCTAGTCAACCACAAACTGATGACACCTAATGGGAAGCATAGTGGGAACCAACAAAAACTATCTGTTGAAATTTTTTGTTTCGATATGTGGTTCACAGGAACACTTCTTTTTGTTTAGCTTCAAAGAAGGCTAAACAAGGCTAAAAAAGGCTTTTTGTTTAGATTCAAAGAAGACTCCAGCCACAAGAAGATGAAATAATGCAATCAAATGGAAATGAGAAACAATAATTTTAATTTGTGAAATACACCATTAGAATATTTTATCAAGCAATGGCACGTTTAATTTGTTTCAACCTCAAGATGTTCGGCTGACGTCATTTGCTTTCAGAGCACAGCAGACTTACTCTGACTGTTGCATGCGCTTCCTGTTGGAAATTTTGTTGTCCCTTAACACCTACATTTGATGGATGACAAAATGTTCTGGGGCTTTGAAATCAATGCAGGCAAACTTTTCAGTGCCATCCCTAATCATCAGTGAGACCTTTAAGTCTTACCTTAAAATAATAAAAATATTTCCAGACTATATACATAAAAAATATCACTATAAGAAAAATATCTCAAAAAATATCCAAGCGGGTTGAGAGGAAACAATTCCAAATATGAAATCTCTAATCTAACACATATTGAACTCAATACAGGGTAGATAAGATAAAACACATATAAAAGGCAATTAACTAAACCATCCTAATCTCTGCATGTGTCTTTATAATTTGCCAGTAGATTTGTGAAAGTATAACTGGCAGAGTTTGCTATCTGTGTGTTCTCCCAAACTCAGAGGATCAGTATTTCAGGCTGTGACAAGCAAAGGAAGTAGAGATTTCTTTCCTTTCCTCTCTTTTAAAAGAAAACTTCCCTAAATTTCAATCCTAGGCACATATCACTTGACACATTTTCTTCATACTACAGTCAGTGCCTCAGCAATGCAAATAGATCAAATGAAACTAAGAAGGAAATCAACAAAAGCAAAGTTAATATATCAACAAAATTACTGATAACAATTACACCATATGTGTAACCACACTGGTTATCGACAAAAAACATTGTTCTGAACCATGTCATCTAAAGCACAGTAGACAGATTGATTTTTATTCTTATAATTACAAAAACCACAAACATTTCCACTATCAGAAGTTTTCCAAAACAGAGTACATTGTTCCTCAAGGTACACAAGAACTATTTAGCAAGAGCTGCTAAATATCCCATCGCTTGCACAGTATCAAGCCACCAGATACATGTGGGTTGGGGTTTTTAAGTCTTTACATGAACAGATTAAACAGCCTGAAACATTTGTCATACAAAGGGACAGACCTTCATTTTGGATGCTCTCTCACAGTCCCTACTACCCAAAAGAACAACAAACAGTGTCCTAGAGATTAACCTGAATGGTGAAGGACTAGCCCCCTGGAACATCTGCTTCCAGAGCTGTCCGTTTTCGGCACAAACGTGTCACAGGAGAAATCGGTGAGGTGGCAGCAGCTCCTCCTCAGCTGCAGGGTTGGGCACTCAGCCCCACAAGCTTTGAGGAGGATTTCCATACTCATTGCTTTTCTAAGAGCTACCCAGGCAACTCATCTAACCCACTCTCACTGGAACTTCACTCAGCTGAGAGACCTATCAGCAGGACAAGTTCCTCAGCTGTCCTTGGGACCAGTAGCTTCCTGCCCAGTAGCTACAGCAGCTACAGAAATTAGGTAGGGGTATGGGAAATTTTTTTTTAGGAACAAAGAAACTGCAGAAAAATTTTTAAATCTTTTTTTACAAATATCTTCGGCCCAAATTTGTGTCAGAAGAAACTTTAGGCTGACCTTTGCCGCGAATGGAATAATAAGGAAAGACTGTTTGTGGTAGGTTGAAACACAGCTGATGGACAAGTTGTTAACCCAATGAGAAAGCTGTTAACGCCTCTGCGATTTGCATATTTAAAGGGCATGCAGGCGGGGTAATTTGCCTTTTTGTTCCTGCTTTCCCATGGGGGAAAATGGGGGGAACCATCTCGGAGCCACAGGCAGCCGAAAAACGGCTATGAGCTGCCACACAGCCAAGAGCACGCAGCACGGCTCCTGGGGGCCGGCAGGCCCCCTGTCTCCCCTCCCTGCGGCCAGCAGAGCTCGCGCCGATCTGAAAGGAACATCACACACAGCCAACAAGGTCACCTTTTCTTCCAAGTCAGTGAGAAAGGAAAGAAAAGTAAGTTATGTGAAGGAGAAGAACATGGCGACTCGAAGGGCAGAAGGAGGGGGAGGATGAGGTCACACAAGACGAAGCCAAGATGGCGGTGGGAAAAGAGGGCGGAGGCGCTTCCAGTGCAGAGCGTAACGTTCTTCTTGCAAGCGGTGGTGAGGACTGTAATATTACAGACTGTTTTCTCCATTACTCATTTGAAATACATGGGGCGATGAAATCCACTCGCGGCCTGTGAAGATAAGGGAATGCCTATGCCCAGGTTACGCAGAAGCTGTGAAAGGCTGTGGCAGGCTTAGGAGGAATTCAGAGATGCAGCAGCAAGCGAGTCCAGCGAGAGAATGAATTATTTATTAATTTTACAATATCATTTATATATCCTAGTTCCAAAAGACAATGGGACAGTGCCCACACCTGTCCTGAGGTGATAGGCTGAAGCACCAGACGACCATTTAAAAATATTATGTTACTGTACCAAAAAACATAAGTGAAAAAACAGCAGGTGTGAGAATTATTTACAGCAACCTATCTTACTGTTTACATAGCTTGCATAGCAAAGGAAAGTTCCCACAGAATCAGTGCAAGGAGATGGAAAATTTCTCTGCCTAGCAGCTTTTCAGTATCCACAAAAGGCTTTTAGAGATTTTGAAGAAGAGAGCCTTTGTTTTCAGGGCAGAATAATTCATCCTTAAAAGACTAAAAACCCCATGTTATGGCCCATGACTGGCAGTGTGAGAGGACTGTAAGACTTCATGGGAGAGATACATTTTTTCACTTCAGGTGTCTTTCTGGACGGGCTGCTGAGTTGTGAAGAATCCCACAGCACAGTAGAAGAAACTCTTTTCCTTAAGGATAAAAAAGACTCTTAAGAAATGCAGCCCTGACCAAATCCCGTGTTTTGTTTTCCCCTTGCCCGGATTGGTGGGAAGGAGGGAGGCACTGTTAGAGAAAGGTGTTTGAAAGTTTGCTTTAATTTCTTACTATCTCTTTTCACTTTTCATTCTGTTAGTAATAAACTTTCTTTATATTGTAACTGCTTAAGTGCGAGCCTGTTTTGCCTTGCAGTCTTTTCTGTTTTCCTCAATAATCCTTATTTTCCCCTTACACAAATAATTAGATTTCGTGTGCTTGGTGCTTAGCTGCGTCAAACCACGACACTTTTTAAAATCAGTAATTACAATCAACCCCGGATAAACTTTCACCCAGCATCAAACAAACGCACTTGTCCTTCCATAATGGGACCACATATAGCCACCCAGGGCCACATCCATAACTATCCATTCTTCGTCTTACCCTTCTTTGCACTCCTTCCTTCAGCTCCCAGCAGTGTCTTCACGTAAATGATCAGTTTTGTTGAGCTGAATTATTATTGGCCAGAATATGCCTTCCTTTTTCTCTCAGAAAAATCAATGTCAAGTAATAAATGAGTCCTGAAGGTGAAAATAGACCTGTGTAATATCAGCTCTCACCTTGAACTCAGCTGGAGGCTTGCATCTTCCTTCAGAATACTCTGAAAAGTCACAGAGTGCTATTGTTAGCATCATGCACTAGCTGTATTAGTTTGCATTTTATTTCCTAGCATGCTCCTTTCAGAAATAGTACATGAAAATATTCATGCTCAGATTTTATTTTCACTAATGCATGTAAATACAGACATTTGTAATTCAGAAAGATGTATGGAGTAATTCGGCCAAGAAAGTTAGAACCAGTAATATCATTGGTAGCCCAGTACAGAAAATGTATCTTTTATACACTGAAATTTATCCATTTTAAATATGATCTTGAGAAGATAATAATTTCAGAGGTTTTTGTGAGGCTTTCAAAGAGAGGTGGTAAAGAGCTCTACTCAATTCATTCTGAAGATGAAGCAAAATAGCTGGTAATTGATGTCCAGAGACCACCTAGCAAAAGGAAGAGGGCTTTGTTCTCGGTACATCAGGGATAATCCGGAACACCTCACGGCATGGCATTATTCACTGCCTGTGTTTGTTTGAACAGAGTTCATTGCAGCTAAATACATTAAATCCACAACTTTCACCTGAAAGCCATTCACTTCAGCGTAATGTGCTCCTGCTGAAAATACGGCAAGGCAGGCAAAGAGAAATTTTTGTTTGTTCAGAAGTTGTGGGAATTGCAAAGGGGATGTCAGACCTTTGTTTTTATCCTCCCTGACAACAATCAAGTGAGGGTAGAGTCACTTTATAAATAGCAACAGAAAAGCATTTGATCATACTATCACCTAACTAATATGTCATTTTTTGTTTCTCTTGGATGATAACAAGATCATCATTTCAAAGCACAAGTTTTAATAATTCAGTTGCAAAACAGTGAATTTTTGTGAACTTCTGTCACTCTCCAAAGAAATCCATATGCTCTGAAGCTGCATTTATGGACCAATTATTTCTAATAGAAACACCCCACATTTGGCAAGGCAGGTTTAAGTCATCTGACACAAGCCCAGCAAATACAGAAAATTAAAGCATCCTCTCACTTTTAACATTTCCATGAAATGTGCTCTCAGTGGTGGAACCGGAGGCTAGGTTGTTTGAATATGTTAGAGTACATATTTCATGCATTATATATCTATTTTTAGAAGACAAGCTGCTATTTTTTCCTTAGAGACACATGAAAACTTAGGAACAGACAAATAAAAAAGGGCTTGTATGCCAAAAGTTCATCTTTTTTACCCAGCTGTCTAAGATGACCCAATAAGAGATATTATTTCGCACAACCCAAACCCCGCTAAACATACGATAAATGCAGTTTTTGAAAGATGCTCACAACCTCTACCTGCAATAAATATTTACTGTTTACACATAACAGCCTATGTTAGGGCTTTTTGTGAGGGTACTTTCATCCTTCTGGCTGGTGTCTGTAACAGCCAAAAGAAACAGGGAATAGGAGGACAAACTCCTGGTTTCCAACAGTCATCTAGGGAGCCCCGCAAACACCTTGTCTTTTCTAGATGTCATTCTGGTATATGCAGTCACGAGCCGATTATTGAGTTAATTATTCTACAGCCAGACAGTACAGGTTGTTATGTGAAGGCTGATGTCCTGATTGCTTTTAAGCATTGTTTTTTGAGACAATTCCCCACTCCCAAATTCATTTGAAGCACCAATTTCAACATTTAGGGTGTCATTGACAATGACTCTGCAGCAGAAGTGCCCTTTACAGGCTGCAAATGTAGATAAAATTGTCAAAACCAAACAAAAAAATCTAGTCTGATTCTGTGCACAACTGGTACCATAAATTTCTAAAACATCTTTCATTCAGATAGAGGCAAGAAATTAATATCTTAATTAACAATGACGGATGGACGGCATCTTTTCCTTGTGCCCCATACCCTCTTCACTGGCTGCAGAAAAGGGTAACAGCATGTGGAGAAGTGCAGCCACTTGGTGCCATCTGATGCTTTCCATACCTGGCATGGGAACGAGCAGACATAGTGTAACATTTCATTGCCCTTCGAAAGAGTGGTTTTGGGAAGAGTTTCTGCACCACAGATCCTTTTATCCATACTGTGCCAATGAGCATTGCAGGAGCTGGAAACCCTTGTGCACTTAGGGCAGTGGAGTCCCTTCTTGACATGTTAGAAAAGCTTCAGAATGTGCTCGTTGCCATCAAGCTCACAGGGCTCCAGTTCTGGGTTTTGGAGGCATCACAACTCAAACTCTCATTTTTTAATCTACTTATCACTGTTTTCTGTTCATACCACAGTGGAAGCTGGCATTCAGGAAATCAGTATGACTGAGGAATTGATGAATTATCCAATAGGAGCATAATCTTTGAAGTGTACTTCTAAACCTAAGAATCCAAGACATTACCAAAATAAAGAAAGTCTCGAGCTGAAATCTTGCCAGTCGGTTTGGAGTTTGACACTGGGGCTGTCCTTTCCCTCCTTTGCCCTGAAATCACCCCCACGGAATTAGTTGCAGGTCACTGGCATTGGAAATGCTGCTCTGTGCTGCTCCAGCAGCCCTGCACTTGTCTGGACTGGCAAGAGAGCCAGCATCCAGCATATTGTGTTGCCAAAACAAAGCAAAATAACTGCAGCAACGGTTTTCCCTGCTCTGCATTTTTTGAATATGTTTGTACTCCAGGGAAGCAAATGGTTTTGCAAGATTCATATTCTTTTGCATGTGTGTATGCAATGAAGTGAACAGTCTTCCTGGATTACTCGAGCGCGTGCTTTTATAAGTGTATATATGCCATAAACAGTCTCCCCCGCTCGTCCCGCCATGTAGGCAGCAGCCTCCCCTGAGGTGCATCGCTTGTGCTGAAACCAAGCAGCATAGGTGGCGAGTGGAACTTAGACATCTGTATTCCAGGAAGATCGTGGCTAATGTTGCTGAATTAAGTTGCTAAGCACTGTCCTTGTTAATAACTGACTAATAACGCGAAAAGGGAAGTGGCCGGCTTTGGCAGACTTTGACAAGCAGCGTAAACCAAGCACTGAGTACACAGAGGGCTTTTAGGCCATGCCAGATGCTCACAGGCAGTCCCCCCCTCCACCCCTCATTGCCCTGTTAATGGATTAAACTGTCACGGCACGGCCCAATATAAATACCACGTGAACAGCAGAGCCCTCAGCAGCAGGTGGTTAGGTTCAGAGCCCCTGGAGCCCTGGGGGTGACAAGGAAGCCTCTCTGGGCCCAGCTGTGCCACGCCCCTGGTGCTGTGTGATGCCCCCTCCAACATCCCATGATGGGATGAACCCTTGGAGTGGCAGGTGCCAAGGGAGGTGAGCCCAGGGCCCCCTGCTGTCCTGACAGTTCGGAATTGCTCTACTCCCTTCTCTCATGTAGCAGACAGTTTCATCTCAGCCCCATTAACATTACAGAAGAATTTATTAGCACCATCACTAGCCACCTATATAAAACTGAACAGAGTATTTGCAGCCTTCTGTCTTCCAATTGCTGGCCCTCTTCTGAAGACGGAAGCCCATCAGACCATTTCCTTACTCAGTAGCCGCAAATCTGCTGAGTGATGGCACACATCAAATCTTATCATAGGGAAGCAGAACTGATACATGTTCTCCTCAAATGCAGTTAAAAAGTATTTCTTCTGTGTGTAGGCTCAGCAGCTGGTGATACGCTTTGGCTGCAGGGCTCCATCTCCTGGTTTTAGGAAGGTATTGTCTGACATAAGGAAACAGCTCAAAAATACTTTTTGAGTATGAGCTTTTCAAAAATACTTGAGAAATTAGGACATTCTTGATACACTGGAGAGATACTGAGATGTGTTAAAGAGCTACGTCATTCTTTATTTCTGAAGTATTACAACCATTACCAAGATTTTATGCTAATATATGTTGCTCTGTATCGCTTCAAACTTGCTTCCGTGAGATTAAACAAAAACCCTTTGACCACTTAGGATACTCCTGCTGTCACTGAAGCAGTGTGCTAAGCTGGAAGGGACTTCATTTCCCCCTGAGCCTAACCAGTTGCTGTACCTGAATTTGAAAGGTCCCTTCCAACCAAACCTACTCCATGATTCTAAGAAAACATTGCAAAGAGGCATTTTGCTGTTTTTCTTTTTCTTGGACAAGGTCACTGGGGACATCATCTTAGATGTGGGAAGTGGAACAGCTGCTCCTCCAGGATGTACAATTTTACAGACCCTTGTCAGCTTTCTCTGTAGAATTCATCTCACCAGCTCTGTCCAGACACGCTGTAAATACTGACCTTTAACATGGGTATGTCCTCACTAGCACTGACTCACCAAACAATTTTGAAATGCATTCTTATTGGGGTTTTATCTCAATCAAATGAAAAGACTAGGAGAATACTGTCACATATTTATCATCCACACACTACTCAGGGACAGATAAACAGCAATGTGGTCAGTTCATGGACCCAAAGCTGACTAACAGGACAGGGATTGCCACATTTCCCTGCACTGCCTCAGTGCAAAGGCTGAGCAACTAAAATAAAAATAATCACAGCAGAACAATTTGGACAAACCACTCTAACAACAATCCCTGTGTAAGAAGTGAGACCCAGCTTTGCTCCCAAATACTGTTGTTCATGCTAGCTCCAGACATACATAAAACATACCTGGAAGGTAGGATGAAGGTCAGACCTTGAGGTGATCTACAAAGGTAATGTTAGCAGAGGAAATGTAGCACTTGCAGTGAAATGAGTAAGACAATCTCCTATGTAAGAAAACAGAGATCACCTCACGTAAAAGTCCTGCTTATTATTTTTAATTGTTGAAGAGAAAGGCTTTTGAAATACTGAAATTGTGCATTGAAAATGCAAATAGTGCACTGAAGTATTTTTATTTCAAGCTATGTATTTTAATGATGACTTACAGTTCACTAACAGAGAAGGCATCGAGAAAAGTCAGCTTTCATCACAGTCATCATTTATTTGAACATCCGTCCAAAAGGCAGAGCATATCAAGGAAATATCAGATTCTTACACCACAAACTATGCAGTCTGAGCTTCTCTGTTATCTGTAGCTCAAACAGCCAGAAAAATCCTATAGGTTCTTCCTGTACAATATTCTAAGAGGCCTGTCCTTATCTTCCCACTGTCTCTGAAGTCAGTGGAAATCTCCTACTTTGCAGTGGTGATGCATCTAATCCCACCCCTTTAAAAAAGCTACTACCAGCAGAAATGATCCCTCTTCAGAGTAGATAATACTCCACATGGATCTGACATTTTCAAAGGCTGCAAAGGTAGACATGCACGACTTAAAGACATTTGACCCTAGTTTCAATTTGCCCTGTCCTCCTCAAAGTCTCCTTGAATGTCACACATTTTTCATACAACTGTGGGCACAAAAAACCCTACAATTTTCTTTCATGACATGCTGTTTTCTCCGTTGCTTCATCTGTTTTCCCCAAAGAACATTTTACCTGTCAATGGATGACATAAATATAACCTATGGTGTGATGCTGAAAGGCAATTTCAATGTAAATGAGCTACATGAGAACAAGATTTCAAATGCAGCAGCTTTCTTGTGTCTGTAGTAAATGACAGGTTACTTTGCTCAGTGATCTCGGTATACATTGAGGAGTGTTGTGGCAGTGTTAAAGGTGTCCACATTTTAGGCATTTTGCAGTGTAGTAAAGTGACCCTTAACAAATACTTCTACACACCCTTTTGATCAGGTTCTGGCACCTTTGATCCAGCCATGCAGCATTTTCTGCTGCATCATTCCCATGGAAACATGAAAAAGGCATGGGAACGAGTCACCATATGGTAATTTTTTCTCTTTTCTCTTTTCTTTGGAGGATAGTACTTAGGCATAACCAGGTTACGAAATAATTTGGCCAAAACAATTATTTTGTAAAGATAAATTAGTCTTAGGACCAAATGGAGGTAAGAGTTTGATAACAGCTTGAAATCAGACAGCCTTAGATTTGCCTGCATTTAAAGTGGCAAATGAGCCACTGGAAACCAAATTCTCCCATTTTTATAAAGGCAAAATTTTATTAACTTCACACCCTACACAACTTCCAGATATTAGCCATAAGAGTATTGTGCATGACTACCATGTTCCTCCAACTTACACCTTTAATTGTTGCCTAGGGTGGTGGCTGGGGGCTCCTTGCTTCTGTGATGCTGGGAACTGGCAGGTCTGACTTTAGCAAAGCTGCAGCTGAGAACATGGGGTAGGACACTGCACTCTCTCGCACAGGGGATGGTAATTGGAAAGCAAGGGGAGAAGGGCCCTAAAGGCAAAGTGAGTTGACCTTGGCTGGCTACCAGCTGCCCACCAAGCCACTTTCTCACTCCCCATCTTTAGCAGTACAGGGAGAGAAAGTATAATGAAAAGCTTGTGTGCTGAAATAAAGACAGGGAGATTGCTCACCAATTACCACCACAGGCAAAACAGACTCAACTTGGGGAATGTTAATTTAATTTATTGTCAGTTAATGACAGAGCAGGATACCAAGAAATAAGAATAAATCTAAAAAAACCTTCCCCCACCTCTCCGTTCTTCCTGGGCTCGAGTTTACTCCCCATTTGTCTACCTCCTTTGCCACAGTGGCACAGGGGGATAAGGAATGGGGGTTGCAGTTAGTTTATCACATGCTGCCTCTGCTGCTCCTTCCTCCTCACACCCTTACCCAACTCCAGCATTGGGGCTTCCCACTGAAACCAGTCCTACATGAACTACTCCTGCATGGGTCTGTCCCTCAGACTGCAGTTCTTCAAGAACCACTCCAGCACGGATCCCTTTCCATGGGGTCAGTTCTTCGGGAACAGAGTACTCCAACATGGGTCCCCTGCCAGAAGCCTTCACTGCAGCTTCCTCCACGGCATATCTGCCTGGTCTGGCATGGAGTCCTGCCCAGGCTGCATGTAGATCTCTGCTCCACTGTGAATTTCCACAGACTGCAGAGGAGCCTAACCATGGTCTTCATCACAGGCTGCAGGGGAACCTCTGCTCCGGTGCCTGGAGCACTTCCTCCACCTTGATGTCTGCAGAGCTGTTTTTCTCATTTTTCTCACTTCTTTCCATCACAGTTCTTGCTCAGCATTTTTTTACTCTTTCTTAAGTATGTGATCACAGAGGTTCTACCAACATTGCTAATGGGCTTGGCTTTGGCCAGCAGCAGGTCCATCTTGGAGCCTGTTGACATGGGGCAGTGCCTGATGTCTTCTCACAGAAGCCACCTCTGTGGCCCTCCACTATTAAAACCCTGCCGCGCAAAGACAAGAGGCAACCACTTCAGTAGTCCACTCTCATGATAAATGTCAATCAAGCCCAGAACTACCATATTTAAGATCTGCTTATGGGAATGTGGTATCAGCTTTTGGTCAATGTTGCTAGTGATACGGAGCTGCAGCTGTGTGAATGTACATCTGATGTTATGAACAGCACATCACTAGATGCAGTGAAAAAACAAGATTCAGCTAAGCAGAGAGCTGGAGACTGAATCCTGAATTTTCAGAGAGCAGTCCATGCTTCAAGAGAGCAGAAATCAAATGTGCCACAAATTCTCCCAATTCATTCTCTAATTATATTTCTAACTCATTTAAAGATGAATTCTGAAAATCATTCTATCAGTATATGGTGCTTTATGTAGTCTGTACAAAATACCAGACTGCTTATTTTGTGGTAATTGTTTCTTAGTTTACTTTTTCTCTTTTTTTTCACACATTTTTGTATGCATCCTTTCTCTGTACAGCTTTGAAATGCATAATGAGATGCCAAAGAGCAATGAGGTCAAAATAACAGTTTCAGTTTTCTTGATTTTATTTTCTATTGAATTTCAGAATGCACATTTTCTGTTGCCCTGTGAATAGTGAAATTCAACAGAACTATTTTTAAAAGATGGAGAAATCAATAAAATGTTCTGTTTTGTTCTGAGGAAAGCTGCATCTCTGAATCACTAAATTTCCATTTTGTCCCCAGACTACCATTACTTGCTTTTCCTCCCTACCACATATTACTCTCTGGTGTCTCAGGTGTACCATAAGGATCAGTATTTGTTTCCTGAAGGCAGGAGAGAACTTTTTAATCCTCAAACTGAGAGAGGTGGTGCATTGTTCATGCCTGCATTACCTAAAACAGTGTTTCTCAAGCAAGGGGCAGGGGCTGATAAGGATTTGTGTCAGTCCCCAGTGCAGATAGCAGCCCACAGTAGCTGAAACCTTTGAGTGGGTCTCTGAACACTTCAAGGCAGACACCAGCCTGTTTTTTCCAAGCATATTCCCCAGTGTGTCAGCTGTGGCACTGTTAAATATAAAGGTATGGATCAAGCTCTTTATTTTTGTTCCCCCTTCCCAATAGCTGAATTATTATGGGGACGTGTTGCACAAATTACATCCTATTGGTATTTGGTACTTGCTAAAGGAACAGCATTATTGCCTACAAGCAGCTAATTCCATATCTTCCGCTCAGAGAGTGAGGGCCTCTTTGCTAATGGAAATGAACTACTGGCCAGGCAGAACAACACCAGATCCCACCTGGCTACAGCCCTCTCCCAACTACTGCAACAGCAGAAACCGGCGAGCCAACGTGCAGAAAACAAACCTTGTCACAGAGAACAGCTCTCACACGGGTTGCGGTCATTTTCCAAGCCCGACTCATATAAGTCATTTCACAGGACAGAACTTGTTCTTGTTTGCATTTAAATCCCTAGGTGAATTCCTACTGAATCCTTGGATGGCTTTGTGTTCAGCAGAATCTAGATCTGGTCATGGCAGTACACACATACTCGCTGGTGCCAGCAGTGAGCTCCACGCCGTTCTCTATTTGCAGTAGTCCTGGAATGCAGCATCGGGGGGAGAGGCAGCACAGGCTCACAGTTCCCACGTGTGTTTCCCAGCAATGTCTTTAGCACCAGGAGTAACTATTTAATGCTGATGAGCAGAGCCCTCAAATCTGGGTGTATTTAAGGAGAGGAGAGAACCTATGTTATTGCAAATCATAATTCAGCACCAAAATGAAATTAAAAATTTAAATAAAAAATACATTGTATATACCCAAGGGAAATGGTATTTTCAGAATTAAGAAGAAAACAGGAAAATACAGCCGTAGAGTGTGTTCTGTCACATGGCAGGTACCATGTTGCTGCATGTCCAAAACCCCGATAATAACACAGTACTGGCTTTTTCTGTTCCTCCACCATCCTGTTAACAAGAGGGAGCAAGCAAGGGGAAGCCTGCTCGAAGCCTTTGCTTGTGCAATCTGCAAACAGAGCTACAACACAGTGGTGGTCCAAATGAGAGCATGGTCTCATGGCACAAAGTCAGTTCAAGGGGGCCTTGCTTTACTCATCTGGGCAGCCCACAGGCTTTCAATGAGTAACCCAAAGAAAGGCTACTGAGTAAGAACAGTGTTCTTTAAAGGTTGTCCCTGATCCAGTGGAGTTTTTGTAAATTACTTCATGGCCAAAGGAGCACCAGATGACTTTCAAGGGAAGAGATGAATGTTTGGGGGAACACTTTCTTTCTATAACACTGTAAGTACAGCAAGAATTTTCCACTTTTTGGCAGTTGGTGACAACACAGGATGAGAACCTCATTTATGTTATAAAAAACTTCGGCTGGGTAATACTTTAAAATGAAAAGAATGTTCATAAAATACATTAACTTCTATCCTTGTTACCTTTTCGGTATTAAAAAGAGTATTTATTTTATTGTGGTGATACCATATTAATTCCTGTTACATTAACATTGAACACTGCATTTTTCTTAAAAAGCGACTGAGGTCTAATAAAACGGAGGAAAAAAATCTGAAAAACTAAATAAAACTTAAAATACCATTACAGCAGATATAGCTTGCAGAAGCTGGATAAAATGAATAAATAACATACATTTCTTTGCTATAAATAACTCAACTGCTGCCATAAAAATATTGTTAGTGCCTTCTGTTTCACAAAGAAGGCAGTAACTTAAAGATATTAAGGCTTTAAGTAAAGATATTTCAGGCATTTTCTTCTTCACTGCATCATCAGTGGCTAGGCATGCATTAATCAAAACTTAAATAATCTTTCCCCACAGTCTGTATCAACTCCTGTTCTTCTGCCCCGTGCATTTCAGCACGGGAATGTTACATATGGTACATGTAGGCTGAGCTGCAAAAATTATTCTGCTAGAAAATGAGGAAACCTCAGAACTAATGAGCAGCTGAGTTTTGTCTGCATTTGAACTTTTCACATGTAAATGTTTGCATCCGGGGTTTTACCTCAGTCAGAAAGGATGAATGCCAGGCTTGTACCTCAACTGCTGGATGAGATGCAGTGTCTTGACCTCAAGCCAAGTTTAATTTTTCAGCAGCTGCCAGGTCTTTTACACAAGATTGGACTTTAGAAGGTGAGCCTTAGAGGTCACAGAGGTCCTATTAATTTCAGTGAAGACAGGATGTCCTTACCATAAGCCAGGCTGCAGAGGTAAAGTTTGGTCACTGGTGAGAGCCACGTGAAATTTAACTTATTTTATTAATTTCAATCTAAAGATGCTTCTGTTTTACGTTGTTCATGATTTGAGCACTTACTTCTGAAGCCTGTCTAGTGAATTTTCAAATGTCAAACTCTCAGGGCATCTTGAGGGCATATGGTACACACCACTGACAGCATCTCAGGATCAGCTGCTAGGACCATTCTAGTACAAGCAAAATAATAAGAGTTTAAATCAGACTCAAATAATCATGCTATCAAGGATTTAATGTAACTCCTCAGCATTTCTTGCCTAGGCTTGAAAGTTATAGCTTACTTTCCCTTGTGTTTCTGAAGATGAAAAGTTGTTGAAAGTATGTACTCTCACTCCTACTGCCTGCCTTATCTAAACACAAGAATGGTAAAGTTCACAGAGTTTTCCATCATAAACAGTTATCTTCCTCAAATCATTTGTAGACTGTGTATGTGATTAGAAGACTATTATTTCTAAGAATGTGTAAGTTAGCAATAGCTGAGATGAAGAAACTTTCACACCCAGATTAAAAGGGGAAAAAAATCTGTGAAGTTCCAAAATGTTTAGCAAAGTTCTTTTACACTTCATTTTCTCTGGCCAAGTTTAATCAAAATCTTAATAAATTAAGTGCTATTAGCATAATTTCCAGGCATGTGATATAGATGAGGCCTAATCAGTTTCTATGCTATGTCATCTAGCATTCATATGCAAATGTGCCCGGATCATTTAATCACATGAGATATTGTCCCTTAATCAAGCTACTGAAAACAGAAACCCTTCTAGAGAAAGGAAATTATCCCCACAGATAAGACAAAGATAGATATTTTCAATTACAATTTTTTAAAAATCTCTCCCTCAAAAATTCTTTTGAATTGTTTTAGGAATCTTAGGAAAGCACATATTCTGTGGCCTTCATATTTTTTTTCCTAAACATTTTTTTAACCTGTTCATTCTTTTCTTTGGCCCAAGTTCCTAGATCAAAGTGAGCCTGACCTCTCCAGGCACACCTCTGCTTGCTGTGGGCCCTGGGGCTATACAATGTGCAAGGGAGGTTATCAGTTAATTCTGTAGTTAAAATGAATGGTAATTAATTAGCTAATCCAGCTGTTAAATAGCTGCTGGAGTAACAAAGAAAACATTATTTAGTAAAGCAAAACATTCAGAATTCTTCCTTAATTTCCATAAAATTGAATTGGTTTATAGACTTCATTATCAGAACAGAAAAGCAAGAATAATTATGGAATTGTGGCAGGACACGTCTACCCCCTCTCTTTAACACAGATGACTGGTACATATGCAAGAGATAACTCAGGCAGGTCACAGGCCCAGCATGGAGTATCTCTGGTGCCTAAAGGGGTCAAGCTGCCAGCTAAGAATCAACGTCTTACTCTGGAAAGCAAATGTGGAAAGAGATCAAAGAGAGATTCTTGACCAAAGACATGGCTTCTTATGTTTATAAAAACCCATACAATTTTCACAGAGGCAGAAGTCTCTTACACGCTCCTTTGGGAACATGTGAGGAGATTTCTTCCTGGAGCAAAGTGCAACTCCAGGTCACTTCCCTGGGGATTGAGAGAGAGGACTTCGATGTGTACCCCTTCAAGAACTGGTGGTAAGAAACACTGGATCCTAAGTTGTACTATTTCCTAGCTGGCTGTAATTTTAATGGTACCTTTAACTCCGCATGTATATACTAGTATCCCCTTTTTCTCTTCTTCCTGTGTAGTAATGGTCCGTCTTAAGTTTCATGTCTGTCAGTTTTGTGTCCATAAATAAATGATCCATTTTATGATAGACTGAATCAGCCATTATTAAAGGACTTGCGAATGGAAGTGGGTTTTGGGGTGCTGGACTGATAACACGACTGCCTGTTATCAGAGGCTTGGGCAACAGACAGAAGCTGATTTAAACCATTCATAAAAGGAATTCTATGGGCTTTGTTTGGGATTCATCTCATCTAACCTTGGCCAACTCACATCAGCATTTACATCTGAGTTGGTTATACGCTCTCTCTCTCTCTAGTGAGCAGCAAGAAACATGCATTCAGGGAACACAGTTCATTGCAATTTATTTTATACATTTACACTTATATTTGAGTGAATGAGGGATATCCTAATCAGTAAATATTTAAAACTATATCAAAACTGCCTCTCACTGTGCTAGGTTAAAAACAGTCTAGTTTTTGGTGGGCGGGAAAAAGCTGCTCGAAGTTTCTACAGTGTCTGGCACAGAGCCAATCGCTGAAGGCTCTGACGATGGGCAGGTTACTAGCCCAGTCACAGAAGTTGGTAACGCCTCTGTGATGACATATTTAAGAAAGGATAAATCGTGAGAAAACTCTCTTTCTTCTCCTGAGGGGTGGTGAGGTGGCCCCCACCTGGAGCCCTCCCAGGGCCGGGAATGGCATGGCCGGGGCCGCCTGTGCAGTGCCAGTGGGGACCATGTGGCCAGCAACAAAAACACGGTGAACAATTCCGCGACACGGAACAGAGACGAGATCAACCTTTTCAATGCAGTGAAGCTCTATAAGAACTTCTCAATTGATAGACCTTGAGAACAATAATACCTACGGACAACAATTTTCTTCTGAGTCAGAGAAAAGGAAGAAGTGAGGACACGTGAGGAGAACAACATGGCGGCACCAAGGTCAGCAAAGAGAAGGAGAGGAAGGAGGTGCTCCAAGCATCGGAGCTGAGATTCTTCTGCAAGCCATGGTGAGGACTATAATACAACAAACTGTTTCCCTGTAATTCATGAGGTACATGGTGGGGGGGTGCAGATATCCACACGCAGCCCATGAGGAAGAGTGCTCACACTGGAGCGAGTGGATGCTGAAAAGTTGTAATCTAGGGAGGAACTCAAACCGAGAGAGAAGACCCTTGCTTTCAGAGATAAAGAAAGAGAACCCTTGCTTCCAAACTAGAACAGCTCATCCTTAAAAAACTGAACCCCATGAACTGAAATGACCCACGCTGGGCAGTTGTGGGAAGACTGCTTGGCCCATGGGAGGGACTCACGTTACAGCAGGTTCAGGCGGGACTGCTGTTTGTGAAAGTTAAAACCATGCTGGAAAAGATTGCAGAGAACTATCTCCCGTGTGAAGGATTCCACGGCACAGCAGAAGAAAGAAACTCTTTTCCTCAAGTGTACTAAAGAAAGATCTTTTTTTAAGAAGTGAAAGGCTAACCAAAACCCCATGTTTTGTCTCCTTACGCAGTCAGTGGAAAGAGGGAGGCACTGGGAAGGGAAAGTGTTCTAAATGTTTATTTTAGTTCTCACTTCCCTTCTTTTTTACTTTTAATTCTGTTAATAATAGATTTTCTTTATACTGTTTAAGTTTTGAACCTGTTTTGCCTTAAAGTGTTTTTCCCCTAATCCTTATCTCAACTCATGAAGTTTTTAATTCCCCCTCCTCTCCTCAGCTATGGCAGAGGAAAATAAGTGAATAGATTTTTGTGGGTGCCTGGCACTTAGCCAGAATCAAAACCCTGACACTCACACAGACACAGAAGCCCTTCATATTAGAAAAATTAGGACCTAAAATCCAGCATAAGTTTAGATACGCGGGGTTTATGATGGCTTGAGTATCTTTAATTCACCTGTCTTCAATGCATTTTGATACACTCTTTAATTAAAAGATCACATCCTTTTTTCCCATCAGATGCCTGCTTCACTTCATGCATGATTAATGACCTTGCATTCAGTGACTGAGAAAGGGAATAGAGGCTATGTGGAAAAGTCAGAATCTTTGGCACTATACAACATTTTGATAATTAAAACAAAAGCAATGTGGTACACAGAAAATGAATTTTTAAAAGCTGTTGACAAGTTGCAAAGCACATTTGTAAACAGCGAGGTCTCATTAAGGGCATGTATTCTTAAGGCCATGCTAGGGTCAGTTCTTGGCCTTTGCATTTTTATTAATGCTGTGGAAGAAATGAGAATCCTTACTGATCAAAGTGTGCATGTGACTCATGAAGAGGGTACACTGAAACAAAGGAGTTGATAAGCTGCTGCAAGAAAATGACATGTGCATCAATACAGATAATTGTAATTCAAAAATATTCAGGAATTACAGACATAATGAGACACTCTGTTGGGAACAGTAACTGAAATGATTGGGGCATCGTGTCAGTCAAATGGAGATTTTAGCTCCTTGTGCAGTATGAAAAGGGTATAACAGCAAAACAAAATGCCAGTCACGTGATGAATGAGCAGAATAATACCAAAAATTGTGAGGAAGGTTATACACCCTGGGACCAACAAGTCTCCTTCTGAGATGCTGTTCATAGTCCCAGCACCCACAGCTGAAAAAGGAATAAATTGTCTCTCTCTGGTTCAGAGGTGAACAAGGAGAAAGATCAAAGGATTGGGGAAACTGCCATGGTGGAAATCTGAAGTTCAGACTATTTATCTTAACAAAAAAGCTAAAGGGTGCCTTGATCACAGCTTCTAATTACCTCTAGGAGGAATAGAAATTCAGTAATTGAGGGCTCTTCAGTCTCAAAAGCACAAACACAAGAAGATGAAGTGGCTGGAAATTGAAAGCAGAGACATTCAAAACAGAAACTGAATGTATTAATACTATGAAAATTAATCAGTCCAATAATTTAACAAAATAATGGCAGCTTGTTCTTACTACAGATATTTAAATTGATATTTTCTAACTTTTTAAAAGAGATGCTGTAGTTAAACTAAACCTAATTCAGGGAAGAACTGACCTGTGCTACACTGGAGGTCAGAGTAAACTACCATCTCTGAATTTAGGATCTAGAACCCTGTTGCTTCATTTAATTGCTGAATGGGGCCTCCGTGTCTTATTTACAGTACATTGTTCTCATATGGTTACAAAATATTCTTTTTTCATGGAATTTCTTTTCCTATATTGTTAGAGTGTGGCACCAGCATTAATCTGTACAGCAGGCCAGTTCAAGATGGAGAAATGGAACTGTGGGTATTTTGGGGAAAGAGTACTAATATGAGATTAAATTTGAAAGCACCTGTTAATTGTGGATGCACAATTTGAAAGGTTTGTACCCGATCTTCGAAAATACCTTGCACTTCTTAGCACTTCACATATTTAAAGCACAGCTCCGACCAGCATCAGTCATGGCTCTGAAATATCAATACTCCCACAAATCAAACCCTAGAAATTCACATGGAAATTCAGAAATGAACATGACACAGTTAGTGACCACTTGTGGATGAAAACTTATTTCAAATTATTCCTGCAATAGCGAACTGCGGGAACTCTTGTGTCCAAACCCAGTTTGAAGCAATGTTCAAAGATTTAAATCAGAGATCAGTCCTTCCTATTCTGAAATCCCTTTTTATGATCTGTACAGACCATTTTGCTCCTGTAGTTTAGAAGGCAGGGATAATAAATAGCAGTCCCCTTCACTACACAGTCCTAGTTAATCCTTAGAATATACCATCACCACAGTCAGTCTCATAAAGGTCCTACGAGAGAAAGATGTATGAAGAGGAAATGAAAGTACAGTATAATGCATATATATCCATGATGCTGTAGAGACTTTTTCTGCAATTCTGGTATTTCTTAGTTACCAAGAGTCTGAATTGGCAGTCTTGGTGTTTGTTTCTGTTTGTAACAGTTCAGTTTTAAAAGCATTGATTCCTAGGTTCTTCTATTATCTTTTAAGCAGAAAAGGTATCACCGTCGTTTTACCAGCTGGTTCCTCAATAGAGTAAAGATTTTTCAGACCCAGCATGCAGAACTGTGCCATACAGGCTAGAGCAGGAATGAGCTCACACTGGGCAGCTGACATCCTTCTCCATCCCTACGTGCTTTCTCACTGAGTTTCCTACACAGCTGCCGAAGCAGAGTGCTCTGCTACCATAGATCAGTCCCTCATCAACTGCAGTATGTCCATCCCTCACAACTTGTCTCTGGCCCAGACCTTCCCTGGTTTCACCCATGACTTCCTATCCATCCCTGTGTTTGCACGGATGTAAGGATACAACTGTGAGCTCTTGCAGGTGCAGAAAGTAAGGGGAGGATCTTCTTGGCATGTGTCTGCATGCAAGAAAGGTAGGACAAAAAGGGGAAGTCCAAAGAAAACAGAGAAATCTGGAGAAACAGCTTCTCTGGACACCTTATCTGCTAGAAAGTCAGGCCTGGGATCTGAATCAGAGACCAGCCACCAGAGCTTTGTATCAAAAAAAAATTCCTTTGGCTGTTAAGTACATTGGCATGCAGTGGGTGCATGGAGCAGGCTGAAGGCCAGGCAGAGGTGGTGGAGGCCACCGGGTGGCAGCCACCCCTGCGAGGCTGCTGCAAGCCAGGCTCTGTGCAGCGTCCTGGAGCCAAGCAGCGAATGCTTCCCTGAACAAGCTGGGGCACCCGCATGGGCACGGTGCTGGTGTGCATGGGCAGCACTGCAACGAGGCTGGGAACGCCAGGCTGAACCATCCTGGCCTCACTCACCAGATATGCATTCCTGACTTGACTATTTCACATGTTACATAATTCTTTTAATAGCATAGAGGTGCCTGGGAGAAAGAGACTTTCTCTAATATTCAGGGAGTATATTGTGCCTGACTAATTTATGGGTACTTATTGACAAAAGGCTTTATCTGTGTTTTCTATCCATTTAATTACAAATCTCCGTGAGTTTTGACTCATGGGGACCCATATAATAGTTTGATGAATGATTCTGTGTTTTATGATAAGGCAATGAAATTTTTTGGTAGGATGTAGTAATTCATTTCTTCATAATTAATGGGTCACAGACAACACATTACAGAAATAACTGATTGTTGATCAACAAATATATAAAGGTGAGCCAAAGCCTAAATAAACTGCCATTTATGAACCAGACAGTGCCTTTGTAACAGTATAAAATCCAACACAATGTGTAGAATTAAATTCTAAACAAATTTCCAAGCAGTCTTGGTCCTAGATATTTATTGCCTGTGGTATCCGTCTGAGACACCCTTTTCTCCTTCAGTGCCTTGTGTACACTGTGGTGCCACCCACTGTATGTAACACCTGGCCTCACAGACAGTGGGCCTGGAGTTGCTGCAACTGCCTTGTCCTTCATCATCACCTCACATGCTTGGTGATTTCCAAGACCCTTCAAGTGGACAGTATTGACCAGAGAGTTAGAGGGATGGCTTGGGTCTGTGTTGTTTGCAATGGAGAGGCAATCTGTGTCAGGAGGGCAGATGCCTCTCCCCAGAAACATTCCCATGACATTTGTCATCTAATGAATTTGCCGTTTGGGTCATTACATGTTCGTACTTCTAGAAACTTGTATTTCAATCAACACTTAATGACAGAGTTAATATCAGTCATTATCAAAAGCTTTCTATTCTCTACATAGAGGTTCTCAAAAAGATAACGTTTCTTCACCTCATTTGTAGAAAGGTCAAAATTGTATTACAGAGGATCCTGCTTATATTCTGTTTGTATTTAATAGCTATTTGGGGAAACCAAAAGTACATACCATGGCTGACAGGCTAGATAGGATAACAGATGTTGATACCTACAAACAAAACAAGCTCTCCGTAATTATGCCTTCAAGTATCCAATTGTGCAAATCTATTTTAAAATACCAATGTTGCCTGGTTTCCACCCAGTGGCCTAAGGTAGTGCTTCTACAGTTTATTAAGAACATGAGCAAAAAAAAAAGAAGCAATTTAGAAACTTTCAGTTTCTTGCCGCTGGAACATCTCCACAGAGAGTCTTCCTATAATCAACATAACTATTTGAAATTTGTGCATAGCTTTCATCAGCACAGACTTTGTCTGACTTGTCATATATTAACAGGTGCTTTCCGTTGCAGGTGTTTGGCCCCTGTGCCCCTGGGTCAGCTCCCACTTGTATCATGAATATAATGAAAGATGGTGGGTTTAACATTTAAACCAGGCCAGAGCTCCCAAACCTTGGTGGTACCCAAAGGAGACAAGATCACATGCCTGATGTACAGGACAAGCTGTAAACTCTGCATTGCTGAGTTAGACATAGATAAATTCCACTTACCTGCATTTCTCTGTGATGACACACACTGGGTGCACACCTGCCTGCCTCCTTGCAGGATGTGCTGACAGGTGCAGACACCACGGCTGCTGAAGTCACCTGCCTCTGGTACAGCAACAAAGAAGGTGGCACGAGGCCAATTTATGCTGAAAGGTTAATGAGTTTTGCCACCTTGGATCATGAGGCTACAGACATACTGCTGTGAAGAACAGCCAGCCCCACACATGGCCTTAGAGCTAAATTAACTGCTGCTGTCTATTGTCTGTCACAGGGTACGTCATGACACGGTGTCAGCAGAGAGGGGATTTGAGAACGTGCTCTACAGCACTTCTAGGGTATCCTTACTAGCACCATGGATGTGTCTGATGCTCTGTGCAGTGGCTACCTGTCCTGGAGGTCATGACATCAGATAGTCCAGTGACACAGGGTCCTTCCATGAAAGTCCCTGGCCACTCCTGCTGGAAGGGTTATAATTTGCAGGCAGTCTGGGCTGAGGCTGAATTTGGGAAGAACCTGTCTGGTTCTGTGCTCAGAAAGCATTAGATCTGTGTGCTGCTCATCTTCAGGGTGATCTGCTGAGGGCTGCAGACAACTTGATAGGGTCTTATATACTTAAGGGGTCTTACATTGTCTCAGCTGGTGACCTTTATCACTGGCAAGACACTTAACAAGGTAAATCTTTCATCTGATCCATACACAGGCAGTCTTGCCTTTAAACATATTGACTTATACTGCAAGAGAGGCCTTCCCAAAATTTTATATCTATGAACAAAATTTGGAAGCAGAGGTCATAGGTTAACATAGATGCCATCAATGTAAGGGCAGGACACGTGGTATAAGGGAGATGCTGGAAAGTTAAGTTTTAAATCCTGTTCGCTATATTAATTACTTTTGCAATCTGCTTAGAATAGTATCAAGACATAATAAGGACTAATTCTAAGTAGAATAAATAAATAAGCAGTAAGATAACTATTTTTTAATTTAACAGTTTTACAGCAAACATAACAGTTTGCTGTAAAACTGTTATGAAAGGGAAGTGAATGCCTGTGATGGGGCTTCAGTATCTGATTCAGAAACCTATCAACAGTCATTAGGTCTCTGTCTTTCCTCCCAAGACTAGAAAATAAAACCATTTATTTACTCAGTGGCACAGTGACTTCTTCCCTAATGGTATTTAATGTGAGGCCTTTTTGACATTCTCCGATGGTTTTAGAGCACTTGCTGTGATAATTCTAGGTCTTTTCTCTGTGTATCATAACAACTGATTCAGAGACAATCACTCTGTATCCCTAGTTAGAGAGAAACTTTATTTTTTCAAACCAAAAGCATTAACACCCCTTATTTCCACTGAAATTCATCTGCCATATTGATGTGCAGTTATTCAGATGAGGTCTTCCCTACCTTAAATGAAGCATATTGTAGTGCATACTACAACCAAGCTAATCCTTTTACATTTTTGTACAAACATAATGTAAAACATAGCAGAACCAAAGATAAGAATTTACAATCTAACACACACTATAGTCATTCACATGACTAAACATAATATAACTCTAAGAAAAAATCTCTCCCTCTCTCTCTTTTCTGTTTCTCTCTTCTTACCTGGTGGATTTCATTTTTACACAGAATGTGGCAGAAGAGGATTATATATTCAAAAACATCATCAAGTTGTACTCAGTATTGCCAAACATTTCAAGTTTAATGAGCAGTATTCCTTCAGCAACTTCATATGGACAAAAATTGGAAATAAACCCCTCTCTATTTATTGTACTGTTAGAACAAATATAAGGGGTGCTCATGAGATACTGTATTTGAAATTAAAATCTCTATGGAGTTCTCAAAAAATGTATATTACTGAATACTGATAAAACCAGACCATTAATCATAATTGAAATATTCAAACGATTTTTATATTGGTAGAGTGAATTTTTATGAGGAACTGTTATCTTGTAAATAAAGATTTAAAATACTCTAAAGTTAACTGGAAAATAAGGGACCAGTCCCAACAATGAGTGAAGGACACTGTCACCTGACCCCATACTGTCCAGCCTCTGTCAGCTTCAGGCAACTGCTATTCCTGTTGCAGCAACACTTAACACTGCTGATTGCTCTTCTGCAGGTCATGCTGCCCTAGAAAGCAGAACAGATATGCTGTTATGGGGATCAAGACAGTGACAAGGAGATGAGTTTTCCCCTCTTCTTTTATTGAACAGTGTTTTAATATAAAGAAAAACAAGGTGTGTTAAATAGATTAGAATCAATTCCTGGCCATACTCATCATGATGTGCTAAGAGATTCAGTGCTAACACAGCTTCTTTCCCTCTGCTTTCTCTCTTGGCTGCCTAGCTTCCAAATTTGTTATGCAGTTTTCTTGGGTTTTGATAATTTAACTACTTTCAACAACCACTGAACAGCTCTTTTACCAAATTTGCAGCTATACCATTCTCAGAAGTTCCAAGGACTTCAAATCAGGAAGCACTGGAAAAATTCCCTAAATGTATGAAATTCATCTGAGTCTCCCTTGACAGCAGTGTTGGTCCTGTGTCTCCTCCCTGGACCATTTCCCTGTAGAGGCCCCAGACTAGAGGCACTAACATCATAAACCTGACAGCATGTAATCTAATTCTCCTTAAATATTTGCTCAAGCCAGCAGAGGTTATGCATATTCCCACCAAGAATGTCACAGTCTCCAACCAAATAAAATCTCTCAGAAAATGGCAAATGTCCTTTATGAATTAGTGCAAGCACTGCCAGTGTCAGCTATTTGGACACAGCAACCCCCAGACACAGCTGAAATCAAACTCTGTAACCAATATTTGTAAATCTGTATTCCAATGTGGATATTTCAATATGTAAGGGTTCATTACACCCACAGGCAACATCCTTGTCTTAACAATATACTACCCTGCACAGTGAGCTGTCAACATGTCCATCCAAAAGCTTTTTAGAATGGAGCAAATGCATGCAGGTGGATCAAACATGCACTATCAGAAACACAAAATAAGTATATCAAACCTACGTTATAGTCTGCAACATTGACACATAAACTCCTTTCAGTGGATTAGAAATCAGTGCACAAACACTCACTCATCCTGTTCCTGTTGGGGTGGGTGCTACACGCTGGCTGTGTAACTCACTGGCTGTGGAAAGTGAAATGGTGCTACTGGAATATCTGAGCTGTCTTCACCTGAGTGGTATGAGCAGAGACTGCTCCTCCTCAGGCCCAACACTCTGCATTGGATTTTACCTTCTCATGACAGTAGGCGGTGGATTAGAATTTAACTCTGGAGCATACATAGAGCATTCACAGAGGGCCTAAATTGGACTTCAGCTTTAGGAAAACTGAAATCATTCAGTTTTAAATTGCAAGTGTGACACTTGCAATTTAACTCCTTCCTGAAGCATGTAAAGACGCTCTCATTAAGATGTAGCAAAAACTTCTCCTCAAACTGCTAGAAATGTGGTAGCTGACTTCATTCAATCAGATCTTCTTGTCAATGAAGCTTGAGTGACAAGTCTCACAGCAGCACCCATGAGACCCTTGAGGAAAGAGATCCTGTTACCTCTGGCCAGTACAAAAGATGCGGTGTTAAAATCACTACCTTCATCATGCCAGGACATCTAAACAGCTTTAACGGGAGAATAGATTTGTCTTTCTGTTAGAGCATGCCTACCTGATGGACAGGCAGTGCTCCCATATTAAAAGAGAAACATTCTGTTCTGATTTAAATAGCTTCACTTAATCATTAAGGAACTGTGAGATTGAATAAATAGATGCCATTTGGAATATAAATGGCGAAGTCACTTTATTTGTTCCCTTGTGGCAGAGTACATCTGAAAGGATGATAAGCAAAGATAACATATCTTGAAATTCCATCCTAACAAGCAATAAATTACCCTGCTGAAAGCAGGCTTTCAAAGTACAATTCACACAATTTCTCAGTCCAGCACGGCAGCCAGATGCCTTGAAGGCCATGTAAGCCACTTTAGAAGTAACAGTAGATGGCAGGCCATGCAGATGGCCAATAATGAGACAATCATGAATCTCTGAAAATAAGAGCAAATTAATTTCAGAATAGTAGAAGTTCAGATGCTAAAATGCATTTTTAATAGTCTTCCATTTACTATCAATCCAAAGACTCTAAAAGAATTTGCCATATAAATAAAATCTTTCAGTGGGATAAAAGAGCTGAACAGGAAGAATCATATGCACAAAAATAAAAAGGTGGCTTCTAAATACAAAATCATATTACTTGCTACAGCTTTAATGATTAGCTTTTTTTTTTCTTTCAACTCATTTCCTACTGGGATATGTTCAGAAAGCCTGGGCTTCCATTACTTCCATGTCTAGTAGGAAAATTACAAAAATTAGGAAGATAAAATAGACACAAAGGATTTGATTTAGACTGCATACATAAGAAGAAGGGCACAGCTGCATTTCCTTAGGTAATTCTGGTAGAAATAGCTGAGAGAAATGCTCACAATCACAAGAAAAAAAGATGTGTTCGTGTTTCAAAAAATTATCTTTCCTCTGCTGAAATTAGCTGCTTCTCAGCTAAGAGGCAGTAACTAACTGATTTTGTGTGTCTTAAGACTTAGACAGTGGGAAGTAAACTGGAATCTCTTAAAGCGCCTTCAGGCTGACCACTAACATGAAACCCAAACAGAGCTGTGACTGTACTCTTCTTGGTAGCTAGCCCAGCTAGGGCATGAAGGAGTGAAGACACCATGCTAAAGGAAGAACAGAAGCTTGTTTTGGTTCATCTCAGAGCATTTCCTTCTGTTTTATCACTACAGATCAAAAAAAAAAAAAAAAACAAACACAAAAAACCCCAACACCACGATACCCAGCCTATAATATTTGAGCCTGAACAACTTTGACACATACCTGCTCTGTCTATTGATAAATCCCCAGACAAAGGAAGTAAACGAACCGCAGCTCACATGAACTGTTCAGACAGGTCACTCACTGCTGCACTTTGCCAAGTGCCCTATGTTCCTCCTCTTATCACCCATGTAACTGCCATGTAAATGAAGCCCATACCCAAATATCATAGAAAATAGTCTGCCAGAAGCAGAGCTGTTCCTGCACCAGAGGGAACCAGAAACTACAGCTCTAGAATTCCTCCATGAGAGATTATGTTGCTTGCCTTCCAGAAATTATTTTCTAAAGAATTTCAGTGTCAAGTGATTTTTAAATGGCACTGTAAACACCTCAATTAGCACTGCAGACTTTAAATGATCCCTTCTTCCCCATGACACAGAAACTTAGATGACTCACACCACAGTGTGATATGCTAATACAGTTTTATTTTAAAATATAGCCAAAATTCCTGCTGGTATAAAACCCACTGCAGTTCTTCCCGTAAGAATAAATTCTTTCCCTTTGAATCTGCTAGATGACAGTTTCATACAAATATGTCTTTATGTTACTCAGTAAGAATGGGGTGAGGAGATATCATAATCCTATCTATCCACAATGAAATTATATATACCATGAAAACATTGAAGATCTATACAAAAGGCCAATGTAACAATGTTGGTTTTATAAATGTTTATTTATGTCATAAATGTTTAAGACATTTATCTGTCTTAGATTTGTACATGAGATTGTAAAAGATTGTGAAAACAATGGTTTTTAAAAGGGTGTATTTAGCCTATTGAAACAGCAAATTAGCCATAAAGTTTTTATCTGGGTGGGAACATTCAAAGAAATGTTAAAGGAGCAGGGAACTGACTTTACTGCCTTCCTTTATTATATACCAACTTAGAAAAATACTGGAGATGTGACAGTTCAGGGAACAAGAGGGACCATGGTTAACAATAGTTTGGTACGTTTAGTAACGCACGGCTTACATCAAACCCGTTCCAGTTGTTGGAAAGGTCTAACCCAGTCCTGACACAGATATTCAAAATGTGTAAGACATGAAAATAGTCTAGAAAACAGCATCTATGAGTCCTTTCTTTCTCTGCCTCAGGAGGAAACACAGTGTTCTGAGAGGCTTTATGCTTTGACAGAATAGACTGTAATGGAATAGAACAGTTATCTGTACAGACTTCAGCCTGGAGACACTCAAAATGTAACACATGGGAGCATTACCCTTTGTTATCTAAAAATGTCTTCAGATAGATGTACCTTGAATGTGAGAGTGATATAGAAGTAAGTATGGCAGTTGGTTTTGCCATTTCATTAGGCTGAAAAGTTTCTTTATTCTTAATGCTCCTGCAGTACATTAGTTTCTCAGGAAGACTGTCCTCACTTAAAGTATGAACTTAGAAGGCCACAGGTGGACACCCTCTTATTGATCCATCTGTACCAAAAAATACGAGCTCAGTGCCCTTAATTTTTTACCACCACCAGAAGTTCCTTACCATCACCTCACTGCCTCAAGCAACACCCTGTTGAAGTGATAGGGCAGCCACTGTAATTAGTGTCAGGTAAAAATGAAACTAACCTGAGCCTTGTTCTGCCTGAAGGATGATGTCAGGGTGTACTCCTACAAACCAGAGCCAGCAGAACGGAGCATTTCTATTAATCAAGCAGTAACAAGCACCAAACACTGTTACCTCTCTCATCTCAAGAGACTTATCCAGAGCACCTCTGCCAAAGGCTAGGAATGGGCACTGTGATCTGTGACCAGCAGAGAGGCCTCTCCAGCTTCATATCTTTAATTGTCTGCTGCAGAGTTCTCACTTTCATTCAGCCTTGTATGGGGCAGCCTTAAGAGCAGATTCAGGCTTTTGTAGACAAATTGTAACAGCGGCTGCCTACAACGCTCTGCAGGTGGCAGAAGAAAACCCTGCAAACTTCTTAATGAGAATAGGACCAATAGAGCAGTAACTAAAGCTCAACACTTTTTCTGCAGGGATTCTGCCAACAACTGTCTTCATTCCATGTTCTGGTTAGATGTCTAACTGGTGCTTTCTTTTGTTCCCAACTCTGCTTTAAAACCTTGCTCAGATCTGCCTGTGTCACATATTGATCAATTCAGCTTTTTAACCTGATTTAGGCTTTCAGCTGTACTCAGTCTTAATTTTGAAACTCCAGGTTAATTTTCGTTTGTTTTAATGAATTCTTGAACAGAATAGACGTTTGTTGATGGTACTTGACACTTCTGTGCTCTCTTTTGTTTTTTACTGTCTCTAAACAGTTATTCAACCTGATGACACATTTTTAAACTGTCTCTCCTAATTTATGATGCCTTATCCTGAAAAGAACTCGTAAAGCTTAATTGTTTACTGCTCAAAATCCTTGTTATTAAATACACTCTCCTTTTTTGTTAAAACTCTGTCTTTGTTGAGTAACTTTCATTTGAAGAAAATGTCAGCTATTTTACATCAGCTAGGATTCCTAACAGTCCAAGAACCTCAGTTTTGTACATCTTACAAGGGGTCAGTTCGAGCCCCATGAGACAAGATAAGCTGCCAGAAGATCATACAGCAAGCTGTCTCAGAGCTAAGAAAGAATCTAAGTCTCCTGATTTATCAGATCTGGGTTCAGGATTTTCCCAAGTCTCATTAGCCGTGGCTGTTGGACTTTTCACCCTCTCCTATGCTATAGGGCATGTCTGTTTCTTAATGCCATCTAGAGAGATAATGATCTTGTCTTTGACAGATATTCAACACATCACTGATGCTTTTGATCTCTCTTCCCTTCTTGTGACATAACACTTGGCTTTTGGTCTTCTACAACAAATCAAGAATCTGTTATAGAGTGCTAGGAAGGAGCACTTGCTGGGCTTTGCAGGCCCCTACAGACACTGTGTATGAAATTCAATTCCTAAATTTGGTATCTGCTGCACGTTTTTCCATGATTTCAGGGAATACCATGGTTTAGGTGTTCTTCCAGTTTAATGTTTCTGTAAGTTTTAGTCCCATAATCCCTAGACAAAGCTCCTACTCCAAGATCTTATTTCAGGTAGGCATTCTGTTAAGTCCAGCCCCTCACACACACACACTCTCCCCCTTTGTACATTCTTAACATTATATTCTTAATTCCCATTAGTTTCTATGTGATTTGAGTTTGCATTACAGGAAAACCATTTATTTGAGTCTGTCCTGAACTGGCTGGAAAAGAATATAAAATTTTATAAAATTAATATCCTTTTTTACATTATGTATAGCTTTTTACATCCTGTTTTGCCCGTGAAATGAGCCAATGCAACTTGCAAAATGTATGAGTTAATAAGGGTCAGAAATATAAGATTAAGATGCAAAAGCACATGCTCTTCCTTCTCACACATTTTCATTGCTGGATTTGGGTTTCTTTCCAAATGATCAAGCATTGCCATCTACACAGTTGTTCTAAGACTTTGATATTGCCTGTTTACCTCACTTTGGTTAGTATACCTTTCTCTGCTATAAATAAGACCACACTATCATCACTATTGTGAAAGACCTGCTCAGCAATAATCACTGCTATTCCAAATCACATTCACTTTCTCATTTCTTATTGAAATGCGCACAGTCGAATGCAGACTTTTAAGACATTATTTTTGAGATGGTCTATAATCCAAACTCTTCTCAGATTAATCCTTCTTGACTTTTTCTTTTCAAGTCTCTTCTGTCATTTTTATAAGAAATAAACTGCATCTGTGTGGGAAGAAAAGAGAAATTTCTAATCATCATCCAAAGCAGTGAAGCTGTGCAATAGGAAGCCTGTGTTTCCAAATGATTAAACATTTTTCGTTCTTCTTTGCCCTTTGTAATTAATTTCTACTACCGTATTTGGTTCTATGTTTATCATACTTTCATTATTCTATTCTTCTTTAAATTAAAGTGTTTGTACAAAGATTATTTTCCTTAAATCTTAGCAGTTCAGCACACAGATGCAGTTACTGATATAGTCTAGAAAACAGGCTACAGTTAAAACTGATAATAGTTTATTTTAATGTTGACCACTACAACTATCATGTTGCTGGTCTTCCTGAAGTTTGTGACTGCACCAGTTCCTTGTGCATTCACACAGATGCTTTAAGCTAGAAAGGCAAGAGAGAAGCTTGGTCTTCATTTTGAAAGCATTTATGAGGTGCACTTCTTCCATAAAATTATAAATCACTATAACAAAAGCAAAGTGGCCATGATGCCTAACAGGAACAAGTGTACTGACCTGCAATTTTGCAACAGACAGATTACCAGTAGTGTTGACAAGTGTTATTTGCATTATATGCAGGGTTTTAATGGGTAAGGTTTCAGTATGTAAAAGGAGCTTAAAAGAAAAACATTTTACCAGGGTTAGTAGTGACATGACATGGGGCAATGGCTTCAAACTGAAATGAGGAAATTTGTTATTATGAGTATGGTAAGACAGAGAAATTGTGAATGTCCCATTCTTGGAAGTGACCCAGGGCTTTGAGCAACCTGGTCTAGTGGGAAGTATTGCTGCCTGTGGCAGGGGGTTGTATTTAATGATCTTGAAGGCACCTTCCCACCCCACCTATTCTGTGATTTCTGCCACTGTGGGTCATCAGGCTAGACTTACAGTTCAGCAAATATATAAGCAATTAAATTAGATTAAGGATTTGGCAGGAGGCTGACTGTAAGCCTATTTCAGAAGGCCTTCTAAGACAAGTAGTTACATTTCAGTTGGGAACAAGCAGTGGTCCACTGAATGAATTTTAGGTCAGGGTCAGAGCAAGGCTTAGTGTTCATAAGGGTAAGAAACTGATAAAGAAAAAACCCACTCAGACCCAGAAAAGGCTGTAGGGTTGTGCAGTGCATTGCAGTCTATACTGTTCTAGACTCTCTCTCCTTTGGGTAGGTGAAGGTCGCTGTGCTTTTGGCTACAATTAGGGTCATGGTGTTTGTCTACAGGCTGGTAGAGGCTTTACAGAAGCTGTAGCACCTAGCCTTAAAAAGGACTCGTGGACAGTCTTTCTGTCTTTCCCTTTCTATGGAACATGACTCACTCTGATCTGTCCAAGCTCTCCCCATTACATAAAATTCCCATAACCTGACTGCTGTTCATCTATCCCTTTACAACCCGGTTACACACCATCGCACAGCTGTGCCGGCAGCGCTCGGGGGGCTGCGGGCAG
>VXBT01005025.1:79249-123599 GCA_013400235.1 Oriolus oriolus
GCAGCGGCCGCAGCCCAGGCCGGCGGGCGGAGTCTGCTCCTCCCGCCGCCACCGCCTCCCGGCCCCCCCGCCGGGCCTTCCGCCCGCGCCGGGCGGGATGCGGGGCGCTCGCAGGCGGCTCTGCTCCGCCCTGATCGTCGCGTACGGCCTCTTCTCTCTCTACGCGGCCTACACCGTGTTCCTGCGGCCGCGCCGCCCGGCCGCCCCTCGCCCGCACCGGGACCGCCGCGGCCCGCGAGGTGAGCGCGGCGGCAGAGCCGCTCCGAGCCGCCCGGCCTGGCCCTGCTCGATCTGTCCGCGGCCGGCGGGGCAGAGGCGGCGGCTTTGGTGCGGGGCCGGCCCGGCCGGCGGGGCCTGGTGGCGGCCTCTGAGTGAGAGCGGGGCCGGGACCCCACCGCTCCCCGCCGGGCCTGCGCTGGCCGCGGCCCTTGCCGCAGTGCCTGGGGTGGCACCGCGCGGCCCGGCGGGGGGGGAGAAGGCGGCGGTGGCGGTTGTGGTGGCTTCGGGGGTGTGCCCGGCCCAGGGCTGAAGGAAGGTTGACAGGTGCTGCTTGAAATCACGAATTTCAGAAAATTCATCAGTCTTTCGTGAATTTGATCTTTTTTTAAATGTAATTCACGCTTTTAGATTTCACAGATCATGTTGCCTTGGGAAACGAAGAGTGGAATCCATGGGATGCAGACGAGAAAAACGAGCTGGCTGCTTCTCAGCAGAGATATGAAGCTAATCTTAAGATGATAAAATATGTGAGATCTCACCTAGAACAGACCAGTCTTAGAGTACAGATTTGGGGCAAAGCAGCAATTGGTAAGCAGATGTAGTCAATGTCTGTTGGTTATTTAACCTTTCTGGTGTAGCACTTTTCTCTGTTTCCTGATGACTAAAATTTATGTCTATGATTCAATAGTATGTATATCTCTACATGAAGAGTATTAAGGAAATGGTAGCTGTTACTCAAATTTATAGTAATATAAGAGTGAGTAGTTGAACTCCAGTTTCTTTGTATCAGTTCCTTTCAAGGCTGTCTTTCTGCATCTGTCAAGGAAAATGTTTCAAATGGCACCGAAACACGGTTACTTTTCTAATCCAGTCTAGTTTGCAGTACAAGGAGAGGCCTCTTATTTGTCTAACCAGATTACTTATTTTTGTCCCACACTTCATGTAATAAAGCATCACACAGTGAGAAATAAAACATTTTCTGTATTGCAGTATACTGCAGTACTGCTGCCGCTGATAAACTTGGAAATTATTTTGTTGTGGAAGACACTGAGTTTCCTCTGCACAAACTGGGAGCCAAGGTCTTCTCAAGCTCTTTAACTACTGCTGAAGACATATCATTGTTCTTACTTTAGCTTTTTTGTAAATGCCAGGTTTAAAGTGGAACTTCCATGTAGCATTGTAGAACACATAGATATATTACCTGGTATATTACCATCACAAAAAATTGGTGCATTTCACAAAAGCTTAAGAGATGTATGCTTGTCCTTAAAATGCTGATTAATATTTGCTCATTTTTAGTGGTATGTGTGCTGGAGGGAGTTGCTAACAGAAGCAGTAGTGTGGTATATCTTCATCTGCTGACATTTTGTCAGCCAAAAAATCCCTTTTAAATGCCAGTGTGGGAAAAAATTCATGTTAACTAATTCCAAGTCATATTATGCAAGAAGCTCTGACATTTCTTTCCTGAGTTCATATGCTTTTTCATTTTCTAGAAGTAATTTTATTTGTTAGGAGTGCAGAGTAGGCAAGATCTGTACATTCAAAGTCTCCATCATGTCTTCATTTGTGTAGGTCTTTACCTTTGGCAACATGTTTTTGGAGGGCACCTTGAGCCAGCTGATGTGACTGCACAGTGGAGAGAAGGAAGCCAAAAAGCAGGAAAAACATACTTCAGGTGTTGTTAATTTTGTTGATTTCAGTTGTGTAAACTTTAACAAATAATGCATTGGAAAGTTAAACTACATGATGCACTGCTCAGGTGCATTCTTTTGCCTGTCTCAAAGTTGTGGTTATTTTAATACAGTTGCAAATCCTTTAATTTGGTCATGTTTTGATAACTATGGAATATGCACACAGCTTCTCATTCAGAATTATCATTTATACATGGAAACACATACTTGATAAAACTAACCAATTCTAGTTCAAACATGTCACCGTTAAAAGACAGAAAACTAGGGAGCAACTTCATCTAGTTTATGATGGTTTGTCTTATTTAAAAGAAAATAGGGAAAGACTTACCAATGCTGAGAAAAAGGGCAGCCAAGAGACCTCAGTGGCAGGGTCAGGATACAACCCCGAGAAAAGTGTTAAGAACTGAGATTTGGGGGCTCATAGTTGACAAAATCAAGCATGCATGTGTGAGGCAAGATGTGTCCTGCTGTTTGGTTTCTGCTGTATTCAGGGGAAAGGGACTTGGCTCATTCATTCATTCATAAATAGGAATATGTCAAAACTGTAATTTGTTTCTGTTTATAACAAAGGCAATCTGTGAGGCCTAGCTTCTGGTTAGCTACTTGATTTGCAACCCAAAATTTTATATGGAAGGGGACATTACCCTTAAAGCACTGTTTGCTGTAACAGTGGTGTTTGATCTGTGATCATGTATGTTTTAAGACTGTTGTCGAATGTTTTATATTATTCAGTGAATGATACTGAATTTTTCTCTTGAGTCCCTACTTAATACCATTTTAAGGCTTTCTGTGAAGATACAGTGAATGCTGAAGGTCTATTTGGCCAGTTAGCCAGCCTGAGGAAGTAGGTCTGCTGCAACATTTAGTCACTTGCACCAGGACCCACCTGTTAAAAAAGTTTTCTTTTAAACTCACTTAAGTGTGCAATTTATGTATTAACTTCTGAAAAGTGTGTTGCTTCAGAAGGCTGCTTTTTCCTTGCACAATAAGATGTGTTTCTAGTTGGAATTTGAAGGTAGTGAAGTAAACATGTGATTGTGAATTGAAAGGAGGTTTTAAGTGATCACAAAACTTTTTTTAATAATTTTGAATTGTTTATCAAAGTATCTAACAGTGAACGTGGTACATACAGGCCATAGAATCTTTTCAGAAGAAATAGATTAATTTATGTACTCTTTAACAAAAAAAGATCTATTCCTTGTCTAAAAATAAAAGATGATCCTACAATTTTAGAGAGTCAGCTATGAATGATTCTACTGCATCTTGGTAGTCTCTTTGACAGAGCAATAGAGATTTCCATTCACAAACAGAGAGAAAGGATACAATGCTTTCTTTGAATATGGACCAGTGCCTGCAGTGCAGTCTTGGTGGCAAAAGACTGTTGTTTCCAGAGTTAAAATCTCAGAAGCTGTAGAAATCCGTTATACTCTGCCAGATAGGTTATCTTCTTGGTACTGACATGAGAATTTCTTTGAAGCTCTTGCTTTTCACATTTATAACATGAAAATAATTTGCTGTACTTAATGAGTCTGTCGCTTGACTGATTATGGTTATTTTCTTTTTAGTGTGCCTGTTTCAGATGATTAATAACCTCACGTGTTTCTTTAGGGTATGCATCTCTCAAAGAAAGACTTCTATACTTGCATTTAAATATCTTCTTGTTATGTCTGGATGAACCAGGGATGATCGAGTGCTTGTTTCAATTTCAGCTTCAATGCTAGATCCTATAAAAATACTAAGCTTAAGCTTAGTACCAGCGTAACAGAGGTTAACTTTTGACGGGCTAGTAGAAGCTTGTGCAAAGTATAGAAAATATGCAATATATCTGTTATTTTAACAACTAGGTTTCTGAATTGAAATAGCTACTTTTTACTCAATTTGGAAATATTAGTTTGTGTTGTGAAGAAGAATTATGTGATTTTGGCTTCTCACTTGTTATAAGATTTTCTAGAGTTGTTTACTGTCTGGCTGAGGTAAATTATCTTCATTTGATTACTAGATGAGGCTAGAGGGAACTAGCTGAGGTGACATATTTGGAGAATATGTGCTGCTCTGCAGTTTTCTGTGGTAAGTCTAATGATTGTTAAAAAAAAGACCTCTGGTGAATGTTTTTAAAGAATACCAAATCTAAAGACACAAAAATGCCAAAATACCACTTGAACACAGTTGCATGAATAAGCCCATTTTGTATATTTATGATGGAGAATATACATAATTAATATAGATTTCGATGGCTTCACATGTTCACCAAAGAAGTTGCCTAAAAAATACAGAAAGTATCAGCTTCCCCATAAAATGCAGTGATGTTTATTTAAAAACAGGAGTGGAGAAGGAACTGCATAGCTGTGGATTTTAGTAACATCTTGGCACATTTATACAAAAAGCAAGAGAGCAGGATTTAACACCTTCTTTGGCCTGCAACAATTTGCACCCTTCTCTCTGGTCATCTAGGAAGATGTTCTAGAGCACCTAATTACCTGTTATTATTTGGTAAGAGCTTTCCTAAATTTCTATTCCACCAAGTCACACTGTCTCTATTTTATGAACATTCAGTGCTGCCTTGCCTCAGTCAACCAAGCAGAGGTTTCCATCTATCAAAGGATTCCACCAGGGATAGTTTCTGGCAATTTGATTTTAATAAAATCCTTCAGTGAAGCTTTTTGAAAATCCAAATACACTATTTCTACTGGATCCTCTTTATCTGTGTTCTTATTGACACGCTCATAGGTCTTGATCAGATTAGTGAAACAGGATAACTCATTTCCAGCAGTGCTTATCCATGTATGTGATCAGTGGTCTATTGATGAGATTCAGTGATCTTACTGTTTATTACAGACTCTTCCAGAGAAGGAATTAATACTGACTGTTCTCCAGGGTCAAGTTGTTTTTGTAGATGGGAGTCAACAAAAGATGGTGAACCACTTACCAAGCATAGTGTCTCTTCATAATGACAGCTGCACACCTTTGCCAGCAGTTCTGAAATTCTGTGTTTGTGTTCCTTCAAAACTCTGAAATGAATGCTATCCAGGTTCAAATCCTCCATTTGATATACTACTTGTGGTGTTCAACCTTGTATTTCTTGCTGAAGCGAATAAGTTAGGTGTGGGAATCTCCCTTACTTTTCTGTTAAGCCATATGAGGTTTGGGGGGTCTGTGTTGTTTACTTTATTGATTGAAGCATACAGCGTGCCTAGGCTTCTTATACAGTGTTTTTGAACAGTCTACAAACTCCTTGAAAGCTTCTTGTGATTTAGACTGCTCCTTTCCAAGTTATTTTCTTGATTTTCTCATTTTTATGTAATTCCTTTATTGCATAATGAATATGTCTATGCTGGATGTATTTATTATGATCTCTTCTGCTGCAAGTGTTAGATTTAATCATTGCTGTTACAGAATGGCTGTCTAACACCTTCAGAATGGGCACTGTAAGACCCAGTCTAACATAGGATGTTTTTGTACTCTTTGACTAGTAAGGAAAAACAAGGACTTTGTGGAAAGCAAGTCATGTATTTAGTCCAAAAAATGTAATCTTCCCATATTATCTTTGATCTAACCTTCATGTGAGTAGTTAGTACTGTTAGGACTACTTCCTTCATTTTGCAGCTTCTGTAATCTCTCTTCCATTTCCCAATCCTAATTGCCCTCTGGTTGGGAGTTAATAGTGCAACTCTAGCATGGTGTTTTAATTATTAAAGTATGGGATTTATGAGACTTGCACAGTGTTACTTTTTTTTCCCCACTGTAATTTTATGCTGTTCAACTTCATATGTTCATATGTTCACACAGGTCATTGCTTCCTAACCTGTACATCTTGTTATTCCTGTAAAGTTGTTACTCTCTAAGTGCTGTGTCATAGAAACAACCCTTTCTCCCCAAGTCTCTTTTTGCAAGGTGATCACTGGACCATGTGCATATCTTAGTCCCTATTTTAGGCATTCCAAAGCTCAAGGTATTCTCTCTTAGGAATCCCAGTGATTCTGTTCTCATTGTCTGTTAAACTTCAGATTTAAGTCTTGATCTGACTTAACATTTAATGTGTTAGAAGTCTTGTTTCTAAGTTATGAGTCTTATGAATCTTGGCTCCAAAGTACACCCCTCCCACCAAGCCAGCAGCATGTCAGCTTAACTTGGGTTTAAAATACACTCGTCTAAGGTCAGTCTGCTCCAGATGACCTCACTAGAATGGTTTATACAGCTTTTGTTGTGAGGGATTTTTTCCTCAGTAAGTATATTTGAACTGAAACTAGCTGTCAGTCTCAGCACTTCATGAGTTAAAACTTATGCTCACTCTAAATTTAAAGTTTTGCTGGTGGCTGAAAAACTAGTAATGCAGCAGACCTAGAAAAATAGCACTTAACTGACTCCTAGAAAAGAAAATATTGTTTTCTCCCCTCCACTTTTTCCCAAGCTATGTAACTACTACTTCTTTGTGTTCAGTCAATAATCTGTTAATACACCAGGTAACTGAAGAGCAGGAGCTGGCAAATTGCAGTTCATAAATGGCTTTTGTCAGATACTTGCAAATGATTAGAGATTTAATGATTTTGCTACATGACTGAAATTATTCTGTTAAATACACTGTGCAAGATGCAGAAATGCTGTTTTATAACTAAAATGTTTGTGCTTACTACCTTGTATCAGAGCCTCAAGTGTGACCTGGGTTTACATTTAGGTAAATGCTCAGCAGAAAGTTAACCAAAATACTGAGAAAAGTAGTATGCAAGACTAGCTAACTGTCCCTCATAATGATACCAGATTTAGTATAGTCTTCAGGTTTTTGGGAGGGCCTCTCTCTTGTTCTAATACAGCAATCATTGGTTATTTCTGGAATTAAGAAAATGTTTAACCTTTAGTGAACATCAAGGTGCACCCTTTTTTGAAAGGTGGTTGATTTACAGGCATTTCGAGGTTTGAGTATGGTACTGGTTCTGATTCCTTGACAAAATACCTTATTTAAGTCAATCTCTTTTTTTCCCAAATAAAAATGAAAGCAGCTTTACTCCTGTGCCAAGCAGTAGATACTAACAAGAGAAGTGGTTATAGTTGCACAGCAATTGTGCAGTATATTGCATATACTTTATTGAAGAAAAAATTATCTCTGGAGTACATACTGTATAGTAAGACTAGTTAGAGAATTAAGGTCAATAATTTGTCTTACTTTGTTTAGTGTTGTATTTTGGTTTTCTCAGCTTCCTCACTGGCCCATCTGTAGTTCCCGGCTACTTCTCGGTGGAAGCGGAGCATGTGGTGCTGGTGCTGAACGGGAGGGAGCCGGCGAAGATCGCCTACGCCACGCAGTGGCTGCACTACGCACAAACGCTGATGGAGACCCGCAAAATCCGGCACGTGGCCGTGGTGCTGCTCGGGAACGAGCAGTGCAACAACGCGTGGATTCAGCCATACCTGAAGCGAAACGGGGGCTTTGTAAATCTGCTCTTTGTTACGTATGACTACGCGTTCGTAAATGAAGAAGATATTTTCCAGTGGCCTTTAGGAGTAGCTACGTAAGTGCTATAGACAGAAGTTGCAATCGTTTCAGTAATTGTTATTTGTGAGGTGTGGAAAATATGACTGAGTGTTACTGCTGATGCCCAAAACAATTGTAAGTAAATTGCAGAACATGATCCTATCAATCATTTTCTAAATCAGGCATTGGAGTCTTTGAAAGTTGCATTTAGCAATAAAAATGATAACAGGAAAAGAATACTAGCGTTTAGGAAGCTTTAAGAAAATGAACCTGTGTCTCCTGAGGTTTTCTGTTTATTCTTTCTTCAGTAGATTTGCTCTTGAGATTTATCATAACTGCTGATGTAATATTTACAAGTGATGTGGAGATTTAAACGATATTTATGTAATAAAGTTGCAGGTACTGTTTGTTCAGGAAAGGAAAGAGTACTTCTTTTAACCTCTGCTATGGTTCAAAAGACTTCCCATTTGGAGTTGTTATACTCCAGGATCACAGCAGTGTAAGCTGTCTTAACTGCTTGCTTAAAAAACCCACTTTTGTTATACTTAAGTGCTCAAACTATTTATGTGGAGTAAATAAAGGCTTGGTTCAGCAAGATGCATTTTTACTTCTTACTAACAGAGTTGAGAGTTGTTTAGCTACTTACCAGAGTAATAGAAGCTGAAAGGAATACAGGATTATTTTCATATCTTGTGTTGAACTTGAATTCAATATCCTGTATTGATCCAGTTTGCTCAACAAGCTGGAAAACTGTGTAGATTTTTTTTATATACAGCTTGAACTTGTTCACAGTGTCTCTGAAATATGCTAAATTTGGATTATTGATGGTGTCAAAGAATTGATGGCATTGGATGTTCCTAAGTGGAAAGAAGTTGAGTTTTGAGATGCAGAGATTAAGCTGACAGTTAAGAGAAAGCAACAACACTTACAGCAATAAACTAGGGTGCAAAGCTGGGTGGAGGAAGATAAACTGGGTATCAAAATGGGGGTTTCCAGCCCTTGCATACAACGGCTGTAAGAAATGGGGTTAAAGGCATGCAAATGTGCCAGGTTTTCCAAGTAAAGAGAGAAAATGGAGAATGATGCAAAAATATTTGTCATGAAGGGACAAATGATTATTAGAAACTAAGTGAATTCATCACGCAGGAGAAGTATGAGGAAAGGACTGCTCTGTCAAATAATGTACTACAAGCTATTTAGTAGCCAAAAGATCAGATTATTGAAGTTCACTCAGATCAAAGTGAGATTTTGCTTTGAGAGGTTGCCAGTGGTTATTTTCAGTTGATAGGCAAATCCAGAGATTAAGGTGGGTGAGATTTAAGTGCCATAGTTACCATTAACCTGGCCATTTCCGTCAAAACTTGTGGTTGCATCCAGAACAGCTTCTTTGGGAAAGCGTGTTAGTCAAGGGCATTCTGTAACATGCACATACAATATTTCTGATGCTGAAAAAGGTGTAAGTATTCTGGAAACTTCATGAAAGGAGTGGTGGGGGCAAAGGGAATAAAGACATACTTTTAGGACAGGACTTGAATTTATTTACTTGTGAGTCTGTCTGTATTTATAGATGTAGATTGGCAACAAGTAGGTGGTTTTAGTCTTAAAATATGATGCAGTGAAGATTAAATGCTGCAAAATGTTTTCCTTTGATATAGTTGTCTAACTTATACATTGTTTTTACAGCTACAGAAGTTTTCCGGTTGTAGAACCCAGCTGGTCAATGCTACATGATCCAAGATCATATCTATGTAATTTCTTAGGAACAGTGTATAAGAATTCTTCTAGAGAAACCCTAATGGAAATTCTGAAACAGGATGGGCTTGACAAACTTTGCTGGATTGCAGCCAGAGAACAGTAAGATTTCAATTTACTTCATGAAAATATTTAGACTTTTTTGCTTGGTTCATTATTACCAATCTTTTCTTGAGTGTTAAAAAATAGTACAAATAAAGGTAATCAGTCATTAAGTGAGGGAGCATTGCTGAGACTCTTTGTTTAGGTCATCATAACATAACAGCCTTTCTATTGTTATATTTTACATGAAGCATATTTTTAAATGTGGTATAGAAAAGTCTCCTGCATATATAGCCATCAAAGACCATCTGTTTTTTTCTTACAAATATTTGATTATGAGAAAAAACACTTTTCTTGTTTTTTGTGGAGTTTAGTGTCTTCAGTAGAAGAAAGAAGACAGCCGTATTTTGTTGTGCTCCACATGAGAGTGGATTTAATCTGTACAGCACAGTTGTTTTTGACTAACAAGAGTAGGGTTCTGATTGTATTTCTTAATTTTGAAAAGCAGCACCTATAAAATGTTGGACACCAAGTACAGCAGTGCTTAGGTAGACCTCAGCTGTCCTGACAAAGACTCTCAGGAGATGGATTGTATCTGTGACATAAACTGTTATCTCCCAGACACACTGAGACACTTCAAGTGGATGAATTCAGGTTAAACAAATTGCTTTATGTCCTAAGTTTTGAAGAGCAAACCTCTTCTGATTTAAAGTATTTGAGGCCAAACAAAGTCATTAAAAAGTCCATTGAGTGTCTCCCTTTTTGTCTGTTTCTAAACTGTGCTGTGAATCATCCAAGTCATGCAGAAGATTTGAAGTGGCATTTCAATTTGTTTCTTACACTTCTAAGTACCAATAATTTCCGAAAAGGGCCACATCTTACAGTCTATTTTTAACAGTGACATATTCAATAAATTTTTGGAGACACTTTTAAGAGCAGTTAAGACTGTGTGTGTAATATAAAATTTTTACACTGATAGCATTTTCAGTTTTATAAATAATGGAAATTAAAGCATATCTCTATTCTTTCACTGCAGTGCCTGTGGGGAAAATATTAATTTTCACCTCTTTTATTTTCCTAGGTGGCAGCCTCAAGAAACAAATGAAAGTTTTAAAAACTATCAAGATGCCTTGCTGCAGAGTGATTTGACATTGTGCCCAGTGGGAATAAATACAGAATGTTACAGAATTTATGAAGCTTGTTCATATGGATCTCTGCCCGTTATAGAAGACGTAATGACACCGGGTGATTGCGGAAATTCATCAATGTACCACAGTGCTCCATTGCAATTATTAAAAACCATGGGGGCTCCATTTATCTTTATTAAAAACTGGAAAGAGCTTCCTGCTGTTCTAGAGAAAGAAAAAAAAATGAGCTTACAAGAAAAGATTCAAAGGAGAAAAAAGCTTTTAGAATGGTATCGAAACTTCAAAGCATGGATGAGACAGAAATTTATTAATACTTTGGAAAATTCATTTTTGCCCAGTGATAAAGGATAAATTGTCCCTTTTGAAAATCTAGAATAGATGACAGCTTAATTTTCATTGACCTTCTGAGGCAGCTTTTACTCAAAAGTAACCTCACAGGACAGATGCATTCCTTTTAAAGTCAATGGAATTGCTCTAAGCTTGGCCAAGAGCTACGTTTGGCCCTCCATCGATAATGATGTTCTGAGAGGTTGTTGACTTAATAGGATGGTACAAGGATGACAACAATTTTGTTACTATTTTCACAATTTCTGTGTTGCTGTGTGACCTGATAAAATTTTTTAAGGGTAATATCTTTGAGCATGTGAATTTGGTAAAATCCAACGTAACATCAGTTGTGTTTGAAAAAAAGAGAATGGAGGCTGTATGGTACAGGGTTATTTATTAGGTAGACTAAAGAAGAAAAGTATTATGACAAAATTGCCAGGTACAGCATATTCTGGTAAGTGCTTGTTTTGAAAATGTGAACTGTTTACTTGGTTGACATTTCATTTCCAAGAAAGTGACCATAAAGCTAAAGACTGTGGAATAAAAATGTATATTTTAAGGTAAAAATAGAGAACTCTTTTTTGAAAATACTTGATAGCAATATATTTTATCTTTAACTTCAGATACCAAAATTGATTTCTTTTTAGTATTGGGCCATACCTTTCTGCATTTCTGCTCTTTCATTACCTGCAGGTACAGCTGCACATTCTGAACACTGGGCCTTAGATGTGAACCTGCTTGTAGCTTATCTGATTCCTCAAAATCTGCTGAAACTAGTCAATGCCAAAAGATGGCAGAAGCATAATACTGCATGTTTATGGTACTATGTGTACCACAAACAGTTTCAATGCTTTTTCTTTAAATGTAGGCAAAGGGATCCGTTCCTGTTCTTGAGTGTGTGCAGTTCCCTCCAGCGTGTTCTGCTGAGCAGTGGGACTGCACACACCCCACTGCCGTACCAAAGGGGTGTAATAGCCACTTCTGTCTGACCACAGCATGACATGTGGGGTCATTCTCATGCAGGAATTAAAAGGCCAATGCAACTGTACGGCTACATAATACTCACTTGTGTAATGATACTGTCTAGTTCTGGAGTATGTGTCACACAAGAGTATTTCTGTGGCTAATCTGAGTTGTAGGTCTAACATGAACTTCCATGACTTATCATCCCTCCATTTCATCTGAAGCATCCTGCAGCTGCAGTACAATGCAAACATACTCCATTCAGCTGAGACTGGAAGTACAGCAGTGAGTTGATGAGCACTGCTAACACGATAAATTTCCACACTTAGGATCTGAAGCCCATCAGTAGTACACAGCACTGGAAGGTTAGGGGAAGCTTGAGTATCTGCAGTAATCATAGAATCATGGAATGTTTTGGGTTGGAAGGGACCTTAAAGATCACCAACCCCCGTGCCATGGGTACAGACACCTCCCACTATCCCAGGCTGCTCAGAGCCCCATCCAGCCGGGCCTTGGAGTAGTTCAGGGATGAGACATCTGCATCTTTTCTGGACAACCTGTTCCAGTGTCTCACCACTGTAATAGTGTAACCTCACTGCTATATTTTTTCTCTAGTAGAATCTTTATTTCTAAACAAGCTACAAAACTGCAGAATAATCATTTAGAGCAGTGTTTCTCTTGTCAGCAGGAGATCCCTTGGCACCTTTGCAGGATTTCAAGAAACTGCAGAAAACAACTCTGAGAAGCCTTTACCAGTCAGCTGAGATTCTTAAAAAAGAGGCTGCAGCTCCTAAAAAAATTGTCGTGGTGTGCAGGTCAAAGTCTGAAAAACAGCTCAGTGTGTTACTTGGTCATCAGCAGAAGAAACATGCTGCTATTCACACGTGAGTTTTTCCAAACTCATGGCAATTGTATTTTAAGGGAGGCTGAGACATGCACCAAAATTTTAGTAGAATTTCACTTTGCAGCTGCTTGCCTGCTTTGGGAGTTCAAAGGGAATTAGTTTATCTAACCAGTTCTTGACACTTCAGATTCACCTTTTTCAGTCCAGCTGGAATTGGCACTGAGAGTTTTTTGTTGTGTTCTATTTCTAGTGCTAGTGGAGCAAAACATCTTGGAGTCAAGGGAGGGATCCTAACACATTAGGCAGGTTGCTAGTGTTTTAATTGTTCTCTCATTCCACTGCTCAACTTGTGGGAGAAATTGTCAACAGCTCTATTTAGATCCAGAGCTGAGCAAGACAACAAAAGGGACCTTGGCAAAGAAAGAATGAGACTGAGGGAAGAAAGACAGTGAGGTTTGCAAGAAATCAGAGAGGATGTCACAGTGGTAGAGGATACTGGTTAAAAACAAGGGAAGTGGTTAAGCCACTGGCAAAAAAGATGGCATGCCACATCCACCTAGGAATAGGTAGTATCTACTGTCAGTGAGATGATGATGAATCGATTCAGTTGTTCAATACTGACAGGAGAGTGAATGCTCTGGTTTTGCACTTAGCTCTCTGGTTCAAGACTGGGATAGTGAAACATTGCTTTCCAGGCACAGAACAATGCCTCTTGTAACTGTGCCTGGTGTCTCTGGGAGAGATGCACAAAACCAAGCCTGTCTGGAGTCAGAATGCCAACTGGAGCTCCAAATGTTAGACAGATTGCTAATTATGTGGTGTTTTGCATCATGCTTAGATTGGTGTGTGGAGTGTATAACTCTACCAGTTTTATTATCAGAAGCATTTCCTGCTGATGAAGACTTTACAAATTAAGCTGAATTGCCTTGCTATGAGAAGAAACAGATCCAGCTTCTCCCAGCCTTAGTGTGACTCTCTCTCCTACGTTATTCTGAGCCCATTAAGAGTGGCTGTGAACATATGGTATAAATGGTTTGAAAGATCAGCTTCTAGAGAGCAATATGATTCCAAAGAAACATAACCAGTCTTCACAACTGTTTGTAATCTTGCAGATAAGGACATGCCTCGCAAAGGATCCATCTGCCATTTGCTTACCATTCTTGGATATTTAAGTTGTGATAGTGTATTTCAAGTGTTAGGTTTACCATTTTTCCATGGCTGAAACTTACACAAGGAGTGATACAACTAAGAGTTTTCTGGAAGCCTTTCTCACAGCAATTACTAAGTTTGAATTAGGATCACTGTGTGCTGGAATCAGCAGTTTCTCTCTTGGCTTACTGCCCTCACCAAAACAGTTGCAAAACCACAGAAATAAAATCCTGTTACTTCTTGGCAAATGCTGCATGTTAGTAATAGCCACTAACAAACTGGGCAAACTCAGGAGCAGCTTCCATGCCTAGTGAGTCCTAAAATAGTTCCAGGAATTCTTCCTACTGTGATTGGTAAAATAAAGGATGATTGAACAAGATTATGCTTATTTTGGCCTGTTCATAAAGACTGACATCAGGAGAGGCAAAAGTATTTCAAATGCAGTTCCAACTGTGCTGTAAGAAACTGTTGATTCCAAGAAAACTGCAAGCATTAGGCATGTTGGGACCGCCATTTCCCAATAGCTAAAAAATGGGTTTAATGTTTATGTAGTGCTGTGAATCCTACACAAAGGGTTTGTTGAATAAGACAAAAAGAAGAGCTGACCTGATGAAAATGTGCCTGAAAGGATGATGTGCAGCTTGCCTTGTATCCCAGGACTCCATGTTGGTTGGGATTTTTTGCTTTCTGAGTCCACGAAGTTAAGTTAAATAGTTGGTACAATAAACCCTTCAGGGATCACTCCAAAGTGATGCTACAAAAACCATGCTGTGCAGCAGAAGTGACTGTGGATCTAAAATCTCATTCCAGCAGCTTATGTAGTTACAAAGAATTACATAGAATTCTTCCTCCTCACCAGTCCATGAATTGTAACTGATAATCCTCTTGATAAAGAAACAGATGCAAAAGGTCACGGTAGCAGTTGATATTTAAACTATTTGGGTGGGTCAAATTTCAGGATTTCTTCAGTGTCTCATGAACAATAAAAACCAGTAAATGGTTTTCAATATATCTTACCACTGTAAATTCCTTTTACTACTAATCTAAGCATGGAGAACTGCTTTGAGTATTCAAATTTCTCCACATGACTCTAGCTTAAGCTTTAAACTCTAGCTTTAAAAGCTGAAAGGGCACTAGAGGTAAAATCTGAGGACCAAGAGGAATGCTAAAGAGAAAAAGGTCAGTGCCTACATACATGTTGGATTTACTTAATTCAAGGGTTTGAAGAGAAAATCCATTTTAGACTGGAACTACATGGCAGTAAAATGGTGAAACAAAGATTTTCAAAACAGGCTATGTGTACCATTAGCCCCCTAGGGTCTGGTGTTCAATTTGGCTACTATTTTAAGTGTCTGGATTCAAGGTCCCATAAAGAGGCCTCAGTCTTCAGAGGAAACTGCTACACATGTTGAGAGTCAAGAACCTGTACAAATTGCTGTAATTCAGTACCCAAAAGCCAGTGCCTGGTGTTGAGAAGCTGGCCCCCCAGCCAGGTAATTGAACAGTACCATCTCTTACCTCCTAACTGTGTTAGGTGCCCTGGCAGCAGAGGCATTGGTATTCACATTTTTTTCCTGAACACTCTTGGAACCTGAGTGCAACTCCGTGAATGCTGCTATTGTAGAATGCAACATATTTCTGATCCGTAGCCCCACAACACAGATGTGTTTCGCCAAGCATGCCATGAAATAACATGACTCGTTCTCTTAGCTGGTCTTACACCAGCTTAATCACACAAGGATAGCTTGAGATAAGAATCTTCAAATTGCTTCCTATATTCAGCAGTCCCTTTTGACAGTACAAAATTTCTGGATTTCACATGACAATATTCACCATTCTTATAGTCTTAATTTTTTTCATCTTCAGGAATATATCCTTTGTAGCTTGGGCTGCATTTTACAACAAACAGAACTGAAGTATTACACACTCATTAAATACATGCTTTCAGAAGATATGAGATGCAAAGTGAATCCATCAAACAGAAATGACTCATTCACTAAGATCCAGATGAAGACACAACCCATTGAAAGACAGCAAGTTGTGCAGGTGGCCACAAATGAAGAAAAATAAATCTCTGAATGACTGAAATCAGCCTGATTCTTTCAGATTAAGTTATTCAAACAGCACCAAACTGTTAAATGTCGTATTTTGAAGTTTGCTATATCAAAGGGGTTTTGCTCAAGGCCCAAAATGTAAGGTTTCTACATAAGTGATTCTTTTCATGTTTTTTCCTCTGCAGTGGAGTTCTTTTCTGAAGAATAAAGTCCATGGCCATGAGTGGAGATCCACTTTAAGTAATATTTTCATAGGAGATGCCGAAACATCTTCCTCTGTGGCTGCTTATTTAATACATTTTCATATTTGTGACAACCCTTTTCAGCAACGGGGCTACCACGGTGCTGTATCTTACTGCACAAACTTCTCTGGGATGTGAAATAACCTCGGTGCAGGCCTTCCATGCAGCCTGGACACTGCTGCTGCCCAGCTGCCATTTCAGAAACACAGCCACAGGGAATTTCTGTGTTGAATCTCAGTACTCCTGCTTTTGACAGGGGGCTGGGGAAAGGCGGGAGGGGATGGTAATATGCTCCTGGAGTATGTAGCCTCATTCTCACTGAATATGGAAATGGAGAATTAAGGACAGCTCTGTTTTCCCCGAGGGGAAATGGAGTGTACTGATTAATTGCTGTAGGAATTTAAATGGTGCTTCACACTTCCTTCAAATGCTAGCATAGCTTTAAGACAGCCGGTGATGTGTGTTTTCTGGTATGCAGTCTTTAATTGCACATTCCTCTTTGCTGGAGGGTTCAATTTAGTAATTTAATAGAAATTTATCAATCTCTGTCAATGCAACCCTTTGCAGGTGATTGTGGAGTATCATGACTGTTTTACAGTGAAAACCAAATAGTCTTACTAATGCTAAAATTGAAGACAATGCTCCGTCTGATGAGTACACAAGCAGGGATCTGTACCTTATGCCATGTTGTACCAATTTTGCTTCCTTCCCCTCTCTAATCAGACTCTGACTGTTTCTTCTTCTGTGTCTCTTTTCTTTGCTGACCCCCTTTCCACATTGTTATTTTCAGATTAGAGAAAATTGCTTTCTGTCTGGTAGGGATATAATTTCCTTGTACCCATGGAGAATTTCACTGGGTACCCAGTCTCAAAGTGGATGTAATTAGGCTTTTGCTGAATTCCTACTGTAGCAGCACTCATGCTATTTCACAGCATGCTGCCACAATATCTCTCCATAGGATATTATGTCTTCTGAGTGCTTGTTTCTTAAACATTGAGTCTGTTAAGATTTTTGACTGCCTGTATGAAGAGTTCAGTAAAAAGGACTATGTTTGTAGGAGAAAAAAGAGGACTAACTTCAAACATCTCTTTGTTTTCCATCTTACAGCAAGGAATGCTCCTCATTCCCTGAATGAAACATCATATGCAATCACAGATACCTGAACACAGCTTACGGTGTTTGACACCAAAGTCTCAGACACTGGCTCATGACTTTTGGAATCTGAATTCAGTTCCCCACAACATAAATTACCAAGGGCCAAATCCACCAGAGGATATTCTTATCCAGGGTAAAGCTTAGGGCAGGGCAGTCCTGCTTAGATTGACTGTCCAAAGGACCAGTGCTTTCAACTACTGCTAGACAGCCTGTCATGCTTGGCCTGCTGGTGAGCTGTGAAACACCACGAAGTGGTCCTTAAAACTGTTGCTTTTTTTGTTTCTCAATTGCAAATGCACATTCCTCACATGCAGGTAAACAAGAAGTTTCCCAATCCTTGTGTTGGACAACTATACATTTTGAAACTTGAGGAGTTTGAGTGTGCTTTGCTCTCACTAACCCAGCAATTTCTACACTTGTTTAGTATTTTCTGATTGTGATTTTATATATTGTTTACAAATGCCTTTAAAATAATTCCTCTTAAACAGCTGACAACTGGATATAATACTCTTCTGTTTAATATTTAAATCGATATCCCCCTATTTTTCTGTTGACTTTAATAAAAGTACTTTCGTTATTAACTGAAACTCCTTTGAACAACATTACATTGTTTTATCAAAGGAGCATAGCTTCTCCCTGTTGAATTCACAACTACCAGTAACACCATCTCCCTCCACCATCTTGATTGGTCTGATATTTCATTAGAGGCAGCTCTTCTCCTTCAGGGTTTTGACTAATTTTGGTTCCTCAGACTGCAAGACTACTCATCACCATAGCTATCCTTCTGCTACAAACAGAGGTAAGAGATGATCCTGAAGAGAGATATGATTTTGTTACAATCTGACATCTTGGAATGACCACACATCACTGTGATACACATAATTTCAATATGAGAAGTATAAATCTTTCAAAAACTTTATAGCAATTTGTCAGGTGTTTAATGTAGCAAGAGTAAGGTGACATTCATGTGAAGCATATGTTAAATGGCTGACTTAAAATAGTTCAGGAGGCAGACGAGCACTCTGAACTTGCAGCAACACTTGACAAACAAACGTTTAAGCTGCTAAGAAATAAATACTACTGCACCAAATTAAATATGAAGTTTTTTAATCACTCACAATCAAATAGCAATCTGAGTTTTGGTGACCCTTTTTATAGTGTTTTGTAGCTTACATTTCACATGGACGGGACTAGGGGACAAGACTGAAGGAGCAATAGAAGGACAGAAACCTGAGGCTGCAACTGCATGGAAAAAATGAGGTCTGGGGACAGCAGTAGCAAGCTCTGCTACCAATATCTTCAAGCACTGCCCAAGGCAGTAGCTTCACTCCCTGCTGTAAGAAACTCAGCAGAGCGATACTTGTACTACCCCCATTAAGTGTATTTCCTGGAGAGCACTGTTTCAATAGTCACCTGTGAAGTGACTCAGTAATGTGGTGTAGATGCACTCTTGCTAGGGACAAAAGACTGCCACAGTTTGAGTAGATTTTACCTGGGTTTATTCCAGGTATGCTTGACCTCCTGTGGTGTGCTGGCTGAAAGCTGGGTACATGGGCTCTGAAGGGAGCTCTGCAACCATCTAAAGGCCAAACCATATCTCAGGTAAGCACTCATCAGCACTCCCTGATACATCTGCATAAAGGGAACTACAGACATGCACAGTTACTGTGTGTTGACCATGGCCAGCAGCTAAGCACCCACACATCCTCTCATCAGGACAAGAGAGAGAACGGGAGGAGTGAAAGCAAGAACACTCGTAGTTTGAGATGAGAACAGTTTAGTAAGTGAAGGAAGAAGGAAGAAACAAGTAACACAACAGCGTTCATTCACTACCTCCTACAAGAGAACAGTGCCAAGGTAATCTCAGAGCAACAACTGATTTGGAAGACAACCCCTTCATGTTTTAGTGCTCAGCATGGCATGTCTCACAGGAAATACCCTTATGGCCAGTTCGGGTCAGGTAGGGGGTCAGATCTTTTACTCACCCCCACCCACTCACTGGAGGGAAGGGGGCAGAGTGGGAAAGAGAGACAGCAACACCATGCAAGCACTACTCATTAATGGACAAAATATCGGTGGTGTCAACTCTTTTAGTCACAAACCCAAACCACATCACAGGGGCTGCTATGTAGAACATTTACTCTATCCCAGCCACAGGCAATACATCTTGTGCTGTCTACCTTCCCCAGGCATACTCCTTTCCTCTAATGGTCAGTAGCTGCTTTTCATGACTGACTTCTGTTCATGTAATTTCATGTAGAGAAAATTGAAGAGCTTTTGCTTCAATGTTGTTAGTGTGTGAATTTCACCTCTGCCAGATGTGATTTCCAAGAGGTTTTGGGGAGAAGCCATACTGAAATAATTCCAAAAGTGTCTCTCTTCATCACAGTAGCAAAAGACTAGTCTTATCACGTCATCCCTTGCTGTTCACTGAAAGCTGAATCCACTGAGGCTGCAGTGGACATAATGGCATTTAGAGAAGGCCAGTGATCCAGAATAGGCATTACTAGCTTAACACCCTATGTGCAAGAGCTTTTGAGTCAATTCATGAAAAGTTCTTCTGCACCGCAGGTCCAGTAGCAGGTCTGTCACAATTTAAATATCCCTGGCAGGCACAAGAAAGACAAACTACACTTGGAACAAGAAAGGAAAAGTTAGACATTTCACAACATGAGATCTTTGTGGTTTAGACTCATCAGTCCAGATTATCAGTAGGTACATCGAACAGATGGACAGTTTGTCACATGGGCAGCTCTGTAGACACCACAGGCTTGTATGTCCTTCACAGCAAGTCTCTGAGGGAGCAGTGTGACCTCAAAGAAGATGCCAGCTGTGCTCCTACATCCATTCCCTGTTTATCATCCAAGCATCTTGTTCCTGTTGTACTTACAGCTGATAATTCTAATTCGTGCTTCTCCTGATAAAAGCTGAATCAGAAATGAGGAAAAAGTTCTTAGAGGTTTCTTGTTTAAAATCATATTTAATTTCTTTCACTGAAAGTAGATGAACTTGTGCTCACCCTTTCTCTCCCTCCCCTGCTGAGTTTTCACAGAAAGAACTGCTTTGCTGGAGAAATAGAATAAAAACAAACTGCAGAGAGCAGAGCTGTAACTATTTTTTATTTAAGCAATAAAAAAGCAATACTGCAATCCTTAATTAAAGGAAGTTGAGACAACTGTGTGGTTTAATGATCTGGTAGAACCCTTTTTATTCCAAGAAGAGCTACATTTGTCAAGACAGGAACAATCAGGGAAATATATCTTGTTTATCTCACAGAATGACTATTATCTCCTGAAAATAGCAGAGTTCTCCATTTTAGGAACTGTTGTTAGGGTTGGCTTCCCAGTCCCCTCTTTGTTCCCCTGAGTAAATGCATGTGGGGATTTTTACACAGGAGTACTCTCAGAAGACATGGAGCTGGCATCGCCTGCTTGGTAGCAGCTATTCTCCTTCATCACCCCATCCCAGTAAATTAGCCATGCTAGAAAATAAATCGCAGCACTGCAGAGGAGTATTGCAAAGGGCGCTTGGCAATCCTGGACTACTGTGCTGTGTAGTTACAGGACTATCTCTCAAACCCTCCTTTGCTCAGCTCTCTTCAGCTCCTTATCCCCAAGGCCATACATGTATGAGTTGCTTCTACACAGAAAGGTGTCCTCTGTCTCCACACTGGGAACATATTCTCTATCTCAGGTCCATGATCTTTCCTCAGCAGGAACTTGCCTATGAATGGGAATGGGAAGGGACTTGCAGAAAAGCACTGGTGCCCTGCTTTGTCTGGAGGTGTTCCCCTGCAATGCCCTGAGCAGCTATGGCTAGTCAGAGCAGTATTATGCTCAGTTAAGATCATGCATGGACAGGTAACAACTGAAGGTGAACAACACCTTGTGTCCTTCAACGCTGTTTTGTCCTAAAAGAGAATTTAAATTGTCTCTTTTTGATAAGCACAGTGCCTTCCTCAAAGCAGCAGGTGGCTGGAACCATTTAGTCAGGTTTGTAATTTTCCTCTGATGATCATGTTCACTAATGTTTAGCTCCTGGGAAGCTAATGAGACACATACCCATGGTATCAAGAGCACTCTGCCAAACGCTGGGAGGATGTTCTCTGCCTCCGTACTTTTATGGAACAGAAACACATGCCAACCCTGCCGGCTGGGTCAGATAGGATAAGGAGAAGCTTATTGCTGGAACCACTCTAGCTCATGAAGAGTACCTTCAGAACTGTTTTATTAATAGGACCTAAAAATATGAAAATTCCCATCAGGAGAGAATTTTTTTTGCACTAATCTTGTCTTTTTGGGAATCCCCACAACTGCTCGGATGTTGGACTACAGGTTTTTCCACATGGGATGAGTAGAAAAGACATATTTTCAGAGGTTACAAGCTGGTATCAACTAGGAATATTGAAGTTGATCTGGGTTTCTCTCTAGATTTTCAACTAGAGCATTTCCATGATGAATATTTAGAAAAAAAGGTGTGTAGCCAGGTCAGTTTTCATATGACACCTTTTCACCAGAGGGAAATAGCACTTTATGATAAGGTGCTTTTCAAAGGAAATTTTTTATGTGTCTTTTTCTGGAAAGCTCCTCCCCATGCATTTTTTGGTGTAAACCTTGTTTATCTAATACATATTTACGTTACAAATTCAAGCCTTTTATTCCAGAAGGCTTTTGCAGATATCGACTCATCCATACAGTGGAATAAAAAGACCTGACCAGACCAAAAGTAGCAGATCTGATGGGTCTGGTCAATAAGGCCTGAGATTAACCTTTGTATATGAAAAATAAGCAGTTACATTAAACTAAACAGGAGTAAAGATGAGCACTGGCTGTACTGTTGACCAGGTACGCTCATGAGATGGGACACAATCAGCTATGGGGAGAGGAGAGCAGAGGACCCACCTTGCCAGCATGGACACTGGAGCTGGACACCCCGTGTGGGGCTTGACTAAGGACAGCTGCCAATCAAGCAGGAAAGCTCTCCTAGGGTACGTGTTCTGCTAGAAGGAGCAAAGCAAATCATCCCAAATGAGGCGAGCAGATAGCAGAAGGGTGCTGGGGGGTTCCCAGGGCTGGCTGAGGCAGGGCTGAATGTATTTTGAGCTGAGAAAGAGAGGCTGTGCTGGTGGCCGTGTGTCATGGCCCTTCTGCACAGCCCATGCCCTTGGAGGAGTGTGGGAAGCAGGGGAATATTGAGAGCATTTTGGAGCTTCCTCTGTGCCTCTGTAATCAGAGGAAGATTAAAACCATTCACAGTCAGACCCCGTGGGATGGAAATTGTTGGTGCAGCACAGACAGTGCTGGGGACACTCCTGACTCTTGACTCCCCTGTCCCAGTTTCCATTGCATCCTGGCAGAAAAAAATTAGCACCCATTTCACCTGAACTCAAGATGGCAAGAACAAGAACTGACCCAGATGCCAAGGAGTATAAAGGAAACAAAGAAATAATTTGCAAGAGGAATTAAAGCTTTAAGAACATAAATTCTAGGTCCTCGGTGTTTTTCAGACCTGTAGGATGATTTGGATGGTTAGACTAATAGTGTCTCACAGCCTGCTGAAAAAATACAGAGAAGGCAAAAAGGAAAATTGTCTAGGTCTCTGTGTCAAACATCAAATCACAGAACCACAGGATATGCTGGGTTGGAAGCGACCCACAGGGTCATCAAGTCCAACTCTCAGCCCTGCACAGCACATCCCCAGGAGTCACTCCATGTGCCTGAGAGCATGTGACCATTTTTCTCCAAGTCACTAACAACTTGAAAATAAATATCCATGGTCACATCTGCTCTGTGAAGGCAGAAAGAGCCTTGCATGTTGATATCTGCCACAGACCAGTATATCACTTTGGTAAACATCACCACCAGCACATAAACAGCTGGCGGTAACATGCAGGGAGAAAAATCAGGATCCCTGTGAGGGATTTCAATGTGAGTAACTTAAACAAAACACTCACAAAGCCAGAATGAAAGATCCTTGAAATTCTTCAGCATTGTAAATGATGATTTGCTAACTAACAAAATACTGCATCCAGTATTCTAGTCTTGTCAAAACTCATCTTGCAAAGGAGAAAAGTCTACAACAAAAAAGCAACAGTTGTTTACGTTACACTGGCTGTTTTGGCCCTAAACAGCCAGTTTGCTGTGGAGCAGAATCTCAGCCAGCTCTGCAGAGACTGGTGATTGCCCTCAGAAAAAAGCTGTCTGGGTTTAAGGGAGGTTCTAGCACTGCAAGTATTTAAATCAAGATTGGACCTTTTTCTGAAAAACACATTCTGTTTCAGTCTGAACTGTGAGACCTGAAGCAGCCATTCCTGAAATCTCTGTTCTGTATAACGCAGCAGATCGACCTAGGAGATCCATAGTGACTTCGTAGTAACTCTTAATAACTTAATGACTTAATAACTATGACAATTAATGTAGGCAAGTGTCATAATTTACTAGTGATGCCCTATGCCCAAGCACTTGATGCTCTCAGTGGAAACACTACAAGCTAAACTTCAGAAATGCAGTTTAATTGTAATGCTTGAAATTCTTTATGTACATTTGCCTCTAGTAGAAGGTGCTCAGTCTACATTTTGCTGTATATGCTACATTTTACGTAGCACATACAAAAGAACAATCTTTTGTAACACCCAGATGATGTGACATATCATGGCAAAAAGAAAAGATAATTGTTTTCATATAAGTAATACTTACGAAAGGAATTATCCAGGGAGTCAACACTCTATTGACAAGTAATCCCAGGGACCACGAGCCAGTGTATTTATAAAAATAAAGGAAGAACTGGCACGGCGTCAAGCCACTCAAGAACCTACACTCATCTGTTGCTTGCTTTTCATTGTCTTCTTTTGACAGTTTTAATTTTTTCATTCCTGGTCAAGACAGAATGTCAGGTCCCCAGAGATTTAAGCAAATATTTAGAAACTATGTGCTTTGTTAAGAAAAACAAACAACTTTAGTCTGACACTGTAGGTTCAGCATTGTGAGGATGAACTAGTTATCATCCTGGTTGGGCACTAAGATGCCTAGATGTTATAGAATATCATTAAATCAACAACATGTGATCTTTACTGTTACAGATGAATATCAAAAGGAGCTTGAAATGCTAGTAAAGTTGGTGGTTTTGTTCTGCTGGCAAAACAGGTTCCTGTATCTATCAATCAACCAGGTCAGGTAGTCAAAACTCCAAATGCTCTTTTATTTGTCTGTAACTTCTGAACCATTGTTTTAGAAGATAGTATTATGCTACTCAGTGTAGTCAGAAATACTGCCTTGACTCTTGTACAAACAACACCTATATTTCTCATCAACTCTACTTTGTGAGGCATTTTTATCTTAATCCAGTCACAGGAAAAAAATTAAGGCAAAATTTTCAATGAAAAACTCGGTTTGAGCTGTTTTGAAATAAGCAGGACTGTCGATAATGGCATAAAGAAAGTGAGCTTTAAGCTAGCACTGAAATGTATTCAGATTCAATTCTTGCTCAGCAGGGTCTCTTAAATGACTTTTGTAGGAGGAAAAGTCAAGTCACCCTGAAATGGAAGAAAAAAGATTATGTCCTTTCTGGGAGAAACTCTTCAGAAGCATTTCTTGTATCTTAGCGACAGTATATTTAACAGTGCGCTGATTTTTTTCACATTTATTTTTATTTTTAATCTTGTTTTCTGCTGGTTTACTAACTGGGCTTAATGGATGAGATCAGACTGTGCAGAGGCAGCTGGAGGAAAAGGATGCTTCTCTTAGCATCTCTGGCCCAGCCGTGGTGCTCACAGCACGTTACTCTCAGCCACTAAGGAACCACCGCAGTACCTTGCTGTTGTGTCTCTATAGAGGAAAAGCTGGCTGAAAAGTCAGTCTATCATTATTATTTTTCAGCTGTATGGGATGACTTAAAAAAAATAAACATAAACAGAGAAATTCAGTAGACTTCCTCATCTTACAAATATTCCTCATGCTGTGTGTTCTTTAGAGACTAATGCCCTAAACCCCCTGTAAATTATGACAGGATATATGTGATCTACCAGTGACACACTTCAATGCTTGAAAGCCTTTGGCCTCCAGCCTTGGGCATATCAAGGACCAAGCATGTTTCTCTTAGATCATCCTGTTCACTCCCTCACAGCTCACTGCTCGAGGGCCCAAACCTGCTCCCACTGAAGTGGAAGGCAAAGCTCCAACCTTAATCCATGTTTGCAGACGTTTAAGCCTTTTGGCAATGGAGATTTTTTTTGTTTCACAAACAAGGTCAAATTAAGCACAGGGAAGAGTCTTGTAGCTGTTTGTGAGGAAGACTGAGATGATGGAGAGAGACCCAGATTTGATGACAGTTTGGGGTTCTGCCAAAGGATCTCCATAATTTACACATACCGAGTACAGCTGCACTACTAATCCAAGCCTGGGCTGGCTTGTTGTAGCTGTTCAATTGTGCCAGCTCTCTCTCAGCTTCTGTCTTCAAGACAGCTAAGTCTGCATTTATGCTATAGATGTTGTTCCCCTGCACAACCTTCCACATGACAGGTGGTTTTCTAGTGAGATGACATTTTGTTCCTAATTAATGTATGCAGTCCTTTGCTCAGGATAGGTGATCAAGACAAGCCCTGCCAAGAAGAAAGGAAAAAAGAATTCACAGCGTGAACACTGGGCCACCTTTCCTAACTATTTCAGACAATTAGTTCTGAAGCTGATGTAAAATGTATCCTTCCTTTCTGTTCCTCCTACATCTGCTAGATTATGATTATATTGCCTTCCTCAAGATTGTGGACAAGGTGAGACCATTGGAGAGCAAGATGCTCTGGGTGACCGATAGGCGAGGAAGCCTACCTGCTCCTCAATGAATTTTCATTCTTGTATCATGAGAATTAATACTGAGGTGCTGTGTATCATCACAGAACTTACAAGTCCGTCCATGGAAAGGAGATTTTGAAAGAGGATAACCTCATGATCCCTCTTGAATGACAGAAACCAGAAGAGAGTAGGTGGCAATAGATGCTGGCTAAATCAGTGGAGCTCTGGAAAGCCACTGGAAACAAGGTCTGCATCACTTAGAAGCTGGGAAAGTAGAACTGGTGTAACATTTTGCCTACCAAATCCTGGCTTCCAACTCTGACTTTCAGATGACCACTGCGTGGCTGGGAGATGCTCCTGCTTAGCACCACTCTCATACAGCCCAGTGCACGCTGCTCATCATAAGCAATACCTTAATTTTCTTTCCAGGAGCTCAAGGTCCACAAAACAAGATAGAAGTGGCTATATGCAGACATATGTTCTGGTATATTTTGAAACTGAAGTGCATATTAGACAGCACACATGTGAACAAAGCCATTATTCACATGCGAGCATGCAACTTGACTCCGACACAGTCTCTCTCCAAGCTCGTCAGGAAGGAAACGCAAAACACCAGCACAGGACCAGGGGTATCCTCAGGCAGCGTGAATGGAGCCAGCCCCAGCTGTGCCAAGCGCAGTGCGGGCCAGTAAATCATTTGACCCATGTTTAGCTTTCGGTACAGCAAACATGCTACAGCCAGGCTGACAGGTGCTCGGTCCAGGCAGAAAGCACACAGTGACAGCTTGGTGTCCTCCTGAGGCCAAAGCACTAACTAAAACTGAAGACAGGACTTCTGTGCCTCTGACTGCTGTTCCTAAACGGAGCATTGAAGAACTTTTCTCTTGTCACCAGGCCTCAGCAAGGACCACCACTTAAATAGCTTCAGAAGCTCAGGAGGTGCTTTGGTAAGGGCTATGTAAACACCATAGACACAAAGCATCTCCATTGCTCCTTATGTTCAAGTTCAAAGGTTTGTTGCTTGCTCTGAACTGTTTCTCAAATGTGGAGTTTGCTTCAGTCACCTAGTTAGTGCCATCACTTCTCTAAAAAGACGGAAGGCCATGTGCTCCCTGCCCTGCCCTCTGATAAACAAAGCCTATGTCACTCTGCCCCAAAGCTTGTAATTCCTAGCCAGACACTTGGAGGACACTTTGGGTACATCTGCATTGTCACCTTAACTGAGAGCATCAGCCTGCAGCCAGCCAAAACTCCCTGCTCCCTAACGTGCTCTGTCTCGCTCTGTGCCATAGACCAGAGAAAGGTGACTGCTGTGACCCTCCCTGCAACTCAGGTAGCCCAGCAGAGAGTGACACTGGCCCACAGGTGTATCCAACACCCCTGGGTTGGTGGATGCCCTGGTTCTGCAGATTTGTTCCTGGCAGAGCTGGCTGAGCCTCTGCACACCAGACTAGCCAGGCCAGCAAAGCAACAGACGTGTTGCCCTGCTCACGGCTCCTACGCTGTTGAGGCAGGAATGGCAGCTGCAGCAGTGATGGACACAACTTAGTGCAGTTGGCAGGAATCCTAGAAAGTGGAACACGCTTCCTTTCCTGCCAGGGGAAGATGGTCTTTTGTAACATGGAGTGAATGAAGAGGACAGAGTGGGTGTGTGGTGGGACAGATATGGGCCAGAAAGGGTCAGAAGAGAGACTGGACTTTTCAGACCTGGTGACTTGGGCTTATCACATGCCTGGAGAGGTCAAATGGCAGGTAAGTGCCCATGGAGGCACAAATATCCAGCAAAAGGCAAAACACGCAGAGGGGAGGGCAGCACAGGAGAAAAGTGAATCGGATTCTCGGGACAAAGGGGAACCATTACTCATTTAATGCTGAAACCTCTCCTCAAAGGGTCTTTTGCTTTAATTCCCCACACTATAGAAGGAAGATAGTAAAATATGAAAGGATGCTGTAATAAAGCATATACATCCCTGTACACTCAATTTTAAAATCTACACCAATATCCTAATGAACTTTTAGCTAAGGCACAGCAGTCTCTTCTTCTTACCTGGTACTGTGAGGAAAATTATCTTATTTGTCCTCACGGTATGAGTCATCAATAAAAAAGGAGATTATTGCATATGTTTGCCATAATTAATGACACCCACATAGAATGAGACTTTTGCCCCCTCTGTGAGCCGAAGCTTAACTTGCAGAAGGATCCTTTTGAACACAGTGGCGCTAAACTTATCAGTGACTGAGCACAAAGCATTTTCATCTTGCTTTGAAGCCATTTATGAGGGTCTTGCAGAAAGAGAGAACAAAGTTACCTTTCTCTCCTACATGCTCCTTCATTACAAGTTCCCCAAGGATCATGGAGAAGCAAGAAACTTAATGAATATTCATTTCCAAAACTTCAGTCAATAGTTGTGCATGAAGACTTTCAGCAGGCTTATGCAAAAGCACACTGGAGACTTTGCTGTGTGTCTGTACATAAAGCCAAAAATATCTCAAGCAAAAAGAACTCAGAAAGAGTCATGGCTCTCTCTTTCACTAAATTGTATTGCAAGACCTTATTCCTCATCCACTTCATCTTTCTATCATCAGACAACTTCCATCTTGAGAAGATTACAGGGTGCAGTGGACTGAATACAACATGCAATAAACCTTAAAAACTTTGCCACAGGACTATGGGTAGAACTGCCTCTCTTCAATTATTTTTATACCTTGAGAAATTTGTGCTTTAAAGTCTATGTGTTGTCTTCTTCATTAAACTTAGTAACCACACTGAATCACAATTCTTTTCCCTTTTTCGTCATGTATTAAGCAGAATAGATTTTTTAAAATATGACTTCTCATTTAATGCCTCATCTGCCTGGCTGGGTTCAGTCCAAATGTCTGAAGAGCACAGTTTTAATTCTTTGCTTTCTTCTCAAAGTCAACACTAGTTTCTTCTTTTTGAGGACTAAAAAAAAAGGAACAAAATTACAGGTTCTGGTAGTTTTAACTTTTTTATTACTTTCAGTAATAAAAGACTTTCAATTTTCATCATCTAAGCCACTTTTCATGGCACTGCAAAATTTCAAACAGCACAGCGTTTTGAGCTGAGCTTCCATGACATGCCTACTAGCAGCACCATCTCTTCCATCCTTAGCCATGAGGCGGCTGCTCAGGCTATGGAGCTTCCTGAAGTCCCTAGCCGGAATCCAGCCATTTGGCATCCAGCCCTTTGCTCTTCCAGCTCCCAAACAGGCAGGAGCACTATCCCTGGCTGATTTGAGGGAAGAGAGGTCTGTGGATATATTGTGTCGGTGTGACAGGTCCAAGCTACAGGCAGGAATCCAGAGGGAGAGAGAGATTGACTCTGGCTTGGTGGTGGGGTAATTTCTTGGGGCGCAGTCTGACAGGAGGGCTTAAGGGTAGCGTGACATTTGCAGAGGTGCAGTAAAGCAGGGATGGAACACTCCATGGGCCAGAATGCTAGAGCCAAGAGTGGTGGAAATGCCACTCCTGGGCTCTGCTCCTCAGCGGTGTGGTGTCAGGGCGAAGGAAGGGAGATGGATCAGAGTTACAAGAGCTACCTCCTGCCTTCTCTTCCTGGCCACTCCAGGAGCTATACAGCTTTACCTGCAACGAGGAAGCTTGATGCTGGGAAGAACTGAACTTACATCCCCCTTCTTATTTTGTTTCACTCACCAGGAATTCATCTTGAAAAACAAGAATTAAAAAGACTTACTGCTTAGTCTGATTTAAGATGAAAGGAAAGAGATTTTCTGACTGGTATATAAGAGTTGGACTTTGAAAAGATTTGAACAATTACGAATAGCAATATGAAAATTTTAGTGTTGTGGCAGGACACAGTGATTGAGAATGAAATGAGGTCTCAGGTAACTGAACTGAAGTTAAATGGAACAAGGGCCCTGATCCAGCAAAGCCACTACACAGGCTCTGTTCTGAAAATGAGCTTTGGCTGGGATGTTGTGATACCATTTAATGTCTGGTTTAATATCTTAGTGAATGAGCTACTGACGGCATAGCTGAAGAGGGGAAATATGCTTTTCTTAGCAAAGAGGATACAGAATATTGACAAGTAGAGAACTGCTCTCACCAGAGCTTAATTTTCTCTCCACTTTTGAGCCTGCTTTCTGTAAAAGGCATTAGCTTCATACTCCCTTGGCAAAATCAACCACAACAAGCATCCCCAGTTTGAGCTGTGCAATATAGGAGCTCTGAAATGTTCATTTTCAGAATAGTTATTTCATACATTATTATTTCAGTTGCCATGGTATAAAAGGTTAATGAGATTTCTGGCAGTGAGAGAAACATCTAGATAAAATGCCTTCTAAACATTAGATATAGACTTATTATATTCCTTTCTAAATAGGAATATCAAGCCCTTTCTTCCCAGTTCAAGATAAGTTGTAGCCACACATTCAGTGAGTTCCTGGGTTGACTCAAGATAACTTAACATAGTTATCTAAACTATGTCTGCTAAAAAGAAAAGTGATGGAGGATTTTCTCATTATGTCTGTTTTCTTAAAAGAGCTAATGGAAAACAAGCTGTTTGAGATTCTGTTTGCCTGTGGTAATCAGTTTTTTGATGTGTGAGTAAGGTATGATTATTTTGTTTCATCATAGTAAACATAGGGTGAGTAGGACTGTGAGCCTAGGCTTGCAAATTTTCATGACAGCTTTGCATACTGAAATGATTCATGTAGTGAAATAATGATGGAAGTTAATAAAAGAAACACAGCTTCTCCTGTCATCCAGATACTCTCCAAGACAGAGAATCCTACAGCCTCTTGAAGTAAGTAATATTATATCAAACGAGTTCAGCAGTTTGGAACATACTCATAAAGACCAATTCAAATTCTCCTTCCATGCTGGCACCATCTTTGCATGATTACTTGTTTAACACTAAAGATAAATTAATCAGTCCTTTGTTTCATTAGCAAAGTGATGAAAAGGCAGGAAAAGACAAAATCTAGCTCTAAATACCAATCTGGACACAGGCCTGCCCTAGAAGAGGACTAAATCATTGGCCAGGCACCTAACCTTGCTGCATACACACTTGTCTGCTTGATGGTCCACTCCATTCCTGCTTTTGTACATGAGTGGTTTGGGCCTGTAATTAAACATGTCCAGAAAACAGAGGCTGCTTACTCAGAGAAAGAAGAAGAGGAAACAGAGGATTTAATGTCTACAAGTTACACGAGCTCAAACTTATGCACTGCAGAGATTAATGCTGGGTGTCCGGGCCCCAAAACAGAGGCCAGGAACCTCCTACAGCTTCATATTGAATGCCCAGAGTTGGTCAGGAATCCCACTTCCTACTGACCACTATAATGTTGGCCTGCTCACACATCAGTTTTACAGCTCTCCAGCCTGATATAATTCATTCTCCACAGGCACAGCATAGCTTCACACCTGAGTTTGTACAAACCTGGGAGGTGCCTGTCACAAGCCTTGGGACTCTGTTTTGCATCCCAAATACTTCAAGGCCAGTACATTATCTGACTCGGCAGCACTCAAGTCCTCTCTCGAATTCTGCCAAGGGAAGTAGCAGTTTAAATCCATCAAACAGAAAATTGGGTCTAAGAAGAAAAGGAAAATTTTAACTGTGTGGATAGATGTCAATATGCTGTGGGGCCTTTGGGGAAGGTGCAGCTGCAGTTGTTTTATGTTCTTGAGGAGTTGGCAAAAGCTGCTGCTCTGCAAAGTGAACCTGATTTAACTTGCTCCCTGCAGCTCCCAGAATTGAGTCATCCTCTTCAGTATGTCCTGCTTTGATACAAAACCTGTTCATTACATCACCTCCAGATCAACTATGCAAGTAAAATGGATCTGACACACATTTTTAACTTGCAATGATTGTTTTTGCCAACTTTTCCTAATTAGTGCAGATTCTCTCTGTGACCTATTTTCAGGAACTGAGCAGTTCAGTCAAGCCTGGATGATAAGAGCCTGTGTTTTCTACTTCTACAGAATAACATAGAGTTCATTCGTAACTTCAAGTTCCCCTTTAGCTGCTGCTGTTGCAAAAAAGTTATAGGTACAAAACAGGACACTAATTTTCAGTGTTTAACCTTGAAAGTCCTGCGAGTCCTCAGCACTGAAGACATTTTTAATCAGAGAATCTCTTCTCTACTTCATCTCCACATTATATCTATAAAGCAGATGTGACTCTCCCACCTCATTCCTCACCAGTCTTGCTGCAGAGGAAGATTTGCTCTCATTTTCTCTCTTGTGGTCCTGCCTGTTTGTTCTTCAGTGAATCTCATTATCCTGTCTGAGCAGCCACACAAGTTTAATGACTGGAGAAGAGACTACTTCCCTGGCTGGCTGTTGCCTATGGTCTGGTGTTTCTAGTTATGTTCTTGGGCAGTAAGAGATGTGGCTGTGAATTCCCCAGGCTATGGCAGGTGTGCTTTCTAAGGGAGTGCTCCGACACCCACTCACACACTGGAGAGATGAGGAGGGATCCCAGGCTTATTCCCATGCCCGTGTCTTCTGGCCCACACAAGGCAGCTCCCACATAGCACACTGGATTTCCTGGGCAATCGCTTCTCCCCATGCACTATGAAAGGGAAGTGGACAGCTAGGACTGCATTTAGGCACTGCAGTGCTTGAGTCGTAGGGGCTAAAATCTTGCACTGGACCCATTCGTTGTATACAAAAGACAACCTCTGAAGTGCACTGATAATCTTGTATCTATTCTTCACAATTCTCTTTATGAAAAGCAACAAAAAGTCCTCCCAGTCTAATACAACTTCAAACCAAAGCAATAAACTCTCCAACAACAACAACAACAACAAATCTTTTGCTAGATGTTTCTGTCCTGCTCTGTCCTGACTGCTCAGGTGGGATGCATCAGCTGCTGGTCCCCCAGCTCAGTGTGACTGCTTGGGAGCTGCCCATCAGGCTCTGGATTTAAGGATGGGCTTTTTCATTCTGCTCCACAGGCTGAACTTGCCAACTTCTGAGTCATGTCCTATTGCCATGGGTTTGGGTTTTGAGACTGATTTTTTTTTTCTCCCTGTAGATACTTTCAAGTCAGCTGAGAAGGTTTGGGGGAAGGGAAAGGCAGAGACAGATAGTAATTGGGTCTTCTGATCAGACTCCCTTCACTGTAAGTTTCACAGAATCACAGAATTTCTTTGACCTTTGGAGGTCATCTGGTCCANCCTCTGGAAGTCATCTGGTCCAAGCCCCCTGCTCAAGCAGGGCCACCTATAACTGGTTGCTTGGGACCATGTTCAAATATCTTACTATCCCTAAGGATGGAGACTCCACAACCTCCCTGAGCAACCTGTGCCAGTGCTGAGTTTAATAAAGTACATGTTCATATTCATACAAAGTTTAGTGCATTCCTTACATTTTATAAAATCAGGTAAGGACTCCATACACAGAAAAAAAAAAAAAGCCAGAAAGTGTAATATGAAATTAGGGTCCAGTGTTCTGAGTATGAAGCAATAGTACTGAGAAAATCTTTGTTCCTATGTAACCATACAGTGAAAAAGCTGTACATAACTGAGTATGATATGAGGGAGTACTCTTAAGGCCATCCTCTCTTAGATGATCTCCCAGGGCTATTTTCTTAGAAGGAGTCATCAAACACTCAGTTATTTCTTGAAGGTTTCTTAATGGACAATTAGGTGTTAAAACATGAAAAGAGCACAATCTCAATAGGGATTTGGGACCATATATAAAAATTAACTAATAAAATGCAATCAGAGTTTCATGAAATATAGAAATAAGGTAGAACTGAATACCTAAGTACAAGAATTCAATTCAAAAAACTCTGCAGCAGCTGGTTAGTAATGCTGGAGGCACCCTGCCTCACTAGAAACTTGCCCATGCCACTGGAAAATTTTTGTTTGGTGTAGCTCAATTTTCCCATGCATCTGGGATTTATTTAAGGCCCTCAAATATGAAGGAATTCACAAAACAGAGTTGTGACATTGTGACACCTTTTCTATAACCCACCTTCTGGCTGGAGTATTCATCCCTATAATAGAAGAGCTATTCCTAATCCACTCCATCAAAGTGGGTTTGAATAGAGAGGTGACTCCCATGTTGCAGGGTGTCCCAGGCACTGTGCTTCAGGGGTTTATTGACTCCTTTCCTACTGAGGCTGGACCTGCAAAGATGGATGATATCTACAATTTCTTCTCTAGGTATGTTCTTCAGAGAGGACAGTAACTGAAGACTGTGGATTAGATTGTGCATCAGCTCCATGACTTTGCAAAGTGTTTTACTAATGTGGTTCAATCTGAGTCTTTTTAAAATATAGTGCAGGAATTACAGTTTACAGAAACCTGGAAATATAGTATATATGTGGGATCTAGTTTTTCAGGGGTACTTAGCTTACCTAAATCCAGCTGAAGGATGTTGTAAACTACTGATATGTGCCAAGATGGTCTGCATATTAGTGCCTTTCCTTACACAAGATGAAGTCCAAGCCACAGGAGAGCAAAACAGACCAAATTTCTTGTCTCTGTGAGTAGAGAGATGTAAGCACATTCCAACAGAGAAAAAAAGAAGCAGTAGTCCCTGACTACATGAAGGAGGCTTTATAAATTCTATAAATCCTGAAGTATTCAGGGAAAAGAAAACAGGTTCTGCATAATTATCCTTGGACTGCAATACTGTAGTGTATGCTCAGGAAAAAGACTAGAAGCACAGAATGCTTAACTGAGGCAAGGCATATTGATGATTCAGAAATGGAGCTTTATTTTTTAATAAATGTCATTTTTAAAGCAATCAGACAGATTCAGCCTCCTTAATTCTGTGGTCACACAGTATCACAGGGACACAATTAAAAACAGTTACTTTGCCAAGCTGAGAGACATGCAGTTGCCAGGCAACATATTATATACTTTGAGAACATATAACACTGCACATGATTTATGTAGTGCTGCTGTTGTGTCTCCAGATGCTGATACCATTGTGTCTAATGCAGATTCTCACAGGCTCAGCCACCACCTATCTATAACCATCATGCTGAATCTATTTCTTGGTTTGCCAGCACTATCCATCAGCTGCAAGCCCATTTTAAAACCTACAGCTTGAATCACTACTGAACAGTCAGTAATGTGAACAGAAGTTGATTGGAAAGGAGTAGTAATGAACTGCATTAAACTCCTTTCATTACTTTTCTTTTAATATCAAATAATCAATCTAATAATATTAAATAATCAATCTAGAAATTATTAACATGGATGTTGGGGTTTACTGTTTTTGTGAAAATTAAAATATTTATAAAATGCTAGTGTCACAAGACATCGTCTCCCAGGAAGCTAGAAAGATTTATGGGATATGAAAATCACACAAAAAATGACATGCAGAATTAGAAGTATTGGAAATCTCCCAAAATAATTGTTTTGTGTTTTCAGGTTCTTGGAAAGAAAGAACACATTTCTATTCTGGATCTGTTACTTAGCCTGGATTAGACTTTGTCATTCACATGGACATGGCTTCATCCACTGCCACACTTGAAAACTCACAAAAGAAGGCATGAGCTCCTGTGAAGGCTCAAAAGTACCAGTAATCCCTGTTATGAAAACAAATCTACAGGGAGTCACATAAGTTCAAATGAACGGCACGTCATTTGTGTTGGACTTGTTGTAGTAGATGTTGGAGAATGATAACTTGAAGGATGTAAACGTAGGAAACTGTCCTTATCCTAGCACATCTCAGATGTTGTGGTTTCATAGGCCATGTCACCCTACTCCAAACGAAAAACTGTATTTACATGGCAGTCAACAGGAAATAATTGGTTTGAGTCTGTATGAAAATCTGGTCCACGCTCGTTAATTTTCTCAGATTTTATACAAGCCTTTGCTTCAGTATTATTACATTGTGACAAGGGAGAATCAGCTACTGAGTTCAGGGGAAAAATGTTTTAAAAAAAAAGTGGTTTGAATATTTTCTGTTTGAGGTTTGGAAGCTTTGGGTTGGTGCCTGCAGGATCCTCTTCCTGGCAGTAGCCCGCTGGAGGGAGCTGTGGCATCTCAAATACATGAACAGCCTCGGCCGGAAACTGCCCTAGAGGCCCCCTGGAGGGATTTTCCACACAACTTTAGTCTTAGGCACTTTTGAAAACTATAAAACATCTTAAACAGATATTATCTTTGGTCAAAATGAATTTTTGAAGCAGTGGATGTTAACAGAAAGCTTTCGGTTATATGCATGTGTCTGAGAAACAGACTCTACAAAAATAACTTCATTTGGAGACAAGAGTTTGTGTGCAGTTTGCAATATTTACACACCCAATTACTTTGACATTGGGTGGCTGAACAGAAATAACAAAAGGGAGCTATGACTACGAAATGTCCAATCACATGCCAAAAATGAAAGGAAAAAATTGCTCCTGAACTCCTTACTGATTTTCTTCCATGTGGAATGCATCTTCTTGGACACTGGCATAAAAGCTTAAAAGCTTTATTTTGAAGCCACAGTTGTGAGACTAAGATCATTATATTTTACCTTTGAGCTACTGTGTGTCTCCTGTTGATGAGAACCAGCAGCCCAAGTGTGCAGAGAAGGTCAGCTGCAATCTGAGGATATGACAGAAAGCCAGGTTTAACCAACCAAGCCATGGGTACCCACAGTGTTGCCTCCAAGCACCCAGCGATTCCACGCCTCCCCAGCAGGAACGTGGGCATTGCCTGAGGAACCACTGGCACCTCAAAATTCACCCAGACACGGAGACTGCAGCAAGGAGCACCTTCCCTTTACAAAGTCACACTAGTATCAAATACTTAAAAGAACAATTTTCAGGCTAACCCTTGTCTCTTAAAATCCAGTGGCAGAAGAAGGACAACCTGATGTCTTTTAATACAGGGGGACAGCAGCCCTAGAAGCAGGTCTGGATTCAATTCCTTCTGCAGCCTGAAACCATTCCAACTGACATCACCCAGCTCACTCTGGAGTGCTCTCAGGCCATGCTAGTAGCTGGGATTTTGAGTGAAGTTGAAGTAGTACTAAGCAAAATGTAAAAATGCTGGGTCTCCTCAGATCCAGCTTGGTGCCTGTATCTCTTCCTACCTCTATTTCACAGTCTAAGATTCAGTTATGCTGGCATTAGCATTTCCATATAGGATCACAGAATATTTCAAGTTGGAAGGGACACACAAGGATCACCAAGTCCCAGGTATCACCACCTTTAGTCATTTGACATCCCTCCTGCATGAGTCTGGTTTGTCTTTTTCCAACCGTGAAGGCAAAAGGAGCTAAGGAAAAATAAGAACTCAGGAAAGCAGCATCATGCTATCAATAATCAAAAAAGAAGATGCTACAGAGATAGCCTTTCTTTTTCTGCTCTTGCCTCTCCCCACATATGCCTTTCCCTCAGGCAAGGGCTCAGCCAGAGGGTAGACCAAGGGGCTTAATCAGAGAAATGACAGCATGCTGCACAGACCATTAATAGCCAGGCACTTTTTTAGCTGGATAGGCTGCAGCTGCTCCCACCCATCTAGCCATATTAATGAATAAGCAGACTAGCTGGATGCGTCTGAGAAAATGAACAAGGCTGACATTTGAAGTGTCATTGCTGGGCTTCAAAATTAATGCCCTTTTGAGATAAATGAAGGTGATTTGTAACCTTTAAACTATTGGCACAGACTGAAGCAGCCCAGAAAGCTGAGATTCCTGGATGGGAAATCCGGATGGCCTATGAAGGCCATATAAGGATAGCAAGACTGCCAGTTGTGCTCCCCTATCTAAGTCCTGAGGGTACAATCCAGCAGCCTTATTCATAGAAGCATTCCAGTTAAAGTTAGATAACAGCAGCATGATGAAGTAAATAGGACTGATTTTTAAAAATGTTATGTTCTTAATTATCTGACGCTGCTTCAAGCAGCTCCTTCTCCATTTAAACTTAACCCAACTTCTAATGTTCACTCAAAGCCATTAGTATGAGAAGGTCAGAAGTATTCAAGTAGCAGAAGTATTTCATTTTTAGATGAGAATGGCTGGAACAAACACAAACAACGCAAGGAGAAAATTTAAACCCAAAAGCCGTTGCAATTATCTGCTCATCAAAGACTTTAAACACCACTAACATAGCCCCATAGGCTCACTTGGGAAAGTTCTTTAAAAATACACTGGTGCTCCCTTACCAGGCTTGGAAAGAAAAGCCAAACCAAAAACAACCTTAGTGCTTCTCTGGACAATATACTCTTAAATTTAAGAAGTGAGATAAAGATTCAGAATAATGCTAGTGCATGTAAGCTGGCAGGTGTAAGGTGGGTAAAGCTTACAAATTTAGGCATTCAGCTCATTATGTTCAGAAGCAGAATACTAGAGTCTCAAAGGCTACCAACAGAACAAAAGTAGCCCCACAGAGAACACAAACCCTGCAGTGAGGATGCAATTACTTCTATATTTCTTCTCCTTCTAAATGGCAAGACTGCCTCAGTCTCTTCTCATTAAGTGGGAAAGTTATTACTTGGAATTCATTCCTCCTTGTAATTACTAATTGGGAACTGAATAGCAATACCATATAAAAAAAGGATAATATTCTTAACAACAGTAAAAGGCATAAAGTAGCCTCATCATTTTCTATGTGTTATTTACGTCATTAGTCCTATTAGCACTGCTCAAAATGAACAAGTTAACAAGGAAACATTAAAATACACTTCAGAATTGTAAAACCAAAGGACTAAATATTAAGGTACCAATTGCTTCTTTAAGTCTCATTAAATTCTTCAAACAAACTAGCAATGAAACTATTGTGGGGAGGTGTTTCTTTTTGCTTTAAAAAAAACCACAATGCTTGTTCATGTCCCAGACTCTCTCAGTCCTCCAGGACTGAAATCTTACCTTATTGAACCAGAAGGATCTCTTAACATTTCAAGTCAATGATTTCACTTGTATGATGCTTTTTTTTCTGCGATGTGAACAATTCTCCACTGGATTCAGATGAATTTCATGCTGAGAGAGCTATTGCATGCATTTGAACATGGCAAATTGGCTGTATACACACATACATGCACACACATATATAGGAAAGGTTACCTAGTGGTTGTTTTCCTGAATCCTCCTTCAGATGACTGGCTGACAGGATTACTTTCCAATGTGACTGCAATTAGAAAATGAAACAATGCAGTCTGCATACCCTTAGCTGTGCATTTTATTCAGGAGCAAAGGACTATAAATATTCCTAATTGTTGTTAAGACTCAGCATTTCACTTCCAGGTTTTATGAAGAGGATATCATTCCTGTCTTATATGACCTCTGGTTATGATACTAAGGAAAATGGGAACAAAATCTATACTAAATGAAGTGTCTTAAAATAAGCGAATTTCAGATGCCCACCTCTCTTGATTGACCTTTGAAGGAGGTTAAAGGACTTGGTGAAATTACAGAATCACAGAATGGGTACAGCTGAGAGACACCACTGGAGGGCATCTAGTCCCACGTCCCTGTTCAGACAGGGCTCCTAGAACATGTTATTGAGGATTGTGTCCAGGCAGCTTTTGAATATATCCAGAGAAGAAGATTCTACAACCTCTCTGGGCAATCTGTTCCAGGATGCAGTCATCCTCACAGTAAAAGAAGTTCTTCCTCATGTTCAGGTGGAACTTCTAAGCATCAGTTTCTGCCTGTTGCCTCTTCTCCTATTGCTCAGCACCACTTAGAAGAGCCTGGCTTCACCCTCTTGATACCCCTCCTTCAGATATTTGCAGACATTGATGAGGTCCCCCCTCAGTCATCTCCTCTTGAGACTGAACAGGACCAACCCTATCAGCCTGTCCTCATAAGAGAGATGCCTTAAGCATCTTTGTAGTCCTCCACTGGACTGACTCCAGGAGCTCTATGTCTCTTTTACACTGAGGAGCCCTCATATGAATTGAGCATATGAATTCAGGTGCCTAAATTAGGGTGTGTTAAGCTCACAAAAGGGACGTTTGTTATATCCAAAAGCAACTCAGCAGAATGGACAAAAAAAGTAACCTGAGGGGGTACATAGTAAAGCCTAGGGCTTGAAAATGGTCATGGACCCTGGTATAGCATGAACTTAAGGCATGTTACCAATTCTACATACTCCACCTGTAGACACTCTTACTGTGGAACAAGAATGCCTTTTCTTCCTTTATTCTGCTTCTGGAAGAAATTGTATACACATGTCCTTACAATCAATATACCCATGCCAATGGTCAGAGTACTATTCCTGGAAATGAAAGGTGAGCAACAGCTTAGGCTCACAGAGAAACTCAGGTAAGGGAAACATCTCTCCTGAACTACTGAAAACTGGGCAGCTCACGATCTTCATTTCATTGTTGTGAAGGTCCAGCTGAATGCTTCGGAGCCACTTTCAGGTCAGCCAGGGTGAAGTCCTGGCTCTTCTGCAGTCTGTGACAAACCCCATAAGCCCAGATTTCATCTCCATGTTTCAGGAGTTTATGAGCACGGAGCAGCATTAAGCGCTGCAGTGATTGGGGGCAGGGGAGAGAAAAAAAGCTTCACTGGTCTTACATCTTAGATAAGCAACTGTATTTGCTAAAATAATCTCATTCCAAAGCAAATAGATTTGATTCTATAGAAATGTGCATCTTATCAGTGACAAACATTTGAACAAGCTCTTTGAATGGTGCCTCTTACTGATTTTTCAATAACAATCAAATGTTTCATTGTTTCAGTTAAAGCTTGGTCTTTCACTTAAGAGACTTACTGTCCAATTGTAAAATGACTGATTGACTGCAATTATAAAGCAAGATGAATTATTTGTCTTCTTTTCAGACTAAAGAAAATTAGTGTAGGGTTTTATTGTTTAAGGGGGTCAATGTGTTTCATTATGTACTTACAGAGAATAGCTCAATGATACTCCAGCAACCAGTTATATGGACTATTTTTATTAGCAGCACAAGAAAGCAAATACTGCACAGCTCATCAGGCTGTGTAAATGAAATGCAATAATGAAGTTCTCAAGAAAGCAGAATCAAGCATGCCTGTGTTATTCCCCTTTTGCACTAAGTGTATGAAATATTGCAGGAACTGCTCTCTGTACAAACACGTCTCTGTTCTATCATACATAATTCAGGTTTTCCAATTCCCTGGTGGAGTAGATTATCTAACTCCATACACTGAGGTACAGTCCACAAACCCTGCACCAGAATTGTACCACAACAGTACTGTACTACACTGCATTATTGATACAACTCTGTCTCTTGCAACAACATATGTGCTCTCAATCAGCTTTATCCTAATATTTTTAAAATGTCTATAGCATCCTCCCTGCCAAGACCTGGATATGCTCTACAAGCAGTAAGTTAGAGTTCACAGAACAACACTGGATAAACATGACTTCTCAAGCATCATTCATGGGTGCACAAGGATTTATGTAACAAGACTGTTCCACAGCTCCAGCACTTGCTGCTCTCAAAATTCATGGGGACTCTGTGGGCATCTTTGGGAACAGGTCTCAAATGACAGGCATTTCTGTAATAATCATCTGTGTCCTGTAAGTCACCTCAAACGTGGCATTGCAGAGCCCAGGCAGGGTCTGTTCCTGCGCAATCACCATCCTCACAATGGGATTGCAGGCTGTGTAAATCAGTGCGGAATTGAGTCCAGAGACTTGAGCTGCCATGAACATCTTAAAAGAAGATTACACCCATGTAATAATGCACAATCCTTTGCCAATCCCTAAAGTGGGNCTCAATCCTGGTTGTCCTGGAGTCCAACCCTAACTCAGGGACCCAGAATCTGTGCACCTTTTAGCCTGGCACACTCAAGCCTGCTGGGTCCCTGACCCATCCTTCCTCAGTGGTCTTGCTGCAGACACATAGCCCTGAGCTGAGTGGCTGAATACAGGGAGGTCAGTCTCCAAGCACTAACATAATTGCTCTGTCTGCAGCTTCTGTTTTGGCTCTGTGGAACCAGGCTGATCCTCTGGATGCAAGATCTAGTGCAGAGGGAATGGATGGTGTGGGCATGGGCATTCAGCCTATCTCTGCACCCTTCTCCTTGCAGTCTTTCCAGCATAGCCTCAGTGGTAAGAGAGGGCGGTGTCCTTCAGGACTCAGGAGAGGAGGCACAGAACATTTCTACACCTTCAACCACATTTGGACGTCTTGTATGCCCAAGTCCTAGGTAAGAGAGAAAGGGACCAGCCTGGCTGGAGGTGCCAGCCTGCACAACCTCATGCAGGGCACAAGGGGAGTTAAGCACTGCTCCCTGTCCTGTTTGCAAAAACACCGTGCTCTGAAAGACCAGACAGGACGTCCAGCTAATCTCCAGCTAGTGCCTCGTGTTCCCAGGGAACATGGCCCACTGTCTTGTAAATCAGCCAGTCCCCAGCCAAACAGATGGACTCGAACAGCCAGGAGGCAAGATGCTGGCATCAAAGGTTGAGATGAAAATCAGAGTGGTTGGGATTACAGAGATGACTGCTCTTTTGAGGCTGGGCTTCTTATTCAAGGGATGTAATTTGACTATCCAACTTAAATTTTTAAATTGGTTTTAGGCAATAACCTCCTGTACTAAGATAGGTGATCTGAATTGGGATCGGAGCTGGAAAAAGATTGCACTGGGAGGGCAAGAGGAAGAAATGTAATAAAATTACAGAGGACAACATATGAAGAAAGAAAAGGGAACAGGAATCCTGTTACTCTGATCCCCTAGCAGGAAGAGTGTGGTACCTAATGAAAGATGAACTGCAAAGGACAGATGTACACTTACTGCTGAAATGCAGAGGTGTGGAAGTGAGCAATTGTAACATCAAGGCAACCTGCTTGTAAAAGTTAAATATAAACACAAGCAAGAATGTCTTCATGAGTAGTTAGTTGTGCCACTGCTCTCTGAGCACCAGGTCCCCCATAGCACTCAAGCTCAAATCCAGCCAAATTACGGGGAAGCTGAACTTTGAACCTTCTCAATTGCAGATGCTCCCACAATTCACTTGCCCTGAAGAGTCAAGTCCTGGCAGCATCAGGGCTAGCTGTCCAGGGTAGGATCTCTGGGAACTTTCACCACACAAATTATACAGCAGCTATCTTTGGAAATTCATTGTGAATAGTGTGCATCTTTTCTTAATCACTCCTGGACATACCTGACATCAGTGGAGCCCCCTGTTTCCAGAATGTCCCCTGCCTGTTTTTAACCTTCTCAGAGCTGACCTCCCTGCAGCTCAAAGCCTGAAGCTGTGCCTTGGTTTGACTTTTGGCTATGACCAAAAAATGTCGTGAATGACAACACATTCTTTGTTCATCACAAGGCAGCAGTGTCCATCATTCTGCTTTTTCAACGTTTTTTTTTTTTTTCAGAAAGCTCTTCTCTGGCAAAAGCAGAATTTCAGAGCAGCTGGGGGAAAAAGAAAAGTGGGTTGTACAACCTGAGCCACACCTGAGCCCTTCTGCAGTCCCAACCTTACAGCCAGGGACCTTGGACAAGTGTGGCTACCAGCTCTGTGAACCGTGCTTGACTCCTGGCAGGCATGGTCTTAACTGCACCTGCAAAGCTGGCAGCCAGTTCTCATCCTCCACAGCTTCCAAGGGCTGAACCAGGTTCCAGCTCTTCAGGCAGAGGATGCTGCCCCCACCGCAGCTGGAGGTACCATGGACCAAGGGCATGGTCATGCTGGGTCACTTATGTCCCTTGACAACTCACCCCGTGCTCCAAATTTCAGCTATTCCTGCGCTTCTGGACCAACTTCTTCCCCTCTTCCCAGGCCCAGCTGTGCACCACCGCTTGCTGGGCTGCACCCTTCTAACGCTGACATTGAACGTGACTGCCAGACAGGGTGCCCCGATGCGTGCCATGCACAGCAGCTCAAGGGAGAAGCATTTTGAGCGGCCTCCCGCTCAGCTTTGCTTGTTTCCCCCAGGAGCTGTGGGGAGTGCCCCACACAGGCATGCTGGCACTGCTGCCCTCGACAACCAGCTGCATCTGCAGCGGAGCACCGGGCAGACAAGGACGGTGGAAGCAAGACCTGCTGTGCTGAGGGTGCAGCTCTCCCTTGGGTGCTGCCATGCTCTGCCCCCCCTAGGTCCGGGCCCCTACGCACACGGGTGCAGCCGTGCCCTGCCTCTGGAGACACTGGGGAGGCACACGGGGTTGCCAAAGACCACTCGTCCCCTCCGGCTTCCCCCTCCCCGCGAGGCTTGCCGCTGACGGCAGCACAGGGCTTTAACTTTCCCCGCCGCATCAAGGGCCTTCTCTAACTGTACCGCGGCCTCACACCCCTGTCCCCCGAGGGCATCCGGCTACCATGTGCTCGATGGGGGCGGCAGGGCAGGGATCTCTCTCCCCCCCACTCCCGCCTGAACCCGAGCCCGAGCCCCCCACGCCTGTTGGGCCTCCAGCTGCGGGCCGGCCGGGCCAGGCGACCGCTGCGCCCACGGGTCTCGCCCGGGGCGGTGGGCGGCCGCCGGCAGGGCGGCGGGGAGGCGGAACGGGCGGACAACGCGAGCGAGGACCGGAGGCAGGCAGGGAGGCAGGCAGGAAGGGAGGAGACAGCGGCGGGAGGGCGGGGAGAAGTTTATTCCCGGAGACACCTCTCCAGGGCGCGGCGGGGGAGCCGCCCCGAGCC
>VXBT01005025.1:124449-165791 GCA_013400235.1 Oriolus oriolus
CACGGCCGTGGGACACCCGGGGGGGGGGGGGGGGGGGAAGGGAAAGGGAGGACAAAAAAAAAGAAAAAAAGCTTAGCAATTACTGAGGCGAGAAACAATGCTAAGCCATACCCCTTTCTTGAGGCACATGGCTGGTGTCCCCCACCCTCCCCTCAGGGCTGTAGTTTCTGTGCTGGGCTGTAGAAGATGGCTAATAAAGAATTATCCTTGACTACTGAATGAGCCCATTCAGCCATCCCAGGAAGTATTTCAGCCTCGCATCGCCCGGCTGTATCGCATCCAACTATTGTGCCAAGGACAGCGCCGGCAGATCCTGGCTTGAGCCACCGAGGCTTCCAGACCCTCGAGTTTCCTCGCCTAGCGTTTTGCCTCTGCCAGTGTCTTGGGTGGAACAGAGATTGGGAAAGTAGCGGCATGGCAGTGGGGTGTGGGTCTCTTGGAGCGCATCCTTCTGGGTGCTGTCGGGGAAAATACTGCATAATACATAAATTGTAATAAATCCAGTGATGGATGTAAACCTGAAACACGGCATTTAAAAAGCTATGCGATACCTGAACTCTGCTTTTTAAAATGATGCTGGTGTGCTCTTTACATAGGTAGGGTGTTCCCTCCTTGGTGCTGCCCACAGTCTGTGATGTGCAGGGATGGAGCGTGTCCTCATGCAGGTCCATGGGCTTCAGGAACAGCCTTCCTGCCCCACGCAGGCAAGGGCTGGGGACCTTCTGTATGAGGCATCTGGAAGACGGTGGGAGGGACCACTCCTCAGCTGTTGAAAGATTTATTGACTTTGTGTACTAGCACAATATTTTTTCCTCTTACTTGATCCTATGACATCAATTTTTCAAGGCAATGCTTGTAGTTTTGTTGGGGTTTTTCCTCTTAAAAGTAAAGAGGTAGTTTTTGAGTTTTTTTCTTCTTAAGCTTAACTTTTTGTGAAAAATACCTGTCACTATTGAAAGTCTTTTTGTGTCCAGGAAAGAATCTAGGCTTAAAATAAGAGATCTGCCAGATAGGTGGGCAGTGTGGGGTCTGAGCTCACAGATAGGCCACGCTTCCAAGTGTCTGTCTGACATGGGCAGGTCCAAGACAGTTCTCACGTAGCTGTTGTACTCACTGCCATTGAGCCCTTGAAGGGTTGGTGCTTTTGCCTCTCTGTGGACACGGTGCAGATTTGTCTTGGTCACTGAGCATAAAAAATGTTTGAGATCTTAAGCTCATTGCAGAGTGTGCAGACTGTTTTTTGCCTTCTCCTAACTCGATTGTTAAAGGCTCAGCCTTTATTATCTGCAGCCAGTTGCTATATATGCCAGTCTTTTCTTTTGAATAATGAAGAAAAAATACCATGCCCTTCAGCTACATATATTGCATCATTTCAAAAGACACCAAAGATTGAGGCATCAAGTACCGTTGATAGTCTGGCTCTCCTTTGGTATCATCATAATTGCAGAAGGAGGTGGCATTTGTAAATATAGCTTAATAGGAATTTTAACTTGCTTTGCTTCTTTGTGGTGGTCTGGGGTGTGTGCAGTCTGGTCCCACCCAACTGTCTTGCCTGAATTGTTGATTAGCAGTTGTTTGAAAAGGTATGCTGGGCTAGCAATTGTAGTCAGAGATGCTTTTTCTTTAACTAGCATCACTACAATTGTATTTCAGGTGGCATGAACTGTCTATGCTAAGATATAATTCTGCTTGACACCAGCTCAGTGATACTATAAAAAAGCAGTAATACCACTGTGTGATACCTTGAAAATCTTTTTGATACTGAGGGTTCAAGGCATAAGGAATCAGCCCTAATTAGCCAGCAAGGTAGCTTTAAGGGAATGTAAATTCAGGAAAGTCAGATCTCTATATACTGCTTGGAATTTCTTATATTAGGTTAGGAGAAAGGGTGTGGCCAAATTGCTTTTGCTGCCTCTGATTTCTGGTGTTTGCAATGGCTAGCTGATTTCTCACTGCTGATGTGTTTAGTTGCTGAAGGATGTGGACAACTGGGCAGCAGACTGGCCATTTGAGGTCCTCTGGACAGGCGTGTGCACAGGAGTGCAACAGCACGGATCTCCTGTACCTTGTTGTGAGATTGCATTGAGCCCGGCTTGCTGAGCATCAGCGTTAGTGCTTTTGAAACCGTGCTGCTGATGTGTGCACTTGTAAATCCTGTCCTGGGATGTCTGAATATTGATACTGAAGGAAGAGGGGCTTGTAATGTACATGGCCTGTAGGGTGTGTGTATATGGTGCCATATTTGGAAATGAGGATTTGATAGTGCCATTCTTCACATAGCTTTTTTGCTCTTAACTCCTCAAATAGGAAGCAGTAACAGATATTAATTGTTGCGCCTGGCTCCTTAGTGGTGTAAACTGACATCTTCTCCTTGGATTTTTAGCAGTATCACTAGATTGGCTGTTGATTTAGTAGAGGTCGTATAGGAACAACAGAAAGTCTGTAAATGTTGCCTGTTTGTCAAGCTGAAGTAAACAAGGTACTTCTGACTTGCTGGGCAGAGCATTTTATTGCACATTTTTTTTGCATCATCCCTGTTCTTCAGTCTAACTTCTGTCAAGACGTGTCCCAATTGAAGCAATTAGGTGTGCTTACTTCCCTGCACATTGTATAGAGAGCAGAAGGCTATTTCTTAAGGATGTCTTAATACTGAAGTTAGATCTGTGTAGCTGGATACCTATACCTGTTGTTTTGGGGAAGAATATTATGATGGCATAGGTACCTTACTTTGTAGACATAAAGGCACCTGGGAAGTAAAATAACTAATAAAATATTCCTGGTCATCCACAGTATCAGTTATATCTGTGTTTTTCTGAAGAATGTAGTAATTTTATTTGCACTCTGAAGTCATTAGAGGTACTTTTACCAACCTTACAGCTGGTATGGGGGATACAACTAGAGCTAGAAGGTGGAAGGAATGCTTTTAGATGAGCAACAGACTGGTATAGTTATGAGCCAAGTACTAACTTTCTGGTATATGACCCAGTTAGCTTTATAGACAGCATGCCTTAACTCAGGGCTCACTTGGCTATAGTAGCCCATCTTACCTTTTGTATTCTGAGGACCAGCTGTTCCTTGGTACTGCTTATAATGTCAAGTAGTGTCAATTGATAAAGTTATTGAGCAATTCACAGTAGTGAAGAAATACTATAGCATCCTCTGATGTCTGTGGGTGGGTGTCTTGAGTATGGTAAAGGGTGAGCTGGTGAGATCTTGAATACCTGGCTCCCTTTGGAAATTTATCCTTCTGAAATATAAATCTGTTGTAGTAGCAGAGGATTGGGGATTTACTGCTCCAGAGCTTTTCAATCATTTGTGTTAAACTGGCATGTTTGCCTTCTTCAGACTTGTAACTGGCCTTCCATGCACAGGAGAAAAGTGCTTTGACTAGGTAAGCATTGTATTGACTAATTATCTGTGGGAGCCAGTGAGCATGTTCCCCCGGTCTGTTCTCCTGATTGGTGCGTTGGTTTCCGTGCCCCTTTTCTGACTCTGTGCCAGAGGGTTCCTCTTTCCCCATTCTCCCATTGGCCCTGTCCCTTTGTCCCTCCCTCAGAGTTTCCCTATGGGTTCCTTTGCCCCAGCCCCGCCTGGGTACCGCCCCTATGCCCTCAGACCATTGGTCTCTGAGGCTCTCCCCCGTCCCCATATAAAAACCTGGACACGCCGTTGTTCGGGGTCTTCGTCACTAGAACCCTTCACGGGTGGTTGGAATAAACCTGCTCTGTGGAACTCTGTATGGAGACCCTTCCCGTCTCTTTGCCGTCGGTTTGTCAGAGAAGCCAGCCAGTGCGTGAGCAACCCCGGCTTGGCTGCGACAGTTATCTGGGCCTGTCTCTTCAGAGAGATCCTCTGTATGGTGTGAACTGTTGAGAAGCATTGGAGTGTAAGTCTCTTGGCCTTCTTATGCAACTGCATCTCCAGCTGAAATGGGCCGAGGGAAGAGCTGCTTAGATCCCTCCCTTTTTCCACCTTCGTTTTTCAGCTGGAGATGACCTAGTGGAAATGCAAGCCCAAAAGCAGTTTGAGGAGGAAGACACTTCCCCAAGATCAATATTTGCATGGCCTTCTTTAGAACAAAATACTCTATTTTTCATCCCAAATAACTTGGTAGCAGTCTGTATTGCCTGATTAATTTTTACGGAAAATGAAAATTCTAAATTGTGAAACTGAATTTCAGCTTCACCTTAAAACAACACCAGAAGCCTCTCTGAGAAAAGGCTGAGTTCTGAAGTACAAATTGGGCTGTTGTTTTAGTAAACTGATAGCTATTTTGAATAAAATCTTTGTAATGAAACATTTGGTACCTTGGATGATGCCAGAATTCTTGAGGTTTATTTTTAAAAAAATCTGATGAGTAGATGCCAGTTTTCAAAGTTCAAGTTTATCAAGTGTGGTTTAGCAGGAATTTTTCTGGTCAAAGAACTTGACCACACACAGGACTTTGTCTGATACAGAAGGGATATTGTTCTCCATGCTGTGTTCCAGTTGGAGTCATGTTGTGTAATGAAGCTCCTTATCTTTTCCCCCACTATTTTCTCTTAGCTCTATGATCCTCCCTTTTAGAGTACAAACTCCAGTTGTCCAGGTAAATGTTAGTAAGTTTGTAGTTGACTATGCAGCTGAGGGTATCTAGAGATTCAGACAGTTCAGTCATAAATTGAACAGTTTTTTGGTTGGTTTGGGGGTTTGTTTTGGGTTGGGTTTTTTTTTTTTTTGTTAACCAGCATATTTAGTACTCTTACTTTTCCACAGCTTTCTTGAAATGAAAATTAAGGAACTTGGTTTATTACTATGCTGCATACCAAATTATCTGGGGCATGGGTGAACCCTACAAAATGCCTGCTTCCCAAAGGTCATGACTGAGGAACTTCAGAGGTTTTGGTTTCTTAGTCTTTCTATATAATTAAAGAAAAAAACTACCTTTTCTTCATGCCTTTTTGAAAATATGACCGAGAGTCAGGAAAGTACACTTTTTTTTCCTGGTTTCACCACATACTGCAGCTGGTGTGTTCCTGCACCACAGTGAAGCTACGTTTGTTATCTTACTTGAATGTGAAGGTGAATAAAGTCTTGATTACTATAGCACACATAAAAAGGTAGGTAGTGAATGGGTCGTCTGAACAGTGTTTCTTTCTGACAGCATGGCAATCATAATGCATATTTAATGCATGTGTTTAATAGATCCACATTTCTGTAAGTCTCTAAGATGAAGTTTTAACTTGCCTCTGACTCTGAAGCAATTTGGAAACTTTTTATGATCACTTCTTTGGGGTGTTTTTTTTTCCTTTGCAAGCACACTTTCTGTGCAGTTTTGCTGTTGCAGAGCAATACTCTAAATCATGCTAAGGTCATTTAATTTCCTGCCATTATCTTTTATTGGTCACTTTTTTATGAACTGAAGTTCTACTTGCTAATAAAATTAAACATAGCTTTGAAGTGGCTGCTGTAAGACAGAATGGGATCTGAATTTCTTTCCATTTTCTGCTTCAGTCTTTGCTTGGGTTAGGTTTTGCCTTTTGCGAAAACTGGTCTCCTTGTCAGTCAGAGGTGATGGATGGTAGTGCTGGAGAAAAGTGGGTCAGTGCTGTTGAGATTGGATAAGAAATCCCCTGCTGACCATTACACAGCCTGTTAGAAATCACTGACCATGACTTGACAGTGCAGTGTGTCTGATCTCTGCTTTGGACAGGGATGGACATGGGGGAGAGCACAAATGGAGCTAGGCAGGTGTCAGTGCAAGCTCCTGCGGTGCTTGTTCTTCCCTTTACCTTTTTTTTCCCAACCCTTCCTACATCAACCTGTCATGCTATCCCCTGTCTAACCTTTCTGGTCTCCCTAGTGGAAATCACTGCTACCTTAACTTGTATTAATCCCTATTAGAGTCTAATCTACTCTTACTGCTCGGCTTTCACAGGGCAAAATAGGCTTTAGAGTGTGGGGGTTTGTTTGTGTGTGAGCGATTAGGCTAAATGTGTAGCAGGGCTGCCTGTGCTCAGCGTGCTGCTGCCTCTGCTTCCTGCAGGTTTTAGTCTCATGGCAGCATTTCCTCTGTGAGTGGCTTCTCCCACCTTGCCGTGTACTGACCTGACCCTTCCAGGGATCTGCCCTGTACTCTCTGCTGTGAGCTGTCTGGGCTGATGCCGGCCATCTGTGAGGCAAGGCTGGCTGACTTTGCACTGTGCTGGTCAGCCTGGGAGCTGTGAGTCATTAATGGCCTCTTGTTCCTGAAGTTATTTCATCTTTTCTTTCCCCACTTTTTGTCTCTTTGGCCCTGTGCCACACACCCTGAGGTTCAAGAGATTGTGGGGGTATGTGTGTAGGTACATACATATGCATGGGGAAGAAGAGCAACAGCTGAAAATTGAAAGCAGTGGTTGAAGGTACAGTGACTGGCATTGCTGCTTGTGTACCAATAACAGGGATGAGGCTGGTGGGCTGTGCAGTAGCAGATACTTGGGATGAAGCACAGAGGGCCATTGCTGAGAGTGTGGGTCCATCTCTTGGGTAAGAGACAGAACTTTCTGCGCAGGAAGATTGCTTACTGTGTGTCTTTTTACATTACCAAGGCTATATCTGGCACCAAAACTAAAGGAGTTGGTTATCACTGCTTTTTCCTTTGTTTCCAAGACTTAAACAACTGCAGGCTGTTCTGGCAGTTTGTGTGGTGGCTTGGTCCTGTGGGAGTGCTCTAAGACAAACAATTCACTTTGATCTGTTGTAATGGAGCCATAATCCTGAGGCACTACTCCCTCCAGAATTTAGAGTTTTCTGCAGCTTGTGGAAGTCATCTTCTAGTAGACACTGAAGTGTGTCACAAGTTAGTTACATCCACCTGGTAGGCTAAAGGTGTTTTACCTATGCTCTGCCCACTAATCCATCTTGTCCAGGCGAAGCACTCATATTCTCAAGCCGTTTTGAGTTAACTTCAGTTTAGTAACTGATCAAGGAAGATCTCTTTAAGAACTCCTTCCCTCTCATTTGTTCTCCTCTGTCACTATTTCTTAGGCATATACCTGTATGAATTTCAAGACGCAGTATTCAGTCTTGCATCATACAACCCACTGGAAACCTGAATTTTACCTGGAGGTGACTGATAAATCCTGAGATTGAGATGTAATGTCATTATGAAAAATGAAGAGCATTTTGGAAATAACCCCAAGCAAATCTGATGTTCTGTTTCCAAGAACTGGCTTGTATATGGGCATGGCCATGACTTCATATTACTCTGTTGTCGTGTAAATGCTTGGTTTAGTTCATAGTTGGCACAGTAAAATAATCCCAGCTTTAGGTGCATGTTAATGAGGTAGGTGTTGCAGGTAGGGAGGGAAAACTCGCTAAATGCTCTAAGAAAATGTTGTGGAGAAAGTGTATGCTTTATGATTTGACTCTTTAATAACAATATATGTGAAGTAAGTTAAAGATGGCCTGTGTTATTTACTTCAAACTCTATCCAGTGCAGGACAGTGCTGTTGGTCTGATTTTAATGAAGTCTCTCCTAAGGTATGTGGGTTCTTTGTCTGTGTTTACGTTGATCATAGCATCTGAGGGGTTGCTTTTAATTAAGGTGGTGAGAAGGGAAAAATACTTTGTCTATTTTTCAAAAAAGATTCAGTAGAACTTGCTTAGAAGTGTGATCATGGATTCATCAGTTAGAATATTCCTGTTAACTTTGCTATCTATTATTGACCAATAAAACATGCTTTAGTTTCAGTTGCAACCTCCTGAGACTTTCATTTATAGATGCAGAAGTGCTGACAAGCAGGCAAGGGAGCTGTATTAGCATATTAACCAAAACATTCTTGAAATATACTAGACCTAAGTGGTTTTTTTATTGTGAAATAGAAGTTACAAAAAGTATAATTAGAACACTTATGGTGTAGTATTTCTTGTTAGCTATATTCGGAATAAAAAGCAAATGCAGCTGGCTTACCGGATCTTGACTTCCAGGAAGTAATGATTGTAACCCTTTACATAATTAGCTGTTGTGGGAAACAAAACTGACTACAGATTCATGTAAACTATCCAGACGCCTTAACTGACTCAGTGCTTACTCATCTGAATTACCCTGCATGTAAGATCTGCTAGGAGTTTGTTGGTGCTGTCTTTCATGGGGAGTCTTCGAGATGCTGCTTGTTTCTTCCAGGGTGTCAGAAACGGAGTGGTGCACACTTTTGGCTTTGCTCTGTGTGTAAAACTAAATAAGGAGATGGGCTGATCCCCTTTCATTTTCCAGTGTACATTCTTTAATATGGGAAAAGAAAGCAGCCTCTACTGTTTTAGCCAGTTCCAGAGTATCTGCTTCCTGAAAATAGACGAATCTGTTCATGTTTACAGAGTACACCAGAAGTCTAATAAGATTCAGTGATAGCTCTTGTATGACTCTGTTCTTTCAACAACCTGTCTTTTTTCAAACCTTGCTGTTCTCCGCTTTTCCCCTCTGATTCTTTTTTGAGCGGAGAGAGGATAAACAATCTAAAGCATCAGGTCAGAGGCAAGATAAAATAAGTGTTCATTCAGTACCAAGATGAGCAGGCATCCCAACTGAAACTTTCTAACTCAACAATTAAGTTACTGTTTTACACAATAATTGAGAAATTGAAATGATTAGAAGTCACTTAATTGAATTTTTAAAATATAGATCAGGATGATCTGTCATTCTGCTTGTTCTACTAAAACCAAAAGAAACCACCCCAGAAAGACTTTCGCCTTCTGTCATACACTTCAATACTGGTCTCTGTGACTAAGTTGCTAGGCATAAAGTTACTGTTATTTCTTTGCCAGTATTTATGCAGGCACTCAAAAGGCATACTAAAAAGAAAAAAGTTCTTAACCCTTATCGTAGGATACTTACTACACCAAGGTTGCTGTAGGTGGTTAGACAGCACAGCAAGCTCTACCTCTTGCAAATCACTGATTTGCCGATGAGCAGAAACGCAAGTGTATAAGCTCTTGTCCATAGGAGCCTTGTGCATTTTGCAAATTGGTGTCTGCATTCTTGGCTTAACTAATAGTAGTTCCTTGAGGAAGCAGCTGTGTAGCAGAAACCTAGCTTTTTTGTGTGTTGTGTTGCAAATGGATAACTGGTACGTTTAAGAACATGACAACTATGCTGTGCTTGCTGCCTGGCAGACTACTTGAGGTTAAGACCAATGTAATAGGGTTGTGTTTGTATTATGTACCTTTTTTTGAGGCTGTCTTCATGTATTTGTGCCTTCCAAATTTCCAAGTAACAGTGCATAAAATTAGTGAGATTCTTAATGTAATGACAGAAAATAGAATCAAAGTGTTAATCTGCTCAGATACCTTAGCATTAAAATCACGACCATGTGCAGAGTGGGAGAAGGTTCCCCTGTGCAGAAGAGATGAGGGAGCCCAGTGCAGGTAGCAGGTCCCCACCTGCTGGGTGCTCCTCTCCTCCTAGGGTGCCGTGGAGCAGCCTGGTGGCAGCGAGTGCCGAGAGCTAGCATCACTTCTTCCCCAGCAGCCTGTGACGAGCAGTCTGTGTGCATCTGGAGCCGAGCTCATCGGATTATTGTGGACTGTATTGTAATCCTTTAATTGCCAGCCACTTCTGATGCCATGATATTGTAGTTGTGGGTCAAATCCTGTGCTTCTTAAGCAGTATTCCCACTTTACCTGTGGGATGGCGGAATACACTATGCCTTGTGAATTTGATCGTGCGGCCTTAATAAGGAAAAAAGAAGCCAGGAGCATACTGTTTCTTGTAGCTCATTGCAATCTGGGCAGACAGATCAACAAACTTGTTTAAGCTAGAATGTATAAATTTGGAATGGAATAAATGGAATAAAATTTTGATTTTTCAGGTTTCTTTTGGGTCTGAGAAGTTACGGGATGTGAGAGTTGGGCCTTTTATTGTTTTTCCTCCAGCCCTCCAGTGAGATTTTTTCCTGCTTGAGGTGTCTTCTACCAAGGTTTTAATGCATTATCATGGTAACTGTTTTGAATAACAGCACCCAAGGAAGATATGGTATCTGGCCTTTGGGAGATGTTTCTGGTACTTCAAGCAAAGAAATATACGAAAATGTTAATGGAAAAACTGTGGACAAGAGAAATAGTCTGTATTTGAGCAAGACGCTAGTGCTGCTTCTACCTGCTAACATAGCAGAACAAGGGGAGGTGAATACTGAATTAAGTGTGGCTTTGGCTGACTGTACCTATATCCAGAAAACTGGAGCACCTTTTCCTTATGAGACTGTTTTTATGTCTAAAAATATCTTGGGAAGTATATGCGTGTTGCACTGGGCTGCAGTGAGACATGCAGTATTGAAAGGGTGGTGAAAAAGCAAAGGTAACTCTTAACCAACACAGACCAAGTAGCTAAGGTGCATAAAATTTGCTTTGCAGCTTTTGCCTGTCTTTCTGAACATAGAATGTTTTGGGTTGGAAGGGTCCTTAAATGGTCATGTATTTCCACAGCCAGGGACAACTTGCAGTACATCAGGTTGCTTAAAGCCTGGTCCGGACTGGCCTTAAACACTTTCAGGGATGGGCCAGCCCCAGTTTCTCTGGCAACCTGTTCGTGTGCCTCACCACTCTTAGAGTAAAGAATTTCTTCCTTATATCTGATCTAAAGCTACTTTCTTTCAGTTCAAAGCCATTACCCCTTCTCCTATGACCACATGCCTTTGTGAAAAGGTCCCTGTCCAGCTCTATTGTTCCCTTTAGGTACTGGAAGGCTGCTCTGAGGTGTCTCCTGAGCCTTCTCTTCTCCAAGCTGAACAACAGCAACTCTCTCAGCCTGTCCTCATAGGAGAGGTGCTCCAGACCTCTGATTATATTCATGGCCCTGCTCTGGAATTGCTCCAGCAGGTCCCCATCCTTCTTATGTTGGTGGCCCCAGGGCAGGATGCAGCCCTCCAGGTGGGGTCTCACCAGAGTGGAGTAGAGGGGAAGAATCACCTCCCCTTAGCCCACTGGCCACGTTCCTTTCGATGCAGCCCAGGATGTATTCATGGCCCTGCTCTGGAATTGCTCCAGCAGGTCCCCATCCTTCTTATGTTGGTGGCCCCAGGGCAGGATGCAGCCCTCCAGGTGGGGTCTCACCAGAGTGGAGTAGAGGGGAAGAATCACCTCCCCTTAGCCCACTGGCCACGTTCCTTTCGATGCAGCCCAGGATGTGGGCCAACACTGCCAGGTCATGTTGAGCTTCTTGTCAACCAACATGCTCAAGTCCTTCTCAGAGCTGCTCTTAATCCATTTTCTGCTCAGCCTGTATTTGTCCTTGGGATTATCCTGACCTACCTGCAGGACTTTACACTTGGCCTTGTTGAACTTCATGTGGTTTGCAGGGGCCCACCTCTCAAGCCAGTCTAGGTGCCTCTAGATGCCATATCTTCCTTCCAGCACGTCAACCACCCCAACACAGCTTGGTGTCATTCTCAAACTTGCTGTGAGTGCGTGCATTCAATCCCATTGTCCGTGTCACCAATAAAGATGTCAAAAAGCCCTCGTTCCAATACAGACCCCTAAGGGACACCACTCATCACTGGTTTCCATTTGGACGTTAAGCTCACACAACTCTTTGAGTGAGACNTTACACTTGGCCTTGTTGAACTTCATGTGGTTTGCAGGGGCCCACCTCTCAAGCCAGTCTAGGTGCCTCTAGATGCCATATCTTCCTTCCAGCACGTCAACCACCCCACACAGCTTGGTGTCATTCTCAAACTTGCTGTGAGTGCGTGCATTCAATCCCATTGTCCGTGTCACCAATAAAGATGTCAAAAAGCCCTCGTTCCAATACAGACCCCTAAGGGACACCACTCATCACTGGTTTCCATTTGGACGTTAAGCTCACACAACTCTTTGAGTGAGACTGTCCAAGTGGTCCATCTGTCAAATCCACGTGGCTCCAGTTTAGAGATAAGGATATCATGTGGGACTGTGTGAAGTGCTTTATGCAAGTCAGGTTAGGTGACATGTTGCTCTTCCCTTATCCAGTAGTGCTGTAACCTGCATTACAGAAACCCACCAAGTTTCTCAGGCACAGTTTGCCCTTATTAAAGTCATGTTCACCAGTCACAGTATTTTCCACCTGCCTTAGCATAACTTCCAGAAGGATGTACTGCATGGTCTGGCTAAGCACTGAGGAGAGACTCACATCTCAGGGAAACTTTTCTGGACAATCATAATGTTGAGCAAGAAAAACCCTCTTTTGCATATCAAAAGGGAAGAAATCAATGAAAACAAGAGCCAAAGTGTAATTCCTTCGATATGTATTCCCTGACAGGCAAACTCATGGGTTGCTGGTGAGAGGGTATGGATGTTCAGAGGGACTGTTCAAGGAGATTGCAAGCACAGGCTCTGCTAGTGGCCTGCTGGGCAGTTCAGTATAGCTCTGTGTTGTTCCCTGATGGTTTCAGGATGGCCTCTGTGCATGGGAGGGGGGAAGGGGGCGTCTCTTCTCAGGCCTAAGAGGACAGACTTTCAGGCTACAATAGAAGTTTCAGTCTTCCATGAAGGTTCAAAGAGGCTTAGGGTGTAAAATATCCCATGGGATTAAATTCATGAAAGAACTCCAGCTCTTCTGTTTGTCTTTCAGATGCCACATTTAGTTCCACTTTGGTTGCTGCCTCACTTCAGAGGTATGTTTGTGTGACTGCATATACTGGTCTACATGTTTATTCTGTAGTATAGTTTGAAATGCGGTGTCTCTAACATTTGTAGACCAGAAACTGCCTCGCCTCCAGCTGGCAGAGACAAAGTGCCAGCCTCATCCATGCTGATGTCATCTGAGTTGCCACCAGAGTAGACCTAAAAATGTTGCTTTTTCTGCTGAGCCATGTGAAAATGTGTACGAAATTGCAGCATCAGGAATCTGATCAGTGCATCCTTCCTAGGGATTAGAGTGTTTGCATGAGGAGTTCAGTTTCATATTTTGCTACCTTTATCTTACTCAAAATTAAGTCTTGAGTACAGATGTCCCACCTTGCAAATGAGTGCTCTGAGAACTAAGGAACTGAGTATTCTTGGACAAGCCTCCGTGGTTTCTTGTTTATTGAAGCTCTCAAGCTCCTTCCCAGATTTAATGAATATTTAATTATTTACAGGGTGATTATGAATCCATTGCCTGGATTAGAGCAGCCACCAGAGAGATAGAGTTCGCTATGAATTCCAGCAAGAGTGTGTTCCTGTTCTACTTTTTAAAGAAATGACAAAGGAGGAGGACTGTAGGATTGAGGTTGATGTGACCATTCTAAATTAAGAATACTTACTTTATTAATCTGGAGGAGGAAGTATTCAGAGGATACTTTGTTTATTTATCACAGTATGCGAAAAAAATACAGCTCTTTCCTTTGTAATGATTTTTAATCTTAAAGCCCTTCCAGCATTTGCGCCTAATTTTGGCAGATTGTCTCTAGTTTTCCAGATAATCTGTAAAAGAAATGTTTGCTCAGAGTTACTTGAAAGGTTCACAGACGAATGTCTGTTTGCTTGAACCTTTGCTTAGATGACTCTTCCTGCTGCACTCCCTCCATACAGCATAGTCAGTCCTCTGTCCCATGGCAGTTCTGCTCCCTCGGTGCCTGAGTTGCAGATTCACAAACAGCTTTTTTCTGCAGCCACCAGAAACTTACTCAGCAAATATTCCTGACTTATTTCATATTTGTGAAGAGAAGGGTTTTGGTTTTTTGTTTTGTGTGGGGGTTTTAGGTTTTCAAGCTTTTTGGGGGGTTTTTTGAGAGGAGGAAAATTACTTCAGCTGATGTTTAAGGAGGAAAAAAGGGCAGTTGGTCTGCAAATATTACCAAGGCAAACCTGCAGTTTTTAGTCAAATAACAGTGAATGTTTTGGGGTTTAGTGACTAGAGGTGAATGATTACTGTGCATTAATATAGCTGTAAGGAGGAAAAATGAAGAACTCTCTATCAGTCATGACAGCTGATGAGGTTATTTCCTTTGCAGAACTGTTCTGTAAGGACACAGACAGTCCTTGACGAAGCCAAGCTACTTGTTACTGATTTGGAGCTTTGGTATATTAATGTGCTTGTTCTTTACTTGTACTGCTGCAGCTATATGTGGTAAAGTCGGGTTGTTTGAACAGCTGTATGCAGAGTGCCATAGCTGAGAATCAGGCAAGAAGATGAAAATGTCTGAATTGTTTTTGACTTAATTTAAAAATGGATTAAAGGCAACCCTCCAGGTACGCTTCTGAACATGCACTGGCATGTTTTGCATTGGAAAGGTCAATGTGTTCTTAGTTCTGTTCTGCACTCCATTCAGTTATCTGATAATTTTTGTAACTATTCATGTGATGAACTTATTTTTAATTGTAATTGACTGTTGGGTTAAATGAATAGCTAATGCATCCTGAACCAGTAGTAATTCCTACTGGATAAGAGTACGCTTATAAGTGTATTGAAGATACTGTAAATAAGGAGATAGCATATATGTGAAGACTTAATAGAAATTTCAGTTCCCTCACTATTTATATGTAATCTGGGTTTTTTTCAGTTGTAATATCTGACTTGCAAAGCACGTGCTGTTTACATTATGTGGCTTTGGTTTTGCTTAGCATTGTTTGTGTTAGGATATTTGAAAATAAATTTAATTTAGTTGGTTTTTTATTTCCATCTTTGCAATTACTTTTTTTCTCAATTTGTAAGATATCAGTAGTATGGGAGATCATGGGATTAGCTATGATCACTGAAAAGTCCATCTAACTTGTAGGTCTGTAGCAAGATGCTCTGGAAAAAAGCTTTTTAGGTTACAACTTAAACTGCGTGTAGTGCAGTGGGGATTCAGACATGTTACTAGGATCTTATGGGCCATTATTCCTATTATAGTGTGTTTATAACCTTGGAATTACCCTTTTGAATCTCATCCCAGGAGTCTGTGATTTTGGGAAGACACAGCTCTTGTATAGTTCTTGTGCAAACAAGCCTGACTTAGTGAAAATAAAAGCTTTTGGTCTCTCCTAAGTCAGGGCCAAGACTATGCTCTAGCTTAAACAAGAGGACTTAATTTAAAGTGAAGAGACATCTTAGTTCCGGATGACTGAATGGACTGACAAGAGTCTCCTTAAGTGTACTGAAGATAGCTGTATTTGAATTAATAATGGAGTACCAAGTTCTTGTTCACAACAGTAAATGAGTATTGATGAAACTGGTGTTTCTCTTTGGGAATTAATTTTTCCTGTGATGGGTGAGATTTTTGCTAAGGGCTGGTGTTTAGGTGGTTTCCTAAGTGATGTGGTGGGCCTTGCTGAAGCAGTGCCGCATGGAGATGGGGTGGAGCTGGTGCTGGTAGGGGCTGAGGAAACTTCTCAGTTGTGGAAGGACGTGTCAGTGCTCTCTGATGTGCCTTGGCTACAGGAAAAGCTTGAGACCCACTGCAGTAAAATTTCAGTCAGTTAATGGATTAGGCCTTGAATGCTTTCAGTGCACTGAATAGTTGCTAACTAACGCAGGATTGGAGGGATGAATGAAGTGATACTGCTTTTACAAGCGGAATAGTTGCTATGTGTCCTGTTAGGACAGCCTTGCTTACTTCACACACATGAATTTGTTGACCTCACTAGAGCTCTTAACCTTCCTAGGGCTACTAATCTCCATAATATATGAAAGATTTGGCTTAATTTTGGCATGGGCATGTGCCAAACAAATGAATCAAACTATGAGTCATCATTTTTTGTAGTAGAATGTTCAGACTTAGTCCCACAGTTGATGTGTCTGACTGATACTTGCCTGAGAGCTTGCAGGATCTGATCCATGCTTTGGGAATCCTGACTTCTTAAGTGTAGGAGAGACTGTTCTGAAACAAAGGAAATGTAATGCAGAATATACTGAAGCAAAGCAAGAACTGTCACTTGACTCAGAAGCAATTCATAAAATAAAATTAGCGTAGGTTGTGGGCGGGATTATACATACGTTACAGTATTTCAATTTCAGTAGTACTCAAGATGCCTTGTGAAAATGGTAGAGGTGATGTTTTCAAGTAACTGACTGTTACTTCCTTTTTTGCAAATAGCTTAACTAAAGCATGGCACAATAAAATAAAGTCACTTATAAAATTTATTTGAGGCACTGAATTGTGGAGGTAATGGAGAATGATGTGAATGTCACTTTCATGTCTGCACTATAAAATGCAAAAGCACAAGTGTAGTAACCACAAGGCTCTTTTTGATGTTTTAATCTTTTAAACCTTTGAAATGGTGGTGTGCTTGAAAGGGCTTCTAAATCCATTGGTTAGTCTGTGCTGTCTCGTATTGTGTTCAAAATCATAGCAGATAAAGGAAGAGTGATCAGAAAGCTTAATGCAGTCAGAGCGTCACGACCTGTTATGTAAAGCAACATTTGGCAGGGCCTTCCCAGCTGCTGTAAATGAATGTTAACAGCATTTTATCATCTGCTTTCACTGTCTTTATTACATAATCTGAATATTTATGACCCTATTAATATGTTTAGCCTTGAAATTGCGATATTGAAGGAATGGTTCCATAGAATATTGAACAACAAGAATGATTTTGTTTTTTGCCTCATGAACAAAAGTTGTGTTAATATTAAAAAGCTTTGAGTTCATATTTCAAGTAAGTTTACTGAATTGCTTTACAGGTATGTATTGTTTATTCCCTAAATTATGTATTTCTCTAAACATTGTCATAAGAAAAGTATTTTGGTGACAGAATTGTGTTGCTGAACATGATGCATCTGTGTGTATATGAAATACAGAGCACTAACCACAAAGTGATGACTTTTGTTACTTGTGTTGCAAGTCCTTGAATCCACTGTGATGATACTCTGTAGCCTTGAACAAACATAGCCAACCTAGACCAGATCCAGGCTATCAGAATCACCTCCATCAGAGAGCTGCTCCAGGTAGGATTCTGGGGCAAGCTGTGGGCCTAGTTATTTTTACAAGGGTTTGTGTGTGGGTGGGGGGGAGGGTTTGTTGGTTTGTTTGTTTTTTTGTAACCAAAATCTTGCTTTGTACTGTGCTTCCTCACAAACCTGCCTTCTGTTGTGACTAGCTATACTGTTGTCGTGTGACCTGAAATGCATATCACGTAATTAGGGTATGTGTGTACCACATTACATGTCTGGGGACTGGTTGCAGATGCTGTCCCACTACTGAATGCACACTTCCCTGTATCATGATTGTACTTGGAATTATGTGTAGGATGGTAATATGCTAGGTCAGAAGATGAATGAGGAGCTGTAAGTCATTTCCCTTGGGAGCCTCTTGGATTATATTATGTCCCCAAACAGAACTGAACACCACCATTTCAATAGTCATCTGCAAATTTCTAATAAGATGGTGTGTTCAGCAAGTGGCTCTCACTGATGGAATTTACAAGTGATATTGGTATTGTGGTCGTTTATCATCCTGCAGACTAAATAGCTCAGTTAGCTGCAGGCTCATACCTGCAGGTTGTCTACAAAAATCCAAAGTGAAAAACGAAGTTTTGCATCTGAGTGGAATGAAGTTCTTGGTCACTTTTATCTTTGAGTACAAAAGCTACAGCCTGTCTGAAAACTGCTGTCCTAACTGTCTTCCTACCGGTTGCCAGGGCTAGAGTTTGAGAGATGTGGGTGTTTGTGGAGGTTTCTTTTGTTTCTAGAAGTCTTACGAGTGTAGTGCAAATCCTGTGGTGTGTTGTGACACTATACCTAACGGAGTAACTCTGTGTCGTGGTGGTCTGTACTTCCACCCTCTCCACAGTTCAAACCTCGTGAGCTGGTACAGGAGGCAGCTGCACATGACTGTAAGTGTACAAATTCTTAGAAATGTAAAGATCAGTGGTTACAGGGTGTAGAGTGTTAATAGTCAGGAAGCAAGCTTAGATTAACACATATTTTTAACAGTATTTTATCCCCAAGCAAGGTTGTTATAGTTACTGCAGAATTCCAAATGGACTCTCTTCCCTTGTGGGGATTAGAGATTTAAATATGTATTGTCCTTCTGGGCAATAGTATTGAGCAGTCAAGTAAGGTTCATAATAGAACAAGGAAACCTTTATTTAGGACAGGAGTTTCAATTGCATTCTTTTTTGCTTTGTGTAAGAGAAACTTGCATTAAATCAGATAAGTAAAACAATGGAGGGGTGAAGGAAGTTTGGAAGAAGCACTTCTATATACAAAGTTAAGTGCTGAGTTTACAAAAAACAAGTAGTTTTTACTTGGGAAACTCTTAAAACATGATTTGCCTTCTCCCAGTCCCTGAGTATCTGAGTCAAGATATTTTAAGGAGATGTTTTTCAACTTATTCAGTGGTTTGGGGCTTTCTTGCTGTCTTTAATTTGTCATCCAGGAGATAACTTTATTGCAATGTAAAATTAATAGCAATGTTTACGTGGTTCTAATATGTTGGGTTAGGTTGGTACATGCATTGTAATTGCATTCTTCCCTTACTCAAGTTTGTACTTACTTTGTGTGACCTAAATACAATGCAGTATTTCCTTTAAACATAAAGAATGATAATAAATCTTTTCTGGTATATTCTGGGGTGTACATTGCTCTGTGTTGTTGAGGTCTTGAAGTCAGTAACCTTCTCTACAGCCTCAGCAAGTTGCCAGTGTGCAATACATTATAAAACTGGCACTTTTAAGGAATAATACCTAATAGCTTCAAGGGTTTGTTAATTTGTTTCTGAAATTACCTCTGGCGAAAAAACCAAACTAGTCTCCTCTTCCCATCAGACACTGGTAAGAGGAAACGTAGCAGATTTGAAGCTGGCTTTCTTTTGCACTGGTTTATTTAATGTTTACTGGCTTATTATGTGTAATGAGACAATGGAATAATCTGTCTTATAAATGAGTTTTGTAAAGGAAAACCTCAAAAAGATGGTGGTGGTGAATTTGGTCATCTGTCTTATGCCTGTCCTCAGCAGTTTAAATGCCAAATCCAACAATGACAAAAGACTGCTGTTGTCTGGGAAACGATTGATTCTGCTCCTTGTCTGGGTAGAAGAGCTCTCGGACATGGCTCGATGTAGTCCATTTCCCTAATTACCTATCTCTTTGGTATTTTACAGCCTTCTGCTCAGTCCTATCAGGAGAACACTTTCCAGAGCAAAATCCGTGTCCCTTTAAAGGACCTAACCAAATTTGCTAAATTCAGAAGAAAGCAGCTATTGACTTCATTGGACTTAGGGAAAGGAAGGGCAGAGCCCTTTATGTTAAACAACTGATGTGATCTTCTTTGCTCAAAATTTTATTTTGTGGAATGTTCTAGAAAAATGTTCCAGTTTTACTGGGTGAGCAGTAAACTCCACTTTAAGTGCAGAGCAGCATCTCAGTTGTGGAGGTGCAAAGGATACTTCATAGTAGTATACTTGAAATTTACTGAAACCTCCTGCCCTTACCCACATCTTGCATCCCCTTTAGTGCATCCCATATGAGTAATTTATTTGCCAAATAAAGCTATTGTACTCCCTCCCCTTGGAACAACCTCAGCTGGCATGTGGGATTCTTTACCAGGAAGGAGAGACAGGGACATTGTGTTGCATTTATAGAATGTGCTACTAAATGGCTCTTCCTGTTGCCTGACTTGATCATGACTGGTTCTCGTTTGTCGCAAGGATCAGTACAGTAACTTTATATAAGGGAGATATTAGTAACCTGAGAGTGGAAATTCAAAAAGGTCTTCTTTTTCCTGTGTATCAATTAGTGCCTGTTACCTCTTGTTCTTTCAATGGGCATTGCTGAGGAGTCTGGCTCTATCTTCTGTCTTCCTTCCCTCTGTTCCCCATTAAGTATTTTTACTCATTGTTAAGATCCACCTAGAACCTCTTCTTCTTCAGGATGAAAATTGCTCTAGTGCTTTAATCATTTTTGTGGTCCTTTGCTGAACTCACTCTGGTACTCCCATTGGACTGAAGAGCCCAGATATGGACACAGCACTGCAGATGAGATCTTACCAGTTTTGAGTAGAGACAAAAATTCTTCCTCTACCTGCTGGCAATTCCTTCCTAGTGCAACCTAGGAGGCTGCTGGCTTTCTTTGCCACAAGGACACACTATGGACTCACGTTTAACTTGGTGTTCATCAAGACAATTTTGTCAAGCTGCTTCCCAGCCTGTATTGTGTACAGGTGCCTGCCGGTGCAGAACTTTGAACTTCCCTTTGGTAAACGTTATGAGGTTCACATCTGTCTATTTCTCCAGCCTGCTGGGGTCCCTTTAAATGGGAGTTGATTCAACCATATGCTGTATCAACTTTCTCTTCTCAGTTTTGTATTATTTGTCGGCTTGCTGAGGATGCCCTCTGGCCAATCATCCAGGTCATTAATGAAGATGTTAAAAGAGTAGTGGCCCCAGTATCAGCCCCTGAGGTATGCCACTAATGACTGGCTGCCAGCTGGACTTCATATTGCTGATTGTAAATCTTTAAGATTGACAGTTCAATGAGCTTTCAGTCCACCCCAGTGTTTGTTCATCTAGCTCATACTTCTGTCAGTTTTTCCATGAGGATATTGTAGGGGAGCAGTGCTGAAAGCCTTACTAAAATCAAGACAGACAATATTCTGTGTTCTTCTCTCCTCTGCCCAGGGAATTGTCTAATTGTAGAAGGTTGTCAGGTTAGTCAATCCTGATTTTCTTTCAAAATTGCATACTGACTATTTGAAATCACCTTCTTGTCCTTAACATGTTTGGAAAGTATTTCCAGAATGACCTGCTCTTTCACCTTCCCTGGGGTCCTGGTGAAACTGGCTGAACTTTAGTTTCTGGATCTTTCTTCTTTTCTCTCTTGAGTATAAGAGTTGCATTTGCTTTTCTCTTGTCCTGAGGAACCTCTCCCAATAGTTATGACCTTGTGAAGATATTCAAGAATTGCCTTGTAATGGCATTAACCAGCTTTCAGCATTCATGGATGTGTTCCATCAGGTCTAGTGCACTTAGGTATGTCCAATTTGCATAAGTGTTTGCTAGACTAATTCCCTTGTACCAAAGGTAAGTCATGCTTGCTCCTGACTTTCCTGTAGGTCTCAGGAACCTGAGAATGCCAAAGCCGAATCTTGCTGCTCAAGTCCAAAGTGACGATGGCAGTGAACATCTCTGCATTTTCTCTGTCCTTTGTCACCTTGTTCTCTGCTCCATTCAGCGGTGGTCCCACATTTTTCTCCTCTTCTTCCTTTTGTTGTTGATATACTTGCAGAAGCCCTTCTTGCTGTCCTTCATGTCCCTAGCCAGATGCAGTATCAGACAGGCTTTGGCTTTCCTAATTTTCTCCTTGCATTCTTGGATAGTGTCTTTGTATTCTTCCTGGGCTGCCAGGTGGCTTCCTCTCATATGCCTCCTTCTTGTGTTTGAGTTTTGTCAGGAGCTCCTTGTTCATCTATTTAGCCTTCCTGCCACTCTTGCTTGATGTTGTGCTCACCAGGGCATACCATTCTTGAACTTGGAGGATGTGATCCTTGAAAATCAACCAGTTGTCCTGCTAGTAGCAGGTCCCTGAACAGACCAGAGTCTGCTCTCCTGAGGTCCAGGGCTGTTGTCCTGCTATTTGTTTCGTTCCTTCCTCATACCATCCTGAATTCCATCATCTCATGGTCATTGCAGCCATGACTGCTCCAGCCTTCACATTCCTGGCCATTTTTTTCTAATTTGTAAGTATGAGATCGAACACAGCATCTTTACTTATTGGCTACTTAATCAGTCATGTCAGGAGGCTATTACCAGGGTGCTCCAGAGACCTTGTGGATTGCTTGTGCTTGCCCTTTCAGCCGTTGCCCGGATGGTTAAATTCTACCATGACGACTGCACTCTGCAAACACAAGGCTTCTTCCAGATGTGGAGAATGCCTCCGTGTTCTACTTCCTCATGACTGAGTGGTCTGTAGTGGGCACCCATCACAGTACTGTCCATGTTGGTCTGCACACCGAGCTGTAAGGTCCCATCTGACTTGTTGCCCATCCCAAGATGGAGCTTCCTGCATTCTCACCCCTTTCTCACGTAAAAGGCAACTCACTCTCCTCCCTGTCCTGCCCTGTCATTACCCAAAGAACCTATATCTGTTCGTTGTAGCAGTCCAGTTTTGTGAGCCATCCTGCTACACTCTGTGATGCTGATGAGATTTGTAGCCCTGCAACTGCAGTCAAACTTTCTAATTCCTCCTGTTCACCACCCTCCAAATGTTAGTGTACAGGTGTGTCAGAAGAAGCATCCCAGTCATGTTGGTTTCACAGAGCAGGTATGAGCTTCCCCTGTGATACCATTCTGTAGGTACTTCTTTATTTCTGTCTGTACAGTTGAGGTGGCTTTTAACCCTCTTTTGTTGATTAAAGGTCTCTCTGCTCCACATTAGGCTGGCCTTCACTTGTCATCCTGATCTCCTATTTCCCCACTGGATTGTAGTTTTCTTCCCCCCGTCATGTCAATTCAAAAGCTCTCCTCATGACATTGGACCTTTGGTGAGAAAAAGAGATCCTTTTTCCACCATTTTATGCGGGATTTGGATACAGGGATTCTTATTATGTGATGGTGGCATTATCACAGAATCATAGAATGGTTTGGGTTGGAATGGACCTTAAATGATCATCTTGTTTCAATCTTCCTGCCACGGGCAGAGACACTTTCCACTAGACTAGGTTTCTCACAGCCCCATCCAACCTGGCTTTGAACATTTTCAGGGATGGGGTAGCCACAACTTCTCTGAGCTACCTGTTCTTGTGTTTCACCTCTCTCACAGTGAAGAATTTCTTCCTTGTATCTAATCTAAAGCTGCTTTCAGTTTGAAGTCATTTCCTCTTGTCCTCTCACTACAGGCCTTTGTAACAAGCCTCTCTCCATCTTTCTTGTGGGATCCCTTCAGGTACTAGACAGCCACAATTAGGTCACCCCGAAGTTTTCTCTGGGATGAGCAATCCCATTTATCTGAACCTTCCCTCATAGGAGAGGTGCTCCATCCCTCTGATCATCTTGGTGGCCTCCTCTGGACTCGATCCAGCAGGTCAATGCCCTTCCTGTGCTGGGACCCCAGAGCTGGGTGCAGCTCTCCAGCTGGGCTCTCACCAGAGCAGAGCAGAGGGGCAGAATCCCCTCCCTGGCCCTGCTGCCCACGCTGCTTTGGATGCAGCCCAGGACACGTTTGGCTCTCTGGGCTGTGAGTGCCCATGGCTGGGTCATGTTCAGCCTCTCACCCACCAGCACCCCCGAGTCCTTCTCACAGGGCTGCTCTGATCTGTTCATCCCCAGCCTGTGCCGATACCAGGGTTTGCCCCGACCCAGGTGCGGCACCTTGCACTTGGCCTTGTTAAACCTCATGAGATTCCCACAGGCCCATTTCTTGAGCTTGTCCAGGTCCCTCTGGATGGCATCCTGTCCTTTAGGTGTGTCAACTGCACCACTCAGCTCGGTGCCATCTGCAAATATGCTGAGGGTGCACTTGATCCTTTTGTCTCTGTCATTAATGAAGATGTTAAGTAACACTAGTCCCAGTACAGACCCCTGAGGGACATCACATGTCATTGATGTCCATTGGGACATTATGTGCCTTCAGCCTGGACAAGGTTTCTGTGCAAAATTTATTCTGTCTACAGGAGAAAGCTCCAGGAAGCTTTCCTGATGCTCTTCTTTACCCATTGGTTTATGGTCTGCCAACTTTTCACCTACTCACCCACTCAGACACAGAAGGTTGTACAGAGAAAGTGGCTAATTCGGGATAATCAAGAAGTGGTTGCTGTCAGGGCTTTCTGTGCTGCTCTTCTGGATACATTTTGACATACTAGAGCAGTTCTAACATGAGCTGTCCCAGCTACTATTGGGTAATTTCTGAAACTGCACTGTCCAGGAAGAAGAGAGAAGAATGTGTTGTTTATAAAACTTCCTGTGACTGCTCTTCAAGTAACCTGTGCAGATTAGGAGCTTTTGTTTGTTTGTTTTTCCCTAGCTGCAATATAAATCAGTTTCTCACCTTGATCCAAATAGGACAGATCACATGGTGAGGTTGTACCAGCAGTGAATGTGTACTTATGATGGAAGGATTTCTGGAGTTTATTAACAAAATTTCATACAACTTAGATTACATATTTAAATCAACCAGGAAAATATTAGTATGTAGCTATTAAAGCTGTATACTGCACTGATACTAAGGGTCTTTGTGAATTAACTTTTGTTGGTTAAACAGTAATATTCCTCTCTACACTTTTTAAACCAATGTTGCACTGAGTAGTTTTAGAATAAGTTCTGTAGGATGGATTTAGTACAAGACTGTCCTAGGTTAGTGACACATGCTGACTGTAGTCTTTGCAAGAATTTTTTCTGTGTGTGAACAACCAAAAACAAACAAACAAAAAAGACGTGCATCTTCCATCTTAATTGAACCCTTGAAATTTGTGCCTACAAACCAAATGAAAATGGAAACTAGATGTCTTGTCAGCAAATTGCAAGCTATCAGTCACAGCTATGGATGAAAGCTACCACGACCTACATCTGTCGTGTTGATACAATGGTGCTGGCATTACAGTTTCATTGTTTAGGTTTAGGGTCAAGCCTGTTGAGACCTCTTTTTATTCAGCTTTGAATGTATCCATTTTCATTAAGTTTTTCAAAGCTGTATGAAAGACTCAGCAGGGCAAGAAGTGGCGATGCTGAACCTACGTTAGTCTTGCAGCTATCAAGCTGTCTCATAGTCACAGATGGTCACTGCGATTGTCCACACCAATCTACCACCGGAGCTGCTATTGAAAGGGCACAAAACTGATGGCACAAAGGGACGCCTTTTTCCCGCCAATAAATGAAGCCAGTGTTGCTGTGAGCTGGCATTGTCAGAGGTTTTGTGCAGGAGGAGAATGGTTGTTGACAAACCAGTTTCCATGCTGAAAAATGCTACTCTTATTCCTAAACTTAGAGATCTTTCGTTGGTTGAGTAACTGCTAATATCAGAGTGGTATTTTGCAAACTATTTTCATTGATTATTTGGATGATGGTTGTACTGGGAAGTCTAATGCTGACAGCAGTAAATGTGAGCTTACTAAAATAGGCATGTTTCTGTTTCATAACTCCTTTAGAAGAAAATCTCTTTGACTGTACACTGTTAAAAACATCAGAGGCCTTAACTGCCACATTTCTGTGTTTAATCCTCAAATGTTAGTGTTCTTACATATGTTGAAAGGAGCTTGGATAGTTGTCTCTGAGTTGGGTAACTTGGTTAACTGAGTACCAAATATCTTGCTTTTCATGCTATCAAAATGGATAGTTTTGGAGCTAATAAATGAATCTTCCAAGTCTTTCTTACTGGAGATGTGAATGTGCTTTTTGTTTTCTTTGTCTTTAAAAAAAACTGCTCTTTCCATTTTCCTACTACCCTTTTCCAAGTACCATTTTCTTCCTTTTCTTCCTTTCATGGTGGAGTGAAAGCCTCTGTACAAATGACCTGCCTGTTTGTTAACAGACTGGAGAAAGTTTTGGTGAGATTAAAACAGTTATTGCCTGAAAACAATAAAAAGCAATAAAGCTGATTCCTATTGTATGGGATCCTTTGTGGCCACTGATAGATCTTTTTTACCAGTGGTGAAGGAACCTTTAAAACTCAAGTTACCACAGTGATGAAACGGATGCTTGTTCCTGGATGGGAAATATAGCACTTCTGTGGAGACTAATTGAATGATTCACCCTATAACTAAGTACAAAGTAGTAACAGAGTACAATCTAGAAATTGTACTGTAATTATTACAGTATGGGGATTTGGGGTGGGTTTGCCACCCCCTTTATTTCACCGAAGCTGTCCATTGGTTAGCCTCCTGTGCTATAGTGAGGTTTTTTAGCCCACTAAGGCCCTCAGTAATTTCTGAGTTGCCTTTGGCCCTCGGAATTTCATAGTTCTCTGAATACATGAATGTTTGTTTGTTTGTTTAGTTTCTTCATCTGGCCTGTCAGTCTGTTGCTGCATGAAATGTCTTAGGTATAAGTTACAGAAGAGTAGATTTCTACATGTGAGAGGAAGGGAAGCTGGTAATGTACTTAAATTTGCAGTCACGAGAATGAAATACTTCTGTGCCAAACATGGAACTGAAAAAAAGGAATATTTTTCCCATAAAGTGAAAATCACTTGCAGAGGGATGGATTTGACTGTCCCAAAAAGAAACTTCCAACTTCCTTCTGGCTTGATTATTCTGTTAACAAGGGAATCTAAAGAATGAGACCTTTTGCCAGGAAAGTGATGAATATTGATGATTTACAGATTTTGCAAGAACTGAAAGGAACTTGACACTGACCTAAAGCTGAGTCGCTTGTGTAACTAGTGCTTCTTACTGACTTCAGTCAATGTGTCCTTGCTTCTGTGATCATGCTTTCTGCTGCCTTGCTTGGTCTCAGCTCTGGTATTATTTTCCCGTTTCTGCCTTACCGTATACACGCGAATAAGTTCTTAAACAAACATGCTGTAAATTATTAGAATTTCTCAATAGTGATTTCCTGGAAGCTGTGTCCTGTTTGAGGGGAGGTTTCTAGGCTTGTGGTTTCCTTTCTCATAGCTAGTTGGTGTTTATTATGATGTCAGTGTAGGTTATGCTGCGTATTTTTCAGGTAGAAGCTTTTCCCTGTTCTTTCTGATGTATCAGGTGCTTGGTAGAATAAGCAAAATGTGCTTGAGCCAGGCAGTACACATTTCACAAATTGAAAGCCTTGTGCAAAAACAGTTGGCCTCTGCACCCCATGGACTGCAGAGCTCTGAGGAATGGGAGCAGGAAGTGGTGGGGGTGACACTGGGGTGATGTGATCCCTTAGTCTGGCCCCTCCAATGCAAGGTGGAACCAGCCACAGCTGCTTCAGCAACCTCTGTGCCAGGCAGTCCTGGCACCTCCTGCCACTTACATGATACGCAGAAGGGTTTTTCTGACTGTGATTGGTTCTGGGACTCTACCAGCTATGGACAAGCAATCTGTCAGTGAACTGATCAGGTTTAATAAAGTACTAGTTTGAGCAATACTGAAAAAGAACTGTTTCGGATTTTCCATAGTCGCTGTCAGAACAGAAATAGCACTTCAGCCTCCCTTTTCAACTTCAGTTTAACTTCACATACAGAAAGAAATCAAGATCTTTTTGACTCCACTGGCAAATGCAGTGGAGTCAAGCAGAGGATCGTAAAGACAGGTCCGTGAGTTGCACCAACACAAGTACTTGCCATGTTTCATTTAAAGATGTTGTTTTCTGGCTTTGCACACACAGTCAGATTTCTAAGAATAAACGTAAAGGAAAAAATTTTGGACTGCAGTATGCTCTGCTGAGGGAGTAGTTCCTGGTACATCTGGACCGGTTATACCTTCTTTGACTGGTTTCCAGTGCAGCTGTAAGTTAGATGGAACAGCAAATCCCAATAAACTGTTAAAAGATCTAAGGGATCAGGTGTGGTTTTGGGGGGTGGTGTTTTCTTTTTAGCCTTACATTGCTGTTAAAGGAAGATGTATCCTATTTGTTATCCCACAGGTGTTAAGGTATTAAATAAATTGTACTTGCAGCATTAATTATATTGAAGTTTAAGACAACAGCAGTATCCTGAAAAAAAATGGAGAGGCTTAAGGTTTGGCTGCTTGAAGAAAACTCTTCCTCCATGTGAGGAATTACTACTCTGCACCTCAGAGAAAAGCCAGTGTTTACACTGCAAAATTAAACACATTTACATCACCCCAGTGTCATAGGAATATTATACCAATTACCTACTTAAATGCTCAAAAACACTTGGTTTGTACTTCCTTACTGTCCTTGTGGTTTAAAATGTTACTTTCTTATCTGATGCCATTTCTTTTAGAAGATGCTTGTAAAATTGAGTTTGCAATTACACACATAGCAGACTCTACTGTAACTATTTTGTAGATTGTAAAATTGCTTCTAGATGTTCACAAACCCCGGAACAGTATAGGATTTTTTACCTTATGTGATGATATAGCTGAAAGCACCTCCATGACCTTTAGAGAGGTATCAAGTTTCACGACAGAATTAAAACGTCTGGCAAGTGTTCTATCTGCTGGTTATTACCATTGCCATTTCCTTCAAGACACCCATTTCCAATAACGTATCCTGCATTATGGCTTTTCTTCAGACGAAAAGGAGAGATTCTACCCCAGGTAATTGCAGTCACCCAGACCATTTTCTTACTGTCTACGAGCCTAAGGGATGGTTTAGCATTCCAGTGTAGCCAGGAGCATACAAGATCCTAGGTACTTCATCAGCTTGGGGCTGTTGCTACATGAGAGCTTGCAGTGTGAGGACACTTGGGAGCTCTGCAGCCAGAAGGCTAGGAAGACAAATCTCTAGGTAACAGGTTTATATTTGTTGTTTAGGTATCTCTTCTGGAAAATACTTGCAGAGTTGCTCAACTCAAATGGGATTGAAATGTGGTGCAGCCAGGATACTGCGTATCACCGTATGCCTCAGCCTACAATTTATTTTAACTGCTGCGACCATTTTTCACTGGTCTTTGATACTTCCCTTCTTTTATGTTCTCTCCTTTTGCATCCTGTGTCTCAAAGTTGGCTGTTGCTACCCTGTTGCCTGAGGAATGCTGGCAGTCTCACCTCTGAGCTCTTCCACCTAAATTCTTAATCAAAGAGTCTGCAATGTGGGAGCAAGTGTGCTGCCTCTGCATCTCCTCTGCCAAGAGCATTGAATTGATATGTTTGTCTTTCTGTGGTGGATGGACCTTGCCCACTGTGTCTCTCTGGCCACAGAGGGGTTAAGTGTCTTAACCTCTTCCTGTGGTTTTGGGGTGTCTGCTATTGGTTACCACCAGTTACACAAACTGCTGCTACTTTTAAAGCTCCTTTCCCTCCATCCCTTGACTTCCTTTCAAAAATAAGCAAAAAAATAAATGCAAATATTTCGTGCACTGCTGTTGTTATCAATGCAAACCTTTCAAGGCATTCTCTTGAGGGCAATTAGCAACACCTTATTCATCAGTGTACTTGACAGTAGTCTCACTGGCACAGGGTATGGGGAGGGGGAAACTGCTTGCATGTTTTGTAAGTGGTTTATATCAGGAAAAACTGGAATTTGCTTTGATTCTTCAAGCATTTAATTCCTGCATAAATTGCTTATTAAGTTAAAGGATTAATTACAGCTGGAGCTTTATATAAAACTGAGGAGTTGCAGAGTAAAAGACTTGCAATAATACCTTGAAAGCAGTACATTGCACCTTGAAAGTGGTACATTGCAGAGGGAGCTGGAATTGGGCCCCACACTTCCTGAAGAGTCAGCCAAAACTCTGTGCTTTAATTTTGTCAGCCTTGCTGTGTGATTCTGTCTGTTTGAAAGTAGTTGAAGTTTGATTTTTTTTTTTTTTATTTTTAAGGTGGAGTTTAACTTTACAGTTGCTCAGTACATTTAAAAAAAATTTTTTTGAAAGTGTGTGATACAAAAATCTCAAAAAAGCACAAGGGAACTTCTAACTGCTTGAGCTGCATATGCTTAAGTTTATGAAAAGAGGTATTCAGGGACAGGGTGCAGAGTTGTGTCTCGCATCCTCAACGCAGCTGCTAAGCAGCGATAAGGAAGCAATGCTCTATTCATGCTGACCTTGTTTCCAAAGAAGCCTTGTCCTAAGAACTACTGAAAATAAGGAAGAATTTCCTGTGACATGCTGCTCGTGTTGGCTTTTTAAAGGGGAGTAGAATGAAGTCTCTGAGCACGACACATACTGTATCTAACCACACAGGATTTCCTGTGCTGGAATGGAAGCTTAGTGGAAGCCACGTTTTTCTCTTCCTCTTAATTCATTCAGAAAAACAGAGGTCAGCGTCATGAATTGATATGGCTATAGTCACTGCTAAAAGCTAAAATCAGCAACTGCTAATGGATACATTGTGATGCCAAGAGGACTGCAAGGCAAATTTTCTTCCCTTTAACGTAATAAGGCCTGTACATATCCTGATTACACTTTAAAACTCTCATGGAAGAAGAGTTGTGCACTTGAAAATTCCATCTTGGTGAAGGTACAAAAAATAATGCATATATTGCCTTAGACTTCAGTGTCTTTTGGTAGTAGACTTCTGCTCTATTCAGAATTAATTAAGCTATTGATGAATTGAGAAAGACACGGAACAACACTTGGATTTTGCCTCTGGAACTATTGAAAATATTTATTTTTCCTTAAATTAAACTTCATTTTATTATACTTTAATTAAAGAAAATTCCCAGTGGTTTTCCTGTCTGTTGCTCATTTGCAACATTATCTTCCTGGGAGGGTCTCATTGGGTTTGAATGGTAAAATAAGAACTTCCTGCTACAACCACAGTAAAAGCTGGAGTTATGCAATGGGTTTTGATAGGATAGAGCGCATATATTTTTAATCCTATTTAAAATATAATCATCCTGTTTGCAGTAGATCTTCAGAGAATGAGCTAACAGCCTGTGCTTAATGGCAAGTCATCCAGATGTGCTCACACTGTCGTGGCACCATGCAAGCTCGCTTTGCTCCAGAGCCAAGCTGACCGAGCAGCCTCCCGACTGTGCTGTCTTAATGATGAACCCAGAGCTTTCCTGGTATTTCTTGGCTTGGGTTCAGTGCTTTCAAGTTGTTCAGACATTTTTATTCTTCCTTTAGACCAAGTAGTGGTCTGCTGTCATCATGGAGTATGGGTAAGAGTGTGTTTACTGACTCACATTGCTTGTTGTGGCTCTGTGCACCTATTCTCCCCAACTACAGCATTCACAGTGGAGAGAGATTAATTCCTCTGCAGCTTTTTCTTTTACTCGTTAGTCTTATTTGTATTGCTTTAATGTCATGCGAATTTGCTTGGGCTCATGCCCATGCAAAAGGTTTTTTTATACGTGGAATGGTTCTGCTTCTCTCTAGCAATTCTGAGACCCATTATCTTAAAGAGCTTTTTTTCAGAAGGGAAGAAGTCATCTCATGGCAGACCTTCAGTGCTTCTGCTTGGTAATGTCTCTGTACTTCATTTTCTTCCACAGTATTCATGGTCTGGTACTGCAGGCCCTCAGTGTCATGAGAGCCAACAAGAGGTATGTGTGAAAGGCGTACATGGATGGACTCAACTTGCTTTTAAGCACAGTCCTGTTTGCCATACTTTCATGTTACACATATCAACCTAGAACTTCAGCTGTTTCTGTGTGATATCTCTGCAGTTCAGGCTTTGAGTCAGGATTTACATTTGTGTGTTACTGAGGGGATACTTGGATCTTGTATGTCTCATTTAATTGACTGAATATTTTAATGTCAAAGCAAAATCATAAAAGGCAAAGTATTGAGGAATTTTTGTATATGTTTTACACGAGGACTTCTTTCTCTTCTACTTTACATATATTTTGACTGTGTACTTATGTTGAAAGTGGCTCCAGAGTAGTGTTCTATTTCACAGACAGGTGGGTATTTAAACAGTTTGCAGAAGCAAGTAAACCTTGTAGATCAGAATGTTTCCACTCAATTGGGTGATCTGTTAAATATGGCAGAATTTAAAGGCACTTCTAAACAAAATGCAGTGGGTTTTTTCCTCTCTCTTTTTCTACAATCCTCACATTCTCCCTGGATAATTATTTGAATAAACATTCTATTTATTACGGAAGTTGGATGGTTGAAGAGGGATTTTGATCTCTTTTGAGTTCACTGTAACATAGTTATATACATATATATACACATATATGCACATATATGCAACTATTTGGAGTTGCACAGAGGTTGCATAGAGGAAAGGTAACACAGGTTTTCAAAATATACTTTACTTGAAACACAATGGATCATAGGCTTTTAGAGTGACAACAACTTAAAAATTCTATGTATCTTGCAGCACATTTGAGAATTGAGGTCGTTTTTGAGCTTTTCATCAAAAGGATTTTTCACCTTTGGTTTTCATATCATACTGTGTGTTATACTGAGGGTGAGGATAGTAGCATACATTGTTCAGCAAGACTGTAGGTGTGTTGGCCCAGCAGGAATAGTTTGGCAACTTACCCTGCATCCTAGAAGTACTTCATTGATAGGAATAAAGTTTTCTCAACCCTTCCAAGGGGCTTACTAGTTTGGGCACCATTTCCATGTGTCCTGTTTCTTTGGTCTCCAGAGGAATCACATGTCCATTCACCAGGTGAATATCCTTTTCTGAACAGTATTTATGGTTTGCACAGCACGACTGAAGCTAAAATGCAATATTTATGGGTCTGCCATGCACTGCTCCTCAGGCTACCATTTCCTTTACTTGCCAGTCACCTATAATAATGCAGCTAAACTTCAGTAATACGTTTCACCTGGTCTGTAGGATAGCACCTAGTGCTTTTATGCTGTATTTTCTGAACTTTTCCATTTTACTCAAACTTAGCTGTGCTAAGAAGACATGAGTAGCCCATGTTTCAATTTATGGCTTCTGGGCTTCTCTTTTGAAATTCTGCAGGCAATGCCAGGTACCACTTGGCATGCTCTTATCTGAATTACAGTTTGGCCTTAGTGTAAAGTTTTGCAACTCTGTACTAAGATAGTGTGATAATTATGCTCTGTACCTGCCTTTAAGGAAGGAAAAGTAGTTTTGAAGTGATAATTTGCCATTAGCAACGAGATAACGTCCCAGAGTTGATAAAACCTAATGGGAGATATCTGAAATTACACAGTGTGTGTAAGGCTGTGTTGTCATACTGGCTTTGAGGGAAATTTTGCTATGTATTGCTTACCACATGCACTAAATTTATGCAGAACATCAGTCCTTATTACTCTAGTCACTAGCTTTTCTTTCAGTGAATGAATGAATGAGTTGTGAAGAATGTCTTTGCATCTGCAGATTGTAAATGAAACATTGGATTGCATATTGCTGTGGTGGCCTTCCTGTGTGGCATTTGGTCGCACAGAGACAGTATCCACAATTGCTTTTGATACTTAATTTAAATACATGCATTCCTTTGTGTGTAGGATCATATATATATATATATATATATATATAAAAGTATGAGATTTGTAGTATGAGGGTGGCATTTTAAACGGATGGTCATCTTTTACTATGTTTGTGGTAACCCAGAAAACCGGTTAAAAAAACAATCTAGTGTATTTGGGGTTCATATGGCAAGCCTGCTGTATCAACATTTTCTTGACATTATTTGTGTGTGTGCCTGCTGAGGACTGCGTTCTTGAAGGCTGTGAAGGGGAAGGTGGGACATGTGCTGAGCTTTCTGGGTATCAAACAGACTGTTACTGGGTGAATATCTTTAATGCTTGCTGTGAAGATACTGAAAGGCAGGTACTGAGTGGAATATTATTCCAGTTCACTTTTCTTTGCGTTTTCCCCACTTGTTTGAGGACAAAAGCAATTTTGTTGGAAGCCCAAGACACTTATCTGATAGTTACTTGTCTTCTTGCTTGTTAAACAGTTTATCACCGTTGCCCATCTGAGAAAGGTACACTGGCCCAGTTATCCGCACAGGAAAGAAACACTTATCAGTGCTACGGAACAGACACAGTGGAAAGAAGACAGTAAATATTTTAAATTTAATTTTAAGCCTTTTCAGTTTGAAAATATAAAATCTTTCCTTTTACTTTGTAGTAGCAATGGTTGTTTCATGTTGCTTGTAAACAGAAAGATTTGACAACAAACATGTCAGTCTACTAGCAACTGCATCTGTGCAGATACTTACAGAAGATTAATGGAAGACAATAGCATATAGGGATTAGTAAGGACATATTGCCAAAATTAAAACTGGAGAATATTTTTTTGAATAGTAGATGAAATGAGGAAAGAGGAATCTCTTTGTGTTTCTACCGTGATGTGTGTTTTGTGCCCATGCAGAATAGAAAAAGTTGTATTACTGAACAGAGGATCTTTGACATAAGAGCATGTGATAAGGATTTAATTCCTTCTTTGGGCTAATACTTTGCATTTTTACTGAGTTGTTATTGCTACTGTCAATGAAAACAATTGCTAATCAGTCTGGAGAGTCAATAGTTTTGATTTGTTTAAGTAGACCAGAATCATCATCTTATATCCATTTCCAATTTCACCACTGGGTGCCCCCATAAATTCTGCAAGGACCTACACACACATGCACACTTTGATAAATAACAAATGGCAGGTGCAGCTGGTCACAGATGTTACCAGATTTGGCTGTCTGGTTGGATTGATGATGTTATGTTGAATCAAGGACGTGAAATGAAGTGTTCCCTGCACATCTTCAGAGAGCTGGTGCCTGTAAGGTGCCAAAACATCTTTGGCAAGCTGGAGTCAAAAAGTATGCATGGACTCACTGGAGAAGAGAAAATTTTAATTACATTCAGGGAGGACAGCATCTTCTGGTAGATTGCTTATTTAAAAGAGATGCAAAACTTCCTTCTAGCAATGCTCTGGTTTAGGAGTAGTCATTTTACCAAAGCAAACCCCAGAGTCTACAGCTTGTGCCTTTCACCTTGTCTTCTGGACCAGGCAGGAGGGTGGGCTGCAGACCACAATTACTCATCACAGATTATGCTGATTCCTTCTGTCCCAGGGGACTTGCTTCCCCTTGACTGCCACCAGAACACTGAGGCTCTCACATCATATGCTGAACACACGTCTTATCACAGAGGCAGACACATGTGCGAGACACCTGCACTGGGCAGATGGTAATCACAAGCAACTTCCAGTTGTGTGCCCAGCTGTGCCTCCTACCATGGCTGCTGCGTATCTGGATACAGGAATGCCTACAAGCTATGGAACTTAAGAGTTGTTTTTCCAGAATGTTTTCTCTACTGGAGGAGTACTCAGAGCACCACTGCTGAAGACAAAAAGTTGGAGATATCCTGGAAACATGTCAGAAATAGCATGGCCAGCAGGACTAGGGCAGTGATTGTCCCCCTGTACTTGGCACTGGTGATACTGCACCTTGAATCCTGTGTTTAGTTCTGGGCCCTTTGCTACAAGAAGGATATTTTGGTGCTGGAGCAAGTCCGGAGAAGGGCATGGAGATGGTGAAGGGTCTGGAGCACAAGTCTTACGAAGAGCAGCTGAGGGAGCTGGGGTTGTTTAGCCTGGAGAAAACGACACTCAGGCATACTGCTCTTTACAACTACCTGAAAGGAGGATGTAGCAAAGTCAGGATCAGTCTCTTCTCTCAAGTAACAAGCAATAGGACAAGAAGAAACTGCTTCAAGTTGCACCAGGGGAGGTTTAGATTGGATATCAGGAAAAAATTCTCCACATTTCTCCACCAAAAGGGTTTTCAGGCATTGCAGCAGGCTTCCCAAGGAAGTGGTGAAATTTTCATCCTTGGAAGTGTTCCACCAAAAAATGTGTAGATGTGGCACTTGGGGACATAGTTTAGTGATGAAGATGGTAGTGCTGTGTTAATGGTTGGACTTGATGATCTTGAGGTTTTTTCCAACCTTAATAATTCTATGAAAAAGAAAATTATTGTTACTCAACTGTTCATTTGCTTTCATTATACATTATTTTGAGCTACATCAATTTTAAAGAAACTTTAAAGAACACAAGTCAAAAAAGCTATTTCAATATCACTTTGAAATTTCATATATTTCTATATTAATTTATATATGTAGGTCACATATTGACCTATAGCAGGCTTTTAATGTCTTCTAGCCTTGAATTCTTTTTATCTGTCCTTTAGCCTCTTGTCTAGTTTCTCATCTTTAAAATTATTAAAGTACCAATTACAGTCTCTGGGAGAAACAGAATCAGGATTAAGAAGAGGGGAGGAACCCCAAACAAGATAGTGGTAGGAACTTCAACAGATCAGAAAGGTGAAGAGGACCTACTGAACTTTGAATTTTACCTGAACTCGTGATAGGAAAATACCATTGCATACTATTGTATGTAACTTGTTAAAGATAGGATGTGAAGTGTGTTCTCTATTTTTTGATGAGGACTAAAACCATAATGACATTCTTCAAAATATCTGGCTTTGCTTTGTGAATCAGATCATGGGACATAAATCTATGTTCTTTGCACTTGAGAAGGAGCTGCTCTTTGGTAAACTATTTTATTCATTCTACATATTACAAGAATTCATTAAAGTTCTCCAAGTTTTCTGGGTTTTTCTGGTTCAAAAGTGCAGTGAGTGTTTAGTTATGGATGTAGCAGATCTGGGCATGGTTATTGTTGCCTCCAGCTGAAAAGACTCAGTCTCATAGTTTCCTTACCTGATGAGAATGTCTTCATCATCAGGCAAAATCCTGTTGAGGTGAGAGCCTCTTCCTGCCTTCCTTCTGGCAGCATTTAGTTTTCTTTGTATTCCTCATAATTGTTAGAGAGTCTGAGTAAAGGGGGAACAACTTCTTTTTAGTGATAGAAACTATCATGGTTCAGTGGGAATTTTTTTACAAGCCCCTTAACGATAAAGACGCACCCTACCCATACATGTTTTTTGCTAAAGACTAGGTGTGACCATCAGACTGTGATCATGGAGGGGCTTTTTCTCCTGATCTCTTGAGACAATGAACCTCTGAACTCAGGCAGCATGAAGTGAGGCTTCTCAGTATAGGTTTTGGGACAGACTGACTCAGTTCTTTCAGACGGGAGAATTTCAGCCTAGGTTGTGTCATACTTGGTGAATAGACTTCCCAACAGGCTTTTGAATACCATCTCGTTTTGTCTGCCTCTCTCAAGGAAGAGTTAAAAGTTTGAATCCTCTCTCAAAGCAAACACCTGCAGTGTGCATCTCAGTGCAGGGAGCTGTTTCTAAGCCTCAGATAAAGCCTGCCACGTACCTTGGTGGGCTACCTTCCTACCACAGTGGAAGGCAAAAATCTTCATTGAGGAGTCTGGAAGCACCATAATTGCATTTGTTCTGGAGCAAGTAACTCTTGCTTCTCTATCCAGTCTTCTCTCAACCTAAAATTTGGAAAAATAAATGAATGCAAACAAGTGGGTACTTCTGGGTGATGTCTCTTCCATGGTAGAAAATGTCAGAAATTGTCTGAGAAGAACAGAAGTTTTATCAAGAAACAAGCTGACAGTCTAACTTAAACAGAGCACATAAAAACAGATAATCAAACCAACACTCAGTCTGCAAGTGCTTCTATACAAATGTGAAACTCTTACAAGCTAATAAATGGATTGGAGTATCTGATTTTTAGTTAGGATACTTTAACAGTGAATATTCCAGAGTTGTACTATTGGTTTGTGTGTCAGAATAGGAGCAGGTTACACCTTTGGAATAATGGCTTTGTGCTTTAAGGACAGTGAAACTGGATAGCATTAGTAAGTCAAATGTATCAACAGGTACCTCAGTCCATGTGGATAGAAATTGAGTGAATATATAGCAATTATCCTGGAAATATACCAGCAGTTATAACACAGAATGGTGATAATGATGCAGAATATAGAGGAAGATGAGGATTGCTGTGATGTCAGAAAACAGTAATGTCCAAAAAATTTAGTTACTTCTCCATATGCAGGGGAGAGATCACAAAAGGTGTGATGTGGAAATAATGGTCAAGTGTTGAAGAACCCACAAGAAAAATTCTGCGTCTTCATTCACAATTTATATGCTGAAGAGTTGTAATAGATGATGTATTTTAACTCAGTTTTCTCATTAAATGAAAAGGCCTCCCAAAAAAACCTCACTTCCCATTATAATATTTCAGAGAGGAAGTAGATAAAAATGAGGAAACAATCAAAGGCATATTAAAAGGAGATGCAGAAAGGGTAAAATACATAATAGACTATGGATTAAACCATGGATTAAGCTATTAAACTGTGGCTCTGGTTTAATGGGTTCTCTGTAAGTGTTCTAGGTTAATAGTACGCTTCACATCAGAAAGAGTTCGCTATATAAATCTATGGTGCAGAATTTATTAAACACTGTATATGATTGTAGTCTCTCTATCTTGTAATAAATGTGACATAATTGAGAAAGTACAGAATACGTGGAACCACTTGGATGCGAAGGTGGTTCCAGATGAACTAGGAACAAATGGCTGGGGAGGGAAATGGGAAATTATGTGTTGCTGAAGTCAAAAAAATAATTAAGAGCATGGAAAAGATGACTAGGAATGACTGAAGTGGCAGCATTCTGGAGCACACTCTTCCTGGAGCATGCATAGGTTTGGGAGGGAATTAGACGATTATTAGCTTCGTTACAAGTGTCCAGTGTGAGAGGTGATGATCTTTAACCTGGAAAGCATCTGCCAACCTGCATGTTTTTCAGCCACCAGCTGAAAAAAATGTGTGTGCCCAATGAATATGATGTAATTCTGACTTGCTGTGTTTAATTCCTTACTAAGAAGAGAATATTCAATTCAAGGATGAAAACAAGTATTTAAGGCTGGAAAGCCTTGTACTGTGAAAAATGTCACCTATTCAAAAGCTAAATCTTCTTTTGTGAAGAAAGCATGTTTCCTCAGTCTTTCTGTACTTTGGTAAGGTCACTTGCTGGACGTGTTTCTTAAATTTACTTTTTTTGGTAGTTGTTAGCATTTCACCAAATTGCCTGAAAATACTGCTTTATAATAGAGATGGAAAGGAGCTGGTTCTGGACCTCTTTAGGACAGATGTTCAGGAGAAAGCTGGGCTTTCCTTTTAACTTTTTTTTTTCTTTAAACCGGCCTTCATTAATTAATTTTGCTGCTATTTGCAATGTGTTCATTACATACTGGAATAGTAAGATTTAGAATACATATTACTTAAATATGAATACATTCGTATTTTTATTCTTGAAGAATTTTCTTCCTAAAGTGTGAAACTGTCTTACATTCCAGCACAGACATTTTTCAAGAACAGAGGTAAAGATTTTTACCCTGAGTATTGTTAGGCCAATCTGATCATGCTTATGTTTTTGGATGACACTTCTTCCAAAAGGTAATGCACATAGCAGTATGACTCAGTGGCTATTGACCTTGTCATATTAAAAATGTTCGAAAGAGCTTTTAATCTGCCCCAGTGCACATCAAATAAGCATAGTTAACAGTCACTGCCTTTAAAGAACTCTTTGTATTCTCTCAGGGAAGTATAGATGTCTTCCTGATACAGGCAAATTGTGTGCACAACAATACTCAATACTTTTATTTGGGGAATTATTTCTCTTATTTCTGAATGAGTTTAGTATATTATTTATTTGAACAAAATTCTTAATTTAGGGGACTGTCTACAGTCCAGAGAAGAGTTTGAGTTTTCTTTAGCTGTACTTGTGAAGCTAAAATTATTTATTATTTTAAAAATAAAAAATTATTTATTGAGAAGTAGGTGTATGTGAAGAAGCTGTATATTCGCTTTGCTCATGAATGTGCAGTTTATCTTTTCAGTCCCTGTATAGAACCGTGGTATAATTTAGGTTGGGAGGCATGTCTGGAGGGCATCTAGTCCGGCCTGTTCCAAGCAGCCCCTTAGATGAGGTTGCTCAAGGCTGTTTGCACTTGAGCATTGTGTACATCCAAGAATGGAAATTTCACTAACTCTCTAGGCAACCTGTTGCTTTGTTTGACTGCCGTCAGAGAAGACAGAGAAGACTTTTTCCTTGCAGTTAATCAGAATTTTCTGTCATGCAGTTTGTGTCTACTGGTTCTCCCGCCCTCACTCTGCACCTCTGGGAATACCATGGTCTGCCTTCTGTATGTCTGCCCTCCCATTAAGCAGCTGAGGACAGCACTAGTGTCTTCCCATGTGTTTCAGGCCACAGTTAAAAGTGAAAAAACATTCAAGTTGCCATTTTGTTTTCCTGTGGGAATTGTAACATAAAAGTCTTTTGCCTCAAAAGTCCTCTGTCAGCTGAATATTCTAATTATACGAAGTTTTTCCTCCCCTTTTTAAGTAAGTGTAGGCCAGTTGTCAGTTAGACAGTAGTGGAAAGTATAAAGCACTTGAATTACAACTCTCTGAGAATTACAGTTCCATTTTGAATCCAGATATTTTCAGCTCAAACTGTGAGGATGTTTTTCAGGCTATCTTCCAACAACATGTCAGAATCTCATGTGTCTAAAGCAGTCTTTTATAGGAAAAACTTGATCTTCAGTATAAAATTTGGTTTTCACTTAAGTTTGCCAGAAAGCTTTTAAGCAGATGTTGAATGCATCTTAATATAGCTGAATGCATTTCTGCTGCTGCCAGTGGAATTGTACCCTAGTGGTTTTTGGAAATGATTGCCTTAATCATGGTTTCCCAAGCCTTCTGAAAGTTCATAATTTGTGTATTCTAAGTTGTGTCAGTTTTTGATGTTCCAACCAGTTTGATTATGTTTCAGTTATTGACTCTTTTTAATAATGAGCTAATTTTTCTTTACTGCTACACCAAAAAGTATATGTGAGTGTAGTTTATCTGTGCTTTTCAAGTATCAAACTTGGACTTTCTTTGGAATATTCAGAAGATAAAGCAAAACAAAAAGGCAGGACAAATTGTTGTATTGAACTGAAGTGTTTGGTTCTGTCAGATTGATTCAAACAGGTTTAACTGCTCAAAACTTATCATGCATAAGTACACACATTGCAGTACTTTTGACAACAGGACCCTACTGCCTTGGTATTGCAGAGCAAACATTAAACAAGATGGTTTTATCTTCTAAGGTTTATAAAGAAGCGTTTTGTTTGTTGGTTAGAGGATTACTTGCTTTAAAACTTATAGAATGCTGGGATTTTCAGCTGAGTAAGAAGGAAAAAAAAATACAATTTATTATAGCCTCTCAAACAGTGAGATTCAACTTGTTCATATTCATAAAATACAATGGGATTCTTAGGGCCCAGTGTTTGAACATGGCTCCATGGCTCTAATTTACTCTGCATCACACCTAGATGGTTTGAGCTTTTTAAAAGGACAAGACACCTTCATCTTCTGAAGCTCATTCCCTGGAGGGCAAGTTTTGAAAAAATCTTTTCATCTTGAAAAGTTTTAAAGTGGCTCATTGTGGCAGGAGGAGGCAAGCCCTGTCCAGTGCTTGGATTCCCCGCAAGGAATGAAAAGAAAAAATGAGAAGAATTTTCAACTTATTTTTTTATGGGCAACAACATTGATAAAAGTTAATACAGCTAAGGTTAGAAGGACTGTGTGAAAGCAGTGAAAATTTCTTTTCAAGTATTTCTCATGACACACACTGAAAGTGCTCATAGCAACTATCACCAGGGAGACCAGTGAAATCCTGAAAAACCCTGAGGTCAAATGTGAGCACCAGGAGACATTCCATCTTGATTAACTGGGCTTTGGACCAAACAATCCCTTTCCCCCATTTCAGTCTTTTTTTAAATAGCTGAAGAGCACCATGTCTTAGAATAAAGTAATTCTTCATTGCTGAAAAAAGTTACACAGATACAGACAGTAAGGCAAGCATGAGGCTGGCATTGTAATGATGGCAAACCTCAGAGTTAGCTGTCAGGATACCAAATGGCTGTAAAAATTAGCTGTAATGGACATAGTTAATGCATATTAGGCATGAGTTCACAGCCTAACAGCTTGCAGCTTCTTCTTTACTTTTGTAATGTATAATGGCCACCTCCTGGATGTACTGACTTTTTTTTTTGGGGGGGGGGGGGGGTTTTAA
>VXBT01005025.1:165800-340271 GCA_013400235.1 Oriolus oriolus
GGGGGGCGGGATTTAAAGTAACATCGGCAAATTTATGGTTTGGGTACCATGAGTTGTTAAATGCAAAGCATGGAGATACGCCAAAGAACGTGTTGTTTGTGTTTATTCTTAGCTTACAAACTGGGAGGAAGTATTTCACAATACTCTCATGAATATTAACTAAAAAATTATATTAGAAATTCAAAATGTGTAATTGGTAAATCCTGGAGCAATTTTTCCATTATTTTGGAAAGGATGACTGCTGGATCCAAATGCTTTTTTTGTTTATAAGCACTCAAATAGTGGGTATGGCATTGTTGGTGGTAGTTAGGTATTTTACATTTGTTTTTATTTTCTTTTGGTGCTTTCTTGACAGAGAGTGCCTTTGCATCTACTTATTCATATCTCTTAGTTGCCTTCTTTTTTCAAATTTATATTGCATTGTCTAGGGCTTCACTGTATTTCATTGCAGTAAGTCTTAATGTATATTGCTGGCTTGAGGTCGATCTGTAACTTGCCAGTTTTAAACTTGGGTTCTGGGAAATGCGTAAGAATGGACGTGACGCCCTGGCTCACTCTTCAGCCAGTCACCGTCCTCCCCTCATCTGACACATCTTCTGTTTTGTGGCCTTGTTATTGCTGCTTTTTAAATTGAGAGCATTAAATAGGCCAACTGGCATAAAAAGTGGGGATAGCTGTTTTCTGCTATTGATTAACTTATGCATGACCACACTTTTTAATTTGTGTGGATAAACAGAAATGAAGCAGACGGTCCAGCAGCTCATTTCTTACATAACCTTGCCAAATGAGTCTCTTTGGGCTGCAGCCTGGATCAGTCGGTCTGGCGTGTATTGATGAAACTTAGCAGTAGTGGAAAGACGTGGCAGCTGTTAGTGTTGTCACTGGCTTCCCGTGTCTGTGGCCTCATGAGCTCTGTGTAAAACAAATGGGTAGAAAAGTCATTGGTGTTTGTTCTGTGGTGGAGTATCCTTTACATTCAGGAATAAATCAGATCTCTCTGTAGTGACTCCTGTGTTTAAGTTTCTGCTGAGAGAATCTGCAAGATTGCTTATGCCGCTGTTAACAAGAGGTTGCAAACCATGCTGTTTGAATGCTGATGCACTTCTGCTGCTGCTGCCTTCCTGGTGCCCCCATAAATGCCCTGACGAGCTGACAGGATTTTGCAGTCTCTGGGGAGCAGTCGCCAAGCGGCTCTGCTGGCTGCAGCCCTGCTGAACCCATGGCAGACACAGAGCGTGAGGCTCTGGTGGGGACACGGTGCTTTGTACAGGGGTCACCTGTTAGGTGAGGCCAGCCCAGGCAGGGACAGTGGTGAGGTTGGCAAGAGGATAGCAGAGCGGGTGAAGGTCTGTGTAGGTACAGGTGACAACTAGTGCTGTGTTTCTAGAGGGCTGGGATACGTCTGCTTTCCTTGGGATGGCAGCTGTAAGAAGAAAACATAATAGAAAAGCAGAATGCCTTCGTATAGAATGGACCAGATCAAATGTCTGAGTCTTGTATCACTTTCCCAGTGTCAGGATGAGGTGTAACACTAGAGACATTTTTATGCCCATGGTTGCAGGGTTAATACCAAAGGATTTATGGCATTTTCCACTAGATTTAATGCTTATACATCTAAATTTTTCAATTTTGGTATACCAAAAAAATCAGTGTAGTTCAGAGCTGTTAATGTCTACAAAGGATGTGTTAGTTTTAAATTAGCAAACGATCCCTAATATTTTAAATTTTGCATTAAAGCACATAATTTGGTGCCTTTCAAATGCTGCTGGCACCTTCATAATTGTATTGTATGATATCCCTAGGTGCCTTTGTGCTGATCTTGGTTTCAGCTTAGAACAAGGCTGAAACTTCTCAGTGAAGTTAATGATGCTCTTAAATCTACACCACCTTAATTCAAGCCTAATAAACAACTGGAAAATTTTCAAGGAAAGAATTGGTTTTGTTCTGGAAATCTAGATGTTTTTAATGCTGATCTTTCACTCTGTGTAAAAGAACAAACTGATTTGACCTTAATATTTTATTTATGTAAAACTGAAAAAAAAATAATCTGAATTTTCAGTACCTTCTATGTCATTTGCAGACCTTTGGGGTTTGGCGGATAGGAATGGATTATTTGGTTCACCTTGGGCATTCATAGTAGAACTGCAAAACACAAGAGTAGGAAATAGCTTTTCATGAGACTTCTATAAATGCCTCTAATACGCCTTTTATAATGATACCCCTGCCCAGTCTAAGCAAATACATAGCATGACATTTGCTGAGAAATACATCTTGTACCATTTAATATTTTAGCTTCATAACAAAATACTCATGAAAAGAATGCAGAGTTGCATAAGAATATGTTGTTTGTTCTCAATAATGGGAGGAAATGCTTGTGACTTAATAGACATTTTTTATTTTACCAGTAGCGGTGGAAGTATGTTCTGTGAGATGACAGTCTTCTCTTACAACAGAGGAAAATAAATCTTTCATTTCACTAACTGGCTCGTAAGACATCAATTTGCTTGGCAGGGTTATAAGATTCAGGGAATCTCAAGATGAAAAGAACTGGGTTGGTTTGTTAACTCTGCCTTTTAAGTATTTGATTCTTTTCTGCCTTGATTCCTAATGGAGAGAACGTGGTAATTCTGCAATTAAAAAGTACTGGGCTGTCAGTGTTACCTTAGTGATTAATTTGTAAACATTATAAATTACTGAATTAATTGCATAGATTATTTATATGTTCCCAGTTCTGATGGCAACAGGGATAGTTTTGACTTCGGAAGATTGCTTTTGTTTGGATTTACAAGCTGTAGCCCAAGCATTCTTCTTCACATTGGTTTACACTGAAATCTTGCTAGTTAGTTCACCTCCACACTTATTTATAGCAGACTTTATTCTGGTTGTATGCTCATTTTTCTGGCTTCAAATGGTGCTGTATTGTTCAGTGATTGCCACAAAATGCACGTCCTGAAAAATCTTGATTGCTGGGTGGGCAGCAGTCTGCTTGTGCCTTCTTGGCCTCTGCAGTTATGCCATGTCTGACCACGATATCTTGAATCCTCCCCATCTCCGGAAGGAAGCTTGAAACTCTCCCACTCTTAGGCGGAACCCCGAGTTTCAGTCTTCCAATGATAGGTTGTGGTTTCCTCACCAAGCCTAATTTATTCCCTAGACAGTGTAATTTTGGTCTTTTTGGAGCAAAAACACACTGGATTTAGAACAAAACCTGTACTAAATAAGCTTTGGCTTTGAAAACAGTAAAATTGTTTAAATGCAGTGCATGTTTACTAAATGTTTAGCCAGCACTCGATGATCCCAGATCCTTCTTTGGAGCTTCCCTCTTTGCTGCATTGTTTCTTGGAGCGCTGACACTTGGGAACTTCTGGCAGCTCCTCCATGCTTTGCAGCAAAGAGGGAAGCCTCCATGCTTTGTCAGGTAAGCCTTTGGTCTGCTTGTGCAAGCCACCATTGCACCTCGTTGGAGACAGAGAAAACAGATTCCTAGAGACTAACAGCTTGGCCCATTGTATTTCCATGTTTGCTCTTCCCACAGCCCCACTGAATTCCGACTTTAAGGCATACAATAACTGCTCTGTCAGACAATGGTGAGTCAGAAAGTCTCAACAGCTGGCTTAGGTGCAATGCCTTAACTATTTTTTCCCATAGCAGCCTTCTTATTATTCATAGCTTTATTGTGTATCATTTCTGTTTCACGGCTTTTATTATCCATCTTTTGAATTATGGCTGATATATTGATGTTTGTTACTCCAGGGGCAGAATAGGATCCTATTATGGCATTTCTATTAAGTGTGCTGGACTCAACACAATGTGTTTTTCTTTATAACTACTTTGCAAAATTTGTGATGCTTCTGTCTTTGTAGAAGCAAAGAGTGATCTCTGCATCTACTGGAATTTTTTGACACCTATGTCTACTGGTAAACTGCTTCCATCATCTCCAATAAAATGGGCATTAATAACCATTGAAAGAAGCTGCTCATAACAAAAGCTTAAACACTTCCAGCTAGAAAGAAAAATCACAGTGAAATGTATGATATGTTAATGTTAAGTAGGGAAGAATTTAATGAGGCACTTGACCACTTCAAGTTAAACTACTGCTGACTCCAGAATGACAAATGACTCATTAGTGAGCTACAATTAAAAAAATTTAAAAAGGTGAAGGAGGAGAAGGAAAGTGGGTTGGCAAGCTGCCTGCATAAGGGGAAAAGAGGCTAAGGAGGTTATACCTTGCGAGAGTTAGTAGAGCACTCACTGAGGTAAGACCTCAGTTTCATCCTGTCGTGGCTGGACATTGTGGTTAAATCCATTGTATCAGGTCTCTGCAGATCTGGATTTCTTTCTCAGCTCAGCTGCATGGTTTGAAAAGTAGGCATGTTTGTAAAGTAGGGATGGTACTTTCTTTGTGATTCTGCTGATGGTAAACTTTGGGAGAATGTTATGTGTTACTCTGTATTTGCACATCATTTAGCACAGTGGGGTTTCTTCTCAGCTGGGGTTTCTGGGAGCATTTGTGCTTAAGGAATAAAATACTTTTATCTACTTCAGTTATTAACCATGCACATCTTCAAAAAAGTGAAGATGGCAGCTAAGTTTTCTTGTGCCATGGAAGTAAACTTAATACACTTGGCTTTTATATTCATATGTACACTTGGTACTGAAGAATGTTAACCTTGAATAGAAATATCCCACCAAATCTTTTACACTCAAAACCTGCTTTGAAAGAGAAAGGGTTTTTAGTCCTCTAATGTGGAAAGAGTTAGGCTATTAAATGATATTCATGAATCTCATTTTAAAAATAACATCAACATGCTGTCAGTATTGGTGTGCTCCCAGAGTATTCACATCAAAGATACTCTTTGCAGGGGGCACTGACTAATCAGGTGAGCTATAGTTTTTTCCAATTGACAGATCTAGGCAAAACCTTCTAATTACAGAGTACAGTAGAAATCTTCCAGGGATAAGAGTGAAATCAAGCTTCTCTTGTAAGTATCAACATTCTCTAGAGAAAGCCTCTTGCTGATTTGCATCAAGAAACCCCAGTTCTTCCTCTCTGTAATAATAGGATATCAAGCTGGTGTGTTGTAAAATACAACAGAAGTTGTGTATCTCCTTTATGAGATTGCTGTGGTATATTCTTTTCTACCTACTTTCTCAGAGTCAAACTGGGAGCATAGTGCAGGTTGGATTAGCTGCTCTGATGAAAGCAACCAGCTCTGCCTCCATCATGTTACAGAAATGAAGACAGCCCTCATGCATAATTGCCATTTATAGAATCACAGAATATCCTGAGTTGGAAGGGGTCCAAGTTTCCACACAAGGCAACCTAAAAGTTAAACCATATATCTTAAGTGCATTGTCCAAATGCTTCTTGACCCTGACAGGCTTGAGGCCATGACCATCTCCTTGGAGAGCTTTTTACAGTGCTTGACCACCCTCTGAGTGCAGAACTCCTTCCTAATACTCAACCTGAACACTCTCTGATGTCCTGATGGTGCAGAATAGAAAGGAACTACCCTCAGGAAAGAAGGTGAAAACGAGCACATTTCCATGAAAACGGCTCATATCTGCAGGACACTTAGGAAAAACAGTCACTGGGAGGCAGCTACACAAATTAGTCTGTTGGCAACAGGCTGTTAATGCCCAAATTCCTTCCTGGAACTCTCCAGCCTTGGGGAAGGAGTTAGGATTTAACAGGAGAAGCATGCACTGGTGCTCAGAGTCATGTGTGTCCTTTAACTCCAGCACTCACAGGGAATGACCATAAAGGTGGCATGTTCTGCAGACACATGAATGACCAAGTTTCCTGAAAGGTGGAGACTGCCAGTTCCACCCTTTCGCTCTGTGAAAGGCTGTGTGACCTACCACAATATTAGAATTGGGAACTACTATGCTGTTACCATACTTGGAGCTTCTGTGATGGGCTTTATGATTCTCCAGTTATAGCTGAATCCTTCGAAATACTGTGTTTCCTGCAGAAAATCAGCTCTTAGCTGGTAAAAATCATTGAGAGATGTAGAAGCTATTTGAGTCTCTTTCTTCTTCCACTTTTAATATCTGATTGTATTCAACAGTTGCCGCTGAAGTGCCTGTGGCTGTGCTGCTTCCTCATACATGAGGTAATAACTTGGATTTGTTAGACAGCAAGTGTTCAGGTGTTAAGTGTATTCTGTCTTCAGCAAATTCCAAAGAGCATACTGTTGGTTGGTAGTAACTGATGCGTTCACATCTAGGATTCTCAATCTCCTTTCTTGTCACTTTTTGCCTAGGAAAAAGAAAGGTAATGATGATTGTAGTGTTGATGGCCAGAGGCAAGACCAAGTTCTGAGTGTTACTAGACCTTATGAAATTGAATTTGTTTCTCTAGCAGGTGTGAAGGTGAAGAGCCACAAATGAGGACGTGTTATCTCCTTCAGCAAAGAAGGCAGTAGAACTTGCTTTGGTGTCACTGATGCAAAATTGGATCTTAAGTGAACAACAGCGTCCTCATTCTTACATATTTGTGTTGGCTTTAGTTTTCATTATTTTCTGAACTCAGATTTTTTAATAATAATTCACAGAGCTGTTTAAAAAAACCTAATCATCAAAACACAATGAGAACTGTAGCCATCTTTGAAATGTTGAAAGAATCATGCACTGGATTTGTACTGGACTGTCGGTGGTGCCTTTTGCAAGACCCGTTGTGTCTCTGAATTGGACCTTGTCTTGGATCTTAAATGTGTTTCTGCATACATGAAAACTGTGATGCTTAGGTGATCTATTGTGAGATTAACTAAATCCCAACACATGAAAAAATTTCTTCTTCCTAAAGGTAAACTTTCAACAAAATAAACCATTACCATTTTAATTTTTCTGGGTTTATATACTCTATTTTTTTAATATAAGAATGTCAACATAGTGCTGCCTGAGACACTGGGACATCTGACTCTTTGCTCTCATTGCATCACACTGGCACATAGCTCTGTTAAAACCCAAATATTTCTGTTTGCAGTCTGGAGCACCCTCTTCTTGAACTGGTTTTGGGGAGCATGGCCTTCTTTTTGTGAGGGTCAGGCTTTCCTGAGTCACTGACCAACTGAAGAGTGAGTGTATGTTTCACTGGAAGTGCCTGTAGCTCCGCTGTGCCAGCATAACTGTTTTGCTCATGTTGGAAGTACGTGTCTCTTCACAGGGTCATGGCTGTATAAGAAATTTTTATATTTTGTGTGAAAGTTTTTCTTGCGGTAACTGCCAGTGGGGTTTGATGACACCACTGCTGTGAGCATCAGAAATAAATTTTGGTTTAGAAAATGGGCATCACTTTAGCATTGAAGTTCAGGCTTGCTTTTCTGACTTCCTCAATGTAGTGGAATTCTACAAACACAGTTATGCTGACATAGTGAGAAGCTCTCTTAAAATTTGAAGTTCTTAAATATGCAGAGCTACCCATCAGCATTCCAGCTCACCTCTCTCCAACCCAGTTCCCGTTTTCCTCCTAAAAGCTTCAGATGATGATTTGTTTTCTCTCAGCATAAAAGGAACTTCCATGTTTATATTCCTTTATCCTTCATATTTTTATCCTGTTTTCTCAAGTAAAGATGTACCACAAGATCCTGCTGTGTCCATCCGTTCGGCTGCCTGCCTTCCTTTCTCCAGCACTTTTTCAGCTGGAGGGCAGATCTCAGCCACGCGGGTCAGGGGGTCATCAGTCTGAGAGACAGGATGCCCCTGAGAGCCTTTGCAATATGCATAGCTGTCTGTAGAAAGGAGGGTTTATTCCTGTTTCAGCTGAGGGGTGTGCTAATTAGCTCATCTTTCATTAGCTATCAGGAGACAGAAGCAAACAGGTTACATCACTTCTGCTTTTATTTTTCCCTTTCCTCTGCCTATACTTTTTGCCATTTGTTTCCCCTCTCTGAACAATGCCACTCTCTTGGGAGATCCTGTTGTTTGTCATCCTGTTATTTTGACCAATACTCTGTCTTTGCTCCACAGCTGCTTATCTTTTGAACTTTGCTTGCCTAAAAATTATTGAAGATGCTGCAGGGAAACCAGCTGGGAGTCGGAAAAATCATTGAACCTGTGAGGTCTGTCAGGAAACAGGAAACCCAGGCTGTTCTGTGGGGGTTCTCTGCTGTAAGGCTGCAACTAGTGGAAAGTCTAATCCCACCATCCTTTACTCGAGTGACCAATCCTAGTTTGTGTGCTCAGGCTCTTGGAAGCCAGTAGAAGCTCTGTGTTTGTAAAGATTGCAGGACCAAGTCCTTATTTTGAGAGAAAGAGAAATTGTTTCTTGCCTTTGAAACTGCTGCCAGCAGAAGCAGACTGCACACACTGAGAAAAAAGTTGTACTTTGGGGAGCTAATCGCTTGAATGTTCAACACATGGCTAAGTGGTAAACTTTAAGCAGATTATGTTTCACTGAATTGTTTTCCCTGTTTGGTTTTTTTTTTAATGTCAGATATATCACAGTGTAATTTATGAAGACATGCCTTTGAGTAGAACCACAAACACTTATAGGGACACTTGCTTCAGACAACATATGGCAAATCTTATGAATTATGCACAGCCAACATACGGAGAATGGAGACAGCCTAAGGAAATGATAAGACCTGTTGTCGTAGCAGTGACTGTACATTATTTTCACTTGACTGGGAAAAATTGAATTTTATTCTAGGCTGGGGCCAAGATTGTTACTGCCAGGTGCAGTATATTAACGTATATGAATATTTAATGGTTTCTAGGAAATGTGGTAGGTTAATTCTCTTCTGTGCTAAACCATGTTTCTGATGGAGCTGCTACAGTCTTGTTGCAAGCACAAAAATAGATCTCAGTTTTTGTAAGTGTATTATTGTAAAACGTAAGTTACACACCAGCAAATATCCCACACCAGATGGGTGGCTTTCATCAAGTTTGCATTTACCAATTCCTGCTTTTCTTGTTCTGAAGAGTAGATTTAATGTTTTTACACTCAGGTTAATTGCATTGTTCCACAAACAGGATTTGTTCATCCTCCAGTGGAAATGCTATTAGTAAAATGCTGATAATGCGGAGTTTGGACTCTTCTGGGGTGAAAGGCCCAAAGGTTTTTAATTTAAATCCTGGCTCTAGCATCTACTTCCTGAAAAAACTGCCTAAAACTAGCTTGTTACACTGCAGCCTAGCCTACAGCGCTTCACTGAAACTCTAAAAGTGCCCGTGGTTGACTAGGCACCCAGGACATCAGGGCCAGAAGTCAGTACTGGGTGGCCTTGCTGCTCCCAAAATTTCTATTACAGTTAAAAAGAAATCTGGAGGTGACATTTTAAGTTTAGATGGTTGCAGTTTGCTTTACAAAAGTGAACACCTTCTGAAGCTTCATCTGTGTGATTCAAGTGTTTCAAAACCAAAGAAACAGAATCCATAGAAAAAAATTACCGTCTTTTGCACTTCAGGGTTTCCAGCCAGACCTGCTGTACACTGAGAACCTGACAGAAGTTTAAGCACCAGACTGCTGCTCTCAAGCCTATCTGGAAAGCACTTGTGCCATCCATTATCACCTCTTTTCTGACAGCATTAGCCATTTAATTCTTCCCAGACTACTGATACTTATTTAAGTTTTCTTCAGGCTCTTAATTAGGTACTTTCCCATCCCACTTTCTCCAAGCCAGCCTCCTAGGAAGTGCTGTGTGATGATAATGAGCTAAATCAGAATCCTTACTCCATGTTAACAGTCTTGCTTTTACACTTTTGCTTTCAGCACTCTATATAGTAGGTATATGAACATATACTGGCTAAAGACAATAAAGCATCTAGTTTTTACACTGTAAATCCATAAAACTCATATGATTTCAAAACGTTGATAATGCTTTCTGGCTTTACTTTTCCTGAAGATATTTGTCAGAACACAATGTAACAGCTTTCACTATGGAGAATTCACTGATGCTTCACAACATGTATATGCAAAACAATTATGGAAAAGCTTTTACCTCTTCTGTGGAGGAAGAAATGTTCATCAAATGATGAACAACTTTTAATTTCAGAAGGGGAAATTTATAGGTAAATCTTTATGTCCTTGTGTCTGGGCCATATGGTGAAAGGTATTTATCTGATTGATTCTCCTTCTGAAAATTCAGGGCAACTTCCTTTACGAGGAGTTGGAGTGAATATGACTCTTCTCCATTTGAAATTATCAAGATCTAGAGCAGTGCTGCCTTTCTCTGTCTAGGTTTATGTTAAGGCATTTGTGCCCATTATGATGTGCAAGACTGATAGATTTGGATTTCACGTCCAGCTGTAGATGATGTAAGTCTTAAAAGATGTTGAATTTATTCAGTGTGATACCTCTAAAAATGGAGATCCCAGTTTTACTACAAGTCTGGATGTTTTCAGAGTTTTACTACAAATCCAGAGTCTGGGATCCTGGATGGTTTTGCTTTCTTGTTCATCATATCAGCATCTGTAGAAATGAATATCCACACTACAGGAAGATCAGGCAGTTCTGTCTTTTAGTGTATTGAACAAAATCCTTATACAGTCAAAATTTAGCATAACATTTGAAAGATCTAAAATCAGAATAGAGTGTCTTGATAATGTCTTTTAAAAAGCTCTGACTGAATCAGTCTTCTCCTGTGTTATGTTTAGTGAGGTCAAGATTTTCTAAGAGACAATTTATTTCAATGTCTTTTCAACCACCTTTGCTTTTGTCTGTTGCTCTGATGCGCTTGCTGAGCTTTGACTAGCCTTAGTTCTGGATCTCTTGACATAGATAACAGTTTCTAATATGGAGTTGTGCTTTTATGGTAATATTTCACATTAAATACCCTGATTTTTGTAAAAAATACATGCAAGTTTTAGGATATAAAGATGCCATGGACTTGGAAGTAAGTGAACAGGAAGCTTATTTGTCCAGCGGCACTCTTCCTAAGAGGCATAATGACCTAGGAGCTATGCCTGCAGCTCTGCTGCCTGCTACAGTGCAAGTCACCAGACAGGCTTGTAATCACAAAAACAGCCTTTTACTTCTGAAGGAAATATGTTTTTCCTTTACGGGAGGCAATTAGAGTAGCACCCTACATTTTAGAGGCACTTGTAAATTGAGAGTCGCAGGTGGCTTTGTTTCTGTGAGTCTGAAGGTTTGAACTTCGACTTAAGGATTTTCCACAATACTTTCTCCACTCTGAAAAATGTAATCACCTTTTGAGTTTCTTCAGACAAGTTGAAAAGTTTCAGGAGGACAGTTTAATAATCTTATTTGTAAATCAGAATTGTCCTTAACTGCTGCTTTTCCTCTCACTCATATATGCACCAACTGTTTTCCAGATCAAACAGCATTTTTCAGACAGGAAGCAGAAAATGCTAAGGCAACTTCTTAGTATTCAGAAGTGTCATTTAAACTTCTAGTTAGAATTTTAGACTTGCAGTGAAGATAATACAGAATAGCTACAACTTCATTTTGGAGTCTTCAAAGATGAGTAAAGTTACAAATGAGAAAATCATACTGTAAATGTAGATGGGTTGAAATACTGCCTCATAATTTACTTAAGATATTTTTACATGACCGCTGTCTAGTTGTGTCCTTCCATCCTTCCTTCTTGCCTGCTTGCCTTCCTTCCTTCCTTCCTGCCTCCCTCCCTCCATCTTTCTTGTTTTCAGGCTATTTGCCATCAGTAATGGAACCTCTTGCACGCTTCTCAACAGTAGCACTTACTTCCTCTTGTAGCCCCAGCTGCTGGAAGTAGATGTAGAGAGCTGTAGGGCTCTCTTGCTTGTGAACTTGGACAATAAACTGCTAGTGACTAACGCAGATGTTTGGTTTGCACAGTGAAGTCAGCATTGCACACAATTGCCTCTCTTCATCCTACAGATGTCTGCGTATTTGAATTGTAGAAATGGGCTTCTTGACACCCAGAACAAAATGTTTTCCTTAAGGAGCAGGAGGAAGTTATTAGTATGCAGACTCACAGCAGAGCTTTTAAATGAGATGTTTCAAAAGTACTACTAGTACACAGGTAAACGTGTCCTGATTTCTCTCTAACCAAATTGTTCACTCCTCCTGGATTTCTTTTGCCATCAAAGCCAGGCATTGTGTCTGTCAGCATGCTATGGGGTCAAGCCTATAGCTCACAGGAGGAGCTGGTTTGAGTGTCAGAACCGCTCTCACGGCTCCTTATGCTGCTGCTCAGTCGTTTCTTAAGTGCCGTGCCCGTGATTCCTTTGGTGGGACCTCAGACAAGTCCTCCTCCCCATGCCTGCCTTAGTTCCCCAGGCACTGCACCAGCATACCAATAGCTGCCTCATTTTTGTAACTGGTTTCTTAAAGGCAGTGTAGAAGTTCATTGTGGTATTAATTGTATGTTGTGTTAATAAGAGCAGCCTCTGTGAGTCACAGCAGGCGAGCACCTGTAGCTTGGAGGCTCTTGTTAACCACAGGAGACTAGAATAGAATCCTGATGGCGGGGAGCAGCTGAGGAACGGGAATTGATTGTGAACTCTGACAGTGAGATGTTCCATAATCTCCATAGCCTCTAGGTCCCTTGTGCCTGACTTCCCTAAGGTCAGCAGAAGGAAAGAGGATACTCTGATCATCTCAACACCTTTTCTTCCCTGCAGTGTGTATGGAGTGACAAACCCACTTTTTCTTCCACAGTATATGATGGCAGCAAGAGGAGAAGAGACCCTGCCATCTTTTTTACTCCCTGGCAGCAGACAGGCAGGAAGAGATGAAATGAGATGTATAAGCCTTCTCCCCAGCTCTCACCATGCCCTGTAGCCTGAGAAAAGCCAAGGAGGAAAAAATGAGAGGGAGGATAATGGACTGAAAGTGAGCTTCCAAGATAAACAACCGTGTCTTTGTAGCACAAAAAGGAGAGGGCATGAGGGATAGGAAGAATAACACTGAGATAGGATCAGCAGTGTAACACTGCCTGGCACTTGGCTGTTTGGAATATGGTAGATGTGAGCTGGGGGTCCATCACATGCTCCGCTTTGATGACCAGCAGCCAGTGTGAGGTCATGACAGTCACCTGGAAACAACAGCGGTGAATCCTTGAGGAAAACACTTAGTTCAAAAGATTAGAGGGTGAAATGCTTTCCAGACTCTTGGCTTTTGATCCCTGTGCATTTCACTCCTAGTTAGTTTTCTCTTTTCATTTACAGCATTGATTCCCCAGGAGTTTTTCATCTTTTGTTGGGAAGTATGTTTTTAACATGTCAGCAAAACCCTCCAAAACCCATAAAGTTCAAGTCACAGGGTGATTCCCTCTGATGGCTTGGAGATTGACTAAATTGAAGTTGGTGGTGTTTCTTTAAGATTGAAAATGGTAAAGGAAATCAAGCCAGGCCAGCTGAGCTCTGCGGAGAGGCAGTTCTGGGAAGATTATCACCCCATTAGAGCTTCTCATTCTGCCATAGTTATGGGTTTGTCATTGCTGTGGTTTTCTAGCTATCATCTTACACCTGGAAAGCATTAACACAGGATTCAGTTCCTTGTAGAATCCCTTCAAATGCATTTGTTTGTGGAAGTAAGTTATCTGTTGCATTTGATGTGACATAATAATTATAATTTCTTTCTCCTGAGACAGCTCCTTGTTTTGTTCTTATGAATGCTTTTTCTGCCACAGCATTTCCTTTCTGATATAGTTGTTTTATAATTTTAAGTCCCTTTGAACAAAGGGATATTTGGTTTTGTTCCTTACTTAATTGCCATAATTACAGTCTTTCCTGACTAGTATGTTTGTAGGCATTCATGACTTCTTTTGTGTTAGCATTCCAACATCTGCACTTGGCATTCCAACATCAGCCAAGTGCCTCTGATCCACGATGAGTGCTGGCTATCATCTTCCATGGAGCTCTTAAGCAGTTGCCTTAGAATGTCAAATATATTACATTCTATCCCTAACAGAAGGAAAAATGAGTTGGAAAGACCAGAAGCAATAAGGGAAGTGTTGCTGTAGTCAGAAAAGGTGCAGGGGAGGTTGTCTCAAGTCAGTCTGATTTGGTGCACAGCAAGGAGGCATGTTTCTACTTCTTCAGAAAATAGCAGTATGTGTCCCTGTCTAGCATGTCTCTAGTAGCCAGCTGGTGACCTGGCCAAGCTCCCGCTTGACAACGCTGTCCCTTTCATGCACTGATGCGTGGGCTAATGTTGTATCCAACCTTTCACTAAAGGGAGAAGCCCCGAGCAATGCCGTGGATCGATGTCCTACCTCCCTGGGACTAGCTGTTTCAGAGAGCCAACTCATGTCATGGGAGTCTTTTCTCCCTTTCCAATAAAAATAACCAGACCTACAGGATAAGGTATTTCCTTTTCCTCATAGTGAATAACATCCTGACACCTCCGTGCCTCAGGCTTAATGCACACATGAAGAAGCAATTATATGACAGACTGTTTCCTCCCCAGCTTTCTCCATTATTCAATTGCTTCACATTCCCACATCCTCTCAGCACTGGCTGATCTGTCCCTTGTCACAGGTGTCCCAGGACCCTCAGGACTGGCAACCTGCACAAAGGTGGTGGACAAGGTATTCACTCTGGGAGTTGTACCTGCTTGGAATTCCCTGCGGGAAGATTTCTTTCGTGGTTTGCTGCATGAGGAATATTAGGTTCCTGAACTAGGTACCTCCTGTATCTTAGTAACATGAGTGCTTGCCTTCCAGAGGCATAGAATCTTGTGGATTGCTGCCCTGTACCACTGCAAATCCAGTAGTGAGGTGGATGTGTTAAATGATGGTCTGATCCACAAAACCAAAAGGAAATTCTTCTACCGGAAATACGGTGAAATGTGTGGTTGTTCCTGCTGCAGGCTTTAGGCAAGAGTCATTTATCAAGGAGGAAGCTGTATCATCCTTCTTGTTAATGCTTTACACATGCATTTTCACTCAAGTGCTTGACAATATCCACTGTACTTTATGGCTGACAGTAATAGAAATTGCCCCTGTGCTGCAGGATTTGGACTGGAAGCCAGTGAGCCCTTGGCATTAGTGCCATTACTCTTGCCAAGGTATCTGAGTGTCACTTCTAGGGAAGTGTATCCTTGCAAGTATTTCACCAGGGTGTCTAATGCACAGCTGACAGATAAGACAGTGCCTGTGCCAGGCACTGTGAGAAACAGCAGAGCACATGGTCAGATGACAGTGTATCATGCAGGGCAAACAGGACTTTTCTTATTCTTTTTTTCCTGATGTGTGTGACCACATATCTGACTAATTTAGGTGAATTTTGGTTCATATGCCACGGCGCTTGAGTGCAGGTGTTCTTTCTGCCCCTCCCTGACTCCTGGTATGGTGGGGCTCCTGCTTCCTGTGTGAGGTGCTAGAGAGCTGTGTTCCAGTGTGAAAAATGGATTATATGGAAACTAATGGTTTAGAGTCATCAAACTTTTTGGAAAGGGGATGGTTTTTCTGGTTTCCCTCTGTCAGCAGTGGAGAGAGTAGCAGCTCTCCCAGGGAGCAGATCAGAGCACGTGGCACTTGGCTGCTGCTCTGAATCAGTGGCAAAAAGAGAAACAGGGTAGAAGATGAACTCTACTAGGCCAGAGTGATAATGTAACCCTATTATAAGGGAACCTGCATGGGTGGAAAATAATCATTTCCCTCAATTCCCTCCCCTGATTTTTTTTTTTTTTTTTTGTAACTGGATTCAAGCCTTGGTCTGACAGATTGTGCAGCCTCATGTGTCTTATATCTGAAGGGTCTAAAAGGAAAGAGGGGGTGAGCAGCCAGGGAGAGGAGGGAAGGTGGGCCCATATATTTCCTTAACAGCCCACAGTTAATCAGCTAAGAGAGATCAGCCAAAGCTTCAGTCCATCTGCATTTCAGGTCCCATGACCATTCTGGTTCGCAGTAGCCTTCTTAGCCCCCATCATATGTTCTTGCCTTCCTACTCTCACAGTGGCAGTGGTGTAGTTGCAGTGAGAGCTGATATGAGGGATAATCTTTTTTACCTTGTTAATTTTTAGCGAGATCAACACCCTAAGCACACATAACACATGTTAGCACAGATGCGCTGCTCTCGATCCAGCTTAGGTCAGCTTAAGTTGCATCTCTGCAGTGTGCAAAGGGTACATGGAGACTGTTTAACAACAAGTGCAGAGATAGGCAATAAGGTTTCTGCTCTCTCCTAACACCAAATTTGCTACAATATTAATAACAATTCTAATTTTGATAGTGCCTGCAGTAAATAGGATGTCTGTTGGGTTTTTGTTCTGCTAGATTTCCTTTTTCCTCAAAGAATCACATAGGTCTTGCTTCTAGAACACAAAGATGCACTCATCTTCCGCCTTCATTATCTGAATGTCAGAGCTGGGGCTTGCCTCCCTGCTGTTGTCTGAGGTCAGCTGGATTTTAGGCAGTGATAAGTGGCCCATGGTAGAGAAACCATGGCCAAATACAGTCCTGTCACACTGGAAGGTTTTGCTTGTATTCACAGCAACCACTCTTAGTCAGCTTCATATTGAGATAATACTCCTTCATTAAAAAGTGCTTTTTAAAAAAGTACTTTAGGTCCTTTGTAACAATCAAACTTCTTACTGGAATGTCGCTTGCTAAAAGACACCAAGCAACCCACTTCTTTGCTCTTTTTCTCTTTTTTTTTCTTGTTTTTTAAGGAAGTTAGAAAAATTTAGCGTACAAAAACATTTTGGAATGGGTGAGTAAGTAACGGGCCTTGTTGAATTCCGTCACAGAAGGAGGTAAAACGTCTCAGATCACAGGAGAATCTAGTGAAAACTGAGAATAAAATCCCTATTTCCCAGGTGTTAAGTTTGTACTGTCTTCACCCTCACCCAGGCAACTCCTGCATTAGTTCTGGGGTGGGATACTTAATGCTACGCAAACCCCACGTTGTTCCTGTACACGCAGCATTTGTGAAGCAGTGGTTTGAGATTTAGATGGACATGTTTGATAGGAAGGTCACCATTCTGTGCCGCACAAGAATGAGCACGACTGCGCATCCATTCATTTGATCAATACTGCTGCTGTTGTGAGCTGTAAATGGCTTTCTAGACTGGACCTTAACAATGGATGTCTCATATTGAAGATGGTGCAGTATTCTGTATTTTTATGCAGAAAAGGTGCAGTTTTCTGAGCAGACCTGGCCTTTACTCTATTTTTTCTGAAGTAGCACACCTGTATTGAGATGTTTGTCTGCAGTCTTTAATAAGGAATGTCATTAATGTCACAAAATCTTGTTCTGTCTTTTTACAAAATAGTTTTTCAATCTTACAGTTCAAAATCTCATGTATTCATCCAGCAGATTCTTCTGTCCTCTGATGCTCATCCAAGTGTTTGCCATATAAGCTGCCTGCAATGGAGCAAATGATTCTCCTCCTCCAAATTTATTTTTTAAAAACTTCAAAAACATATGGGGAATACAGAGGGAGCATATGCCTGCAAAGTAAAACATCCTGGTAAATAGAGAGGAGCATCCTCAAACCAGTGTGTTGTACATGGCTGTCTAGTGCTGGTGTAAAAAGATGCTGAAAGTATTTTGTTTTGCCCCCACACAATTAAGGTTCTTGCTATCCCTCCCTCCCTGCATTCAGAGAACATCAGCAGAGGGTCTTGAGCAACAGCAGCATTTATCAGGATGTCCATATCGGGCAGTGGGAATACAGTGAAGTCATCCAAAAACCCGTTTTCGAAAGGAGACCTGAAACTGTTACCAAGGTAATTTTGAATTCATTTGCTTGGGAGCACCATCCTGAAGTCACCCCTGCACAGAGGAATCCAGAGGAAGGATGTAGGTGGTGGTGAATCCAGCCCAGATCAGAGGCAGATGTATTTGGCATAATAGGAGCAGTGACTGGCCAGACACTGTGTTCTCTTGCATAGCTAATGAGTGCAGGTCTCTAATAAGACTGAATGTCTGAGACGTGTCACCCTGCTGAGCTGATGGAGTATGCACTGCATGGCAGCACAAGGAACAAGAACGGCACTTTTTCTTATTGTATCTCAGTGAACAAATGCATAGGTTTGAAGGTGCAAATTGGAAGAAGTCTGGCACTCAGGAGAATGCTGACAGTCTTGTCAAGTATTCCCCTGACAGATGCAGCCTCTGCAAGGCTGCTTATTCTCCTGAATCCACTATTGTTACGTCACTGAAAGCTTTTATTTCTTGCCTTAAATTTCTTTTGGCAGCAGTTGTTTAGGTTCTTTTACTTGGAGATTTAAATGATAAAACTTCTGTCTAAATCAAACCCGCTAATGACACATCAAAAAAAAATCAGAATTTCCTTCGCACAGGAAATAGCAACGTTTGGAACTTTTGTTTACATCTTAATTGCAAGCTTTTTATAAATTAAAAGACTGAAACTTTGCAGAGGAGGGAAGTTTTTAATTAAAATCATTAGGTGCTTTGGAATTGGAATATGCTTGTTCTCTTTTTTTAAATCAGAATGCTTAAGGGCTTTCCTGATTAGTTTTGATTTTTTTATTTTACATCACCTCTGCCTGCACTGTGCTTGCATCCTCATAGGTAAAGATATGCTTTGAAAGTATCTTTCCTTTTACTGCACAACACAGGTGCATCTGCAGCACTGCCAGGGGTACTGTCTGTAGGAATGAGTGCAGGAAGCGCTTAGGGAAGGCAGGCTCTCCAGCTTGGCATTCCCAGCAAAACACCTGAGGGACAGAGGCAGGTCGAGCTGAGTGACACCCTTGATACAGGATGGCAATGAGGAGGTGCTTTGAGAGGAAGGATCTTTTTTGAAAGTTTCAAGTGTCCTACCCTGAAATGGAACTCTTGTGCATTTCTATCAAAATGCTGGTTTTATGTCTAGTGTTAGTGATGATTCAAGAAACAGCTAATTATTCAGCAGAGTTAAAATGTTGCAGATGTGCTTCTCACTCAAAGGACGTGAGATAGGTCTTCGGTTACCATCTCATCACGTTGCTTCCATCAGAGACTACACTAATTCTGGGTGGCTTTTCCACCCACTCTGAGGAGCTCAAGCAGCTTGTTTGGCTTGAGTATGACCTGCTTGTAGGTCTGCTGGAAAACTTGTTCCTAGCAAGCTGGCTTACAACCAGCTTTTTCTATTCAGGCTATTGGCTTTTCTGATCTGAATCTCCTTCAAGAGTGCCATATACCTTTGTCGTTAGAGGACTCTCTCTATGGAAAGTAGGAAAACTTGCTTGGCTCCTTGGGAGAAGGAGGCTGAGCTCAGCAGCCTGGCTGGGTACCACGTGCCGTGATCTTCCAGACCAAGGGAGGCTTTTGCCTACTCATGTCTCTCAAGCAATTTTGTAAATAGAGCTCTAGGGAAGAAAAATAAGTCTAGTTGTAACTCCTTGGTAGATTTCTATATTTGCAAGCAATTTCCACGTGATTTACACAGTTTTGTGCAGGACTGTTTGTTCTCCAAGCAGATTCATTTTGTTTGGAAGCTGGGAGAGGGGGTTCCTGGTGAGTTTAGCTGGATTCATCTGGGTATTACAGTTCTGTTGAGTCTTCTGACAAGCCTTTCTTCATGCCTGAAGTTCTTTGTTTTCTCAAAATTTCTTTAAGTTCTTTATTTTCTCATTGGTTAAAGCCAATGCTAATTTGGGATGAAACTGGGTTTTACACACAGGGAAAGAACCATTACCTGGAACAGTGCGTCAGAAAGGCTTAACTTGCAGAACACTTAAATACTGAGCACTTAACTGTCTTTACTTTTCATTCTCGGTAAAGAGTTCTTTTTTTTCCTTCTATCAGCATTTTGTTCCTTCAAAGTAGACAAAAGTAAATGTTACTCAAATCCCTTTCACAGCATCTCCTGGCTTATTCTTGTTCTTCATAACCTGCAAGTTTGTATAAACAACTAAAAATACATATCCAAGCTTTTTGATGACACCACTTGTTTAGAGTTTGTAACTTGCCTTTGGACTCCCATCATTTGGACCTTGCTATTTGTAGTAAGGGTGTGTTTAGACGTACAGTGTGGGACACCAGGATCATGCAGTTTCCGGCCCTGTGTGAAGGTGGAATGAAGTTTATAGTAATAGTGTTGTACCTTTCTGAGCAGTATTTCTGGACATGCCCGCAAACAGGTCGTGGCACCTGTAGAATGAGGAGTCACCATTTGCATTTGATGTGTGTTGCCTGCAGTCTCGTCTGGGCTTGGCACTGTGTTCAGCACTGAGCAGGCACATGGTAAGTTGGACGTAGCAGCTGGGTTATAGATGACTGTCCTGAGGAAGGGTCAGCTAGTCATGAAATGGTCGTTGTTTTATAGAGAAGCCACAGAGGAGGTCTTTCAGATAATACCCAACTTGGCATGAGTAATCTGCAGTTTTAGACTGAGTCAACTGGGATGACTTGAACTTAATGCAAAGGTAGTCTTCTTTCCTTTGTGATTTTTACTTGACAGGATTATGACAGATTATCACCAAAGTGACAAAGCAGTAGATCAGCACTAAGATGAAAATGTCTGTCCAGGCAGAGAGGACAGGACTGATGCTTCAGTAAGCACTGTTGCTGTACTTTGACAGACTAGGTGCAGGAAGGAGGTTGTGGCAAAAATGCATGTTTTTCAGAAACTGGAAAGAATAAATGCTTTTTAACTGGTTTATCTGTATTTTTGTGCCCTTTAAAGTCTGTTGATAGGTTTTAAATGGAACAGGAATAGAATAATTTGAGGCACACGACTGCAGGTAACTTGAGGCGAAGGATTGCAGGTAACTTGAAACTGAAGGTCAGCTGGGTTTAAGTTATCCACTATCTGTTGATAAGCTTAAGTAACTCCAAAGGCTTGCCGCCGTAGTTTTCTTTTCCAGGAACTGACCTGGTTTCTCCTTATCTCTCTATCTGTCTTTGTTTTATTAATATTTCTGATGGAACTTCAGTAACTTATTTAATGCAGAAGTAGCAATTTCCTTGCCTAGGACACACTGGCATCTCTCTCTGCTTCCCCTGCCCTTTCCAGGAGATGCTCTCCAGCCCTTTGGTCACAGCAGCCGCTTTCAGGGGAAGGAGACATATTCTTTTCAGCAGTTTGGCTACTGCAATCCTGGGTTCATCCGGCCTGAGTAGGTGTGCACTGCCACACCTTAGGACTATTCGGTCTTTACTTAATCCTTCTGTTTCAACTCTTTTCCCAGTACTCCTGACTGACTCTAACTCATCTTTGTTAAAAAAAAAAAAGAGAAGAGTGGCCCTAAGGTAAACATTTGGAAATTTAGCATTGTTGTAAAACCGGTATCAGGAGTAGTTAGACTATTCCTGATTAAGGAAACTTAACTCAGAATAAAGCCTCCTTTGGCAAATTTTCAGAAGTCTGTGTGACTCGTATCACTTGCTGACATGTCTGGTTTGTCCTTCCAACTACCCTTGCTTTTTTCCCCAGTTGATATCCCTGTTTACTGCATTTATTATTTCCAAAAAATTTCCTTAGTATTTTGCTTGTGTTTAGATGATGATCTTCTTACAGGATGGAGATTTCTCCTTTGTAGATGTCACATCTTTCATTTTTTCACTAAGTTGTGCACCACCTTCTGTGAATTACCAAACTGTGTTTTTTCCCAGAATAAAGAATAACTATTTTTGCAGGTTACCACTTTGCCATCCAGCTGCTATGGCTGCTGGTGTGTTTCCCAGAGCTAGAACTTTATCGTTAGAAGCATCAAGGCTCAATTTCAGTTTAGCCCAGGAAAGGACCTAGGAGCTACAGCTACTGCCCTGCCCATTGCTACTCTTCTCCTTTAGTCACTCCAATGCAGGTTTTGGTACCAGAATGCCTATTTCCAAGTGGAGATAGGCTAAAAACATAGGCAATAATAGGAGTTTTATAGCCTTTTTGAATAAAGGAATTCTGAACAAAGCATGTGAAGCATTCATCCCTTGGCCATTCACTGAAGGTGCCCTAAGTGGCACATCTGTTTCTTACAGCTGTTCTTGGTGTCTTTGCTTCCACAGAGCAATCATCAGAGCCCTGCTGGAAACCCTAATCACCCATATGTCTGTTGGAAAGAAACACTGGCAGAATACACAAAACAGTGAATTAATGCAGAACGGTGATGCAGATACTGGGTTCTACAAATCATCAAATTTGAATTTTCTTGGTTCTGATATTTCATCTCATTAAAAAAAAATGGGAGTGATATCTTTCTCTTTTTTTTAACTTCCAACAGATTGAAAATATGGCAGTTATGGAAATAGGCAGGTTATTTTCGCCCAAAGTTCATTTATTGCAGATACTATTCTTTATCTTACTGTTGAGTGAGTAAGCAGCAGTTGCCTACTGTCTCATGGGATATTTTTTTCTATTCCCATTAGCAGGAACCTCGGGTGGTGGGGGCTTTCTTCTCCTCCTACTGTAACGACTGAAGATAAATTTAATTAAATGTGGTCCACAATCCGATTTATACTTCCCTGTAGCAGGAAGAATTTGCTCTGTGACACTGAAGGATTTGTTTTTTCCCAGCTGCTGTTAGTGAAATTTGAGGCTCTGAGTAATTGGTTTCAAACTTATCAGAAAACCTTCCTTTGTGGTAGGCATTTTATTTTCTCACTTAGGCATTACACCTTTTACCAAATCAGAGCAGTACTCAGACAAATATATTTGAAGCATGGCAAAATTTATATAGTCTTATTAATTAGGTGACATATGAAAATACCTGTCTGTTACTACTACTCGTATAATAGTTATACTCAAGCAGCATGGTGATTATCTGATTATCTTTTTTACACTTATTAGTACTCCCACAGACAGAAGTAATTCCATCATCATAGGGGTTATTCTTTTGTTTAATTAGTAAAAATATAAATTTTCTGTTCAAAGTTTGGCATACAGAACTTCTTTTTTCCATTCCCAAAACGTGATGTCCTGTTTCTTCAATCCTCTGTTGAGTCAAATTCAGTGTTACTTGCTATGTGAAAATGAGACAAGACACTGAAATTTACTTTTGGATACTATCATAGTCAGGCTCAGAAGACCAGTAATCCCTCACTGGAGCTTTGCTTTTGCAGACTTAGGCTAAGTCTCCACTAAAAAATTATGCAGATCAAGGTCCATCTGGTCTGACAAACATACTCCTCAGCCAGACTTTTTGTACTTTTACAATTAAATCTGTACAAGAAGTATGAAGCGTGGTGATAGAATTTCATTCAAAGATTTGCTGGGTGGTAGACACCATCCTTCAGTCAGCACTGAGTGGGTGAGTGAAGAGCTCTAATCCCCCACTGCCACCTCACCAGTGCAGGGCTGTGGGGACCATCCCTGGTCTGTGCTGCCGGCGAGGAGGGTGCTCATGGGCAGGGGCTAATGCTCTGCCCAGAAGTGTGCCAGCATCCAAAGCAGCATTCTTTGCCCCACTTGGTGGGCTGGGGCAGACAGGGCCTTAAGTAACTACAAGGATGTACTCAGGTTAGTAATTAGCATGGGATATGTCCATAAAGTTTAAAAACTGGTGTTGGAGGCATCTCAGTGGCATAGCTGTTTGTCTCACTGAAGAAGAGCAACATCATGGATCTGTTGCAGAAAAAAGAGTACATGTTTATTTTAGAAGAAAAACACAAAGGTGCTCAATATATTAAGTTGGGGGGTTGAAGTTAAATGTATCAAAGCTAAATGAGCAATAGTGAAAGCATTTTACTGTATGTTAGGTTGGACTGAAAAGGAATATGGGTAAAATGCTGGCACACAGCACAGATTACTGTTTCCTTTTTGTGCTTAACTGCACTATTACTTCACCATGGGACTTAAAGAGCTGTCACTGAGAGTCATGGCTGGGTCAAATGCATGCTCTTATTTATGACATGCACCAGGGTATGTGTCATCCTAAAAATGTTTTACTGACCTCCTAAAGATGTGCCATGCATGGAGAATCATTTTCACAGGATGTAGGGAGGGCATTTTCTCTCGTTATTAATTACTGAGTCTTTCCACAGTGATAGTTATCAATGTACAAGAGATGCTGTATCTGACAGATGTGCAGATTTCATTACTTTCTTGCTTATCCTGCTGCTCAGGAGTTCCTGGCCTGCTCTTCTACCAGCATAACTCTTCATCTTAAGAGCTATGTCACCTGCCAGAGGTTCAGAATAATAAATACTTTTGTCAAGAAAAGGCACATCTCTCAACATCTCATTTCTGGAAGAAGCCTTTCAGATGTTTTCACTTGTCAGGTCTCCACCTGAGATATTAAGAAGGAAGGAAGGGTTTTATTGTGACAAATAAGTAGAGCTTAACAAAATGAAATGGTGGATGCAATCTGTACTCACATCTGTATGGTCAGGAGGTTTCTGCTTCTCTGGAGGTAAAGGATGTGTGCCTGTACTAAGACTGGAGTCATTTCAGGGTAGTGTTGGTGGACAGGTGATGCAGTGTCTGTTGCAGAGTGGATACTGCTGCACTATCCAAAGGCAGCTCCATCCTCAGCCTTGCAGCAGCTGAGGCAGGAACTCAACCTGATTTCACCCAGTTTACAAGTAAGGAAGCTAATTAAGAGTGTTCAGTTTTCATTACTGTTCAGATTGTGACAAACTGGGTTTTCTTTCCTGCTGGACCCCCTAGTTTGTGTGGATTTTTTGTCTCATAGAGTGCTAATGCCAATCAGGCCTTCCAGACATTGTGCAAAGAATGTTTCACAGGAGACCCATGAGTCATTTTTCTGTTCTATTGGCAGATACATCATTGGTGAGAAGATAAGAAAGATTTGGGCATACCGATTTCTTTTGAATTTTCTCATGTGACCAAAATTTAAGTCTGCAAGGAAGGGCTCATAGTATCTTTAACAAGGATTAAGAAAAGGATGATCGAAGCCTGTCAGAAGCTTCAGAATAAGTTTTCACATAGATCTTGGCAGTTTAGATGCCCTAAATGGGTTTTTAGACACCTACTTTATGATCACCTGTCTGCTTGGCAGACAGTTGCACAGACTCCTTTTTCCTCTCTCCTTCTCTCTCTCCCTCCCTCTCTCACTCACTCTGTCTTTCTTTTCAGAGCTGATTTGCTCATCTAGAGGTGGGGCAGTTGGATTTTGCGAAAGTATCTGCTCCCACAGCAGGAGATTAGGGCTGGTCACTCTGATGAAAGACCTTGAATCAGACTGATGATGCAGAGGAGGCATCTTGCCCTTTGCTTTCTAGTCTTCTGGTTGGCAGTGTTTCGAGATGACCTGAGATTTTACTGTTGAGCAAAATAAAGTCCCTTCTCCTCTGAGGGACAGATTTTTTTGCCCTCAATCCCAGCTCCTACAAGGACAGAGTATGTCGGGCTCAAGGTTTGGTAGGACATGGTGCCAGCACTTAGTTATGCATGCAAAGGAGCAGTCGCCACAAAAGCAGTGGCACTCAAAATGTGGTGCAGGCAGACTGCCTGCTTAAATTCATGGTCACTTGGCAGTAGCACTGTGGTAAAAGTGTCCTGCCAAGTCATGAGCTGGCATACTGCCCTCCATTTAGACTCGGACTGTGGGCAGCCAAGTGACCAGCAGCTGTGGCTGTGAATAGCAGGAGGGCATTAGTCCAAGAACAACAAGAAGAAAAGCTTCTTCTACGTTTAGAGATTTTCTTGGCTCTTCCAGACATGTCTTCTCATTTCAAAAGGATCTGGAAGGTGGAAGGTGCCCTAATGCAGCTGCCATTTTTGAATCCTGTCCACTGGGATCCCCCAGTTAGAGGATTCTGCATGGGAACATGTTGTTGCCTAGTCTGTGACTGCAGTAGACAGGGGTGTGTTTGCTTGAATGTGTAGAATGAAATTTGCAGCTTCAAGGAGAGGATTTGTTGTTTCTCTGCTCCCTTTGTTTGAGCAGGACAACTGAAGTGACCTGTAAACAATTGTCTGCATCCTGCAAATGGCTTCTACACCAGCTTTCCTGCTAATGGCTGCACAAGGGTTGGTTTTTATCTTTAAGGATGCCAAAGTGCTTGAACTAATGTGGTTTACAGTTTTTAAAGGGGTTGACAGATGTCAACAGGGGCTTCAGATTGCTGACTCTTCGTACAGCCCTTCAGATACCAGGTGTGATTCTCACTCCCCATCCATTTCTATGCTACTGCCTGAAGACGTGATCTGTCACAGGCAACCTCAACCACACCCCCCAAAACCCCCAGACAAACAAAAAATCTGAAATTAGTTCTCTGGAACATAGCACAAAGTCAAACATTAAGTTTAATGCTGGGATGTACATGGCAGAGGTCACACTTTTAAGTGGGGACATGTATAAAGCTGTATATATGCTGAATATACTAAGTGAAATTGGTGGGGGTGAGGGTAGAACAAAGTCCACAAAAGCCCTGTCTGTGGAAGCTCAAGGGCATCACTGTCTCTGCAGCCACACTTCTTACGTGGTGAACACAGGGAAGTGATTTCCCCTAGTCTGTCACAGAAGGTTAATGTTGTGGTACAGGCTCATGATCTATTTAAAGGCATTTTTGCAGCAGCCTCCAAGATCTTTACCCCAGCATCTCTCATTAGCTGTCAGTCTGGTGGAATTTCCTGGCTTTTGAAGTGGATTTTCCTGCTTGTGGTCAAAGAAAATGGCAACAAGGATCTGGGAAAGAGTGTGAGCCAGACTCCCTGCTGACCACAGAGCTTCCCTTGCCATTTGTCATAGAAATCCTTGAATAGCTTTCTAGCCAAGTCTCTGAGAAATAAAAACTTTTCAGCACTAGCATCTTTAGGCTGTGTATCACAGAGACAAGTATTGACAGCTAGGTCTGTGCACCCACCATTGATCTGATACCTCTCATCACCTTTATCTTCTTGTGTGTTGAGAGGAACAGTAATGTCCCTGGGAAGTGTGGGAGCACTGATGGGACATGGCATTAAGGAGTACGTGCACAGGGAGACCTCCAGGCCCCTCTCAGTGATTCCTGCTGTGGTTTCTCTGCTGGCAGCATCCTCAGTGGGCTGGAGATAAGTGCTTTCTGAAACAAAACCTAAACTGCAGATGTTGGCCAGCTGCATGCAGCTGGACCAAAGCTCTGCTCGTCTTGACAAAGAAACCAAAACCAAGTCCTTACAAAGGCAATGGCTGGAATGAAACTGAAATGATCAGTCCCCCCATGCAGCACCCCAGCTTCTAGCAGCAGGGGTAGACATGAGCAGTTCTTCAGGCTAAATAATTGGGGCACAATGAGAGGCATGTAACACTCAAGTGTCTTCAAGGAGGAACTGCAAGATGATTAATGCTGCAATAGCTGCTTAATTATAAACGCATGTTGGTGGCCAGATTATATCTAGGCTGAATTTAAGGTCTGAATCTTTTCCTATGAAATATGATCTGAATATCACTGGCATGACAATGAGGGGTATGTGTGTTGATAGCTCACTGGGGAAAAAAAAAAGACTAAGTGTAATGGTTTAGAAATGCAAAGTCTAAGATACCACGTATTGGTTTTAGTGCATTTGATGAGACATTTCTGAGTGGTTTAAAAATAATCTATTTTGTTTCCTTTTTTTCCTTTTTTTTTCCTTTTTTCTGTGATGGAGGCATTTGAAGAAAAATGGGAGATGATGCAGCTTTGTCTGGCTACCCAGGAGATAAAACCTGCAAACATAACTATGTCTTGTGAGAGCATCTGTACTCTCAAAGAGTTCTGTTGAGTTACTTGCTTTTGTGATCTTTTGCAGGGTGAGGCCCTGAGGCTGTTGGTATGATTATCCAGTAATACTACTGGATTAATATGTCTGCATAGTTCGTATATTGTAATCATGACTTAAATATAGCTCCTTGCCAGGCCGGGTGAGGCAGCAGGTGGGAGGCTTGCGGTGCAGCCAAGGGGGGTGACCAGGCAGACATGTCCTGCTCTGTGGCATTTTCTAGAGCTTTCACCAAACACCAAAGCCCGTGTCAGGACTGCTCTGCAAGCACAAGACTTAGTTCCACTTAAATGGGAGCTAAGAGTGGCAGGCTGCAACAGCTCTTGGGGTGGCTCAGGCAGGAAGCATCTTGCAGCAGGTGTGTTGATAGCACCATGAAGCATTCTTTAGAGTTGCTTTGCTCAAGAGCTGATCATGAGTTCGTGGTGGTCTGAAAGGTCTCTAAGGTCTGAAAGGCTAGGCATAGCCTAGTGCAGCGTGGCTGGAGCACTGCAGTACCACAGGGCAGGGATGGGGGTGGGCGTTGCAGGGGGGAGTTCTGCAGCAGGGCAGCAGTCTGCATGCAGTGTTGGTCTGTCCATGGGTTAATTTGGTTAATGCCGTGTGTTTACAAGTTGTGCAACTACTGAGGTCAGGAGGGTGTTTCCTGTGACTTTTTTGGGATGTTTGATAGAGCCTGGTGCTTTTGTTTGTGAAGTGAACGTGAAGAACTTTGTTCCATGCTGGTGAGTAGCCAGCATTATCATTGGGTCACATTATAGTGTATTTCTCCACAGGTTCCTTCAGGTGGGGCACTGGCCTGTCACTGGTTACATACATGTTCTTCAGGGCACTACAGTGTATTACTGCAGTGCTATGCAAATCACTGTTTGTAATACTGTTCTGTGTGCAAAGAGGGAACCTTGATGAGTTATTTCTGATTATGATTTGGGTGATGTCAGTAGTTCAGCTTCATCTGCTCTGACTTAACTTTCAAAGCAACTATAATCTTGTCTCTTTTTAATTTTCATGGTGCACAGATTTAACCACTTGTCAAGGAAATAAAGATTTGTTGAAAGGTTAGAGTTATATCTTCAAAACTGACATAAACAAAATCTAATTTTATACTTAATGCAATAATTCTAGTGGAGGGCATCTGTGAGGGCATAACTAAAATAATTTTTAACATGAAAATCTTTAGAAATAAAACTTTATTCCATTCATTGATTTAATTGCAGTCACATTAACTGCTTCCTCGCTTTGATCATGTGTGCAAATCTTGGACAAAGCGTAGGGTGGATTTAATTTTTTTTTCCAGTTGATGTGATCTCAGTCTGTTCAAGCTGCAGTATAAATGGATGGGATTCCTTTTGAGCCAGCCACTGGCCAGAAAACCAGTGAGCATGACTCAAAGCTGCCAAGAGAAAGAAGAAGGTGTTAACTCATCCAGGGTTTAAACAGGCCTTTTCCTGGCACCAAATAGCCTGGCAATTTGACATCAGCCACTCAGCAGAGCAGAATAGGACAATGTCATTGTCCATTACAACTGGTATCAATTTGACTTCTAATTTAAATGTGCCAGCAAAATAAGAGTAAAGACAGGCACCCTTCTCTTACTTGCTGCACCTGTATCTATGGAGTTGGGACTTCACTAGCTTTGTTTCTTTGAATACAGAGCAGCAATTTTCCATGCCACTCTTTCTAGCCCTAGGGACATCACACATGTGAACTGGTTAAAGAAAATAGCATTGCCTTAGGGCATTTTCCCTTAGCAGTAGGTAATGGGTAGTCTATTATAGTTAATAGTACCTGGACAGTTGTGATTTTGTCATACACAGCTGCTCAAGCTGCCTGCCTGTTATGCCAGTGCTTGTTCTGGGGGTTTGTTGTTGGGGTTTTTTTTTTTTTAAATCCACTGCTCTCATCAGAAAATGGAAATCACAACATTTTCTGATCACTTTCATTGCCATCTCCTCAGCCTGCCAGTATGGCATTGCACATGCTGTTAGTAAAAGAAGAATTAAAAAATGGAGGAGCAGACTGACATGAAAGACTGGAAGGAGAGCTGCTATTGAAGTCACTTCTGGACTGACTGTGTTCAGCTAGCATGAGTGGGATGTACATGTCCCCTTCTTCTCCTCCAGCAGGAGGCCATAGGCTCAGCCTTTTGGAGCCAACATGTTCTTCCTCTTTGCTGAGATTCAAATAATCAGAAATTACAAATCTTCCTTCATAAAGCTGCAGCCCCCTGTGCCCCTAATTTTATCAGCCTTACTCAGAGCTTGTTAAGCTTTCATAAATCATGCTTCAGTTTTGTTTTCTAAAATACAAGTTTGAAGGAAGCCACTACTGTCCACTGGAAATGCAGACAGCATCAAAAATTTAAGGCAGTTTCTCTTGTTTTATCTGTTGTCCCTTATTCATTGTTTCTTGTATTTCTATTCATATATTCCTGTTTCTAAAATCTTTCTCATTCCTGTTGCTATGGTAAAAGCCTGCCTAAAAAAGGAGAATTATAGCAGCAAGATACACTGAGCTACAAAATAATCAGAACATAGTTGCTCCATACAAAATGCTGCTTTCAAAGTAACTGCTAGAAAATCTTAAGTGGGAAAGGGAGATGGCCAGAGTGTAGGGACCACGTGCATCCGCCTTATGGACAAAACTGCTGCTTCTGACCAGTGAATCTGTACAACTGGTTTCCCATACACAGGAATTTTCCATAATTGCAATATCAACAGTAGTAGACACCCAAAAAAGTGGTCTTGAGTGTCTATTTCTGTTGTTAACCTTCCAGCTCCAATGTGATTTTCTCCTCTGTGTACATGAATGTCATTGATACAGTGTTGTATTACAGTGGCTCATCCTTGCTGGAGGCATGGTTTCTTTTCCAACAAACTGATTTGAAATGAAGTGAAAACCAAACCATGAATTTTTTGGTTCACCTCCCAGACTGTAAAAATGGATGGTCTCATTAATGATTAACACAGCATCTGGTAGCTCACAGGAGATCTGGAAGAAAATACTGCAGTGTCTCAGTCCTCCAGCAAATACAGTGGCTTAACAGTGTTCTGTGCTCGTACTCCCTTATTTCAGTATACACATTTGAATCCCAGCAGAGTGTACCTCTGCCGTCATACCTGCTCCAAGATCAGTAAGGATGCATTAGATCCTAGATGCATCAGATAATGTTTTGCTATGTTATTACTACTTAGTGGTTTGCAGTTCCCGTGATGTTAGCATGACTTTTAGAATGCTCTACCCTTTCAAACTGTGCTGTGGGCATTGAAGATTTCCAGTATTTTTTGCCCACAGCGTGGTTAGATCATTATGAATCAAGTAAAATTTCACAACAATTTGGCATTTACATGGACATCACTTCTGGGTGTTTTGCTGTTGATAAGTCCTTGTTACAGCATTAAACTGTGTAAAAAATACACACATATATTATTGTCGCAAAGTGTTTACTCCTGTTTTTACTCCACAGCATTGGAGTACACTGTGCCTGGGCAGCTGACAAAACTGCAATGAACTCTAAAGAACCAGAGGGATCTTTTTAGACTAAGTGTTCTTAGAATGTGTTTAACTGGTTAGCACTCAGGAAATAAAAGTGCTAAAAAAATACCAACAAGAAAAAAAAATTCAAAAACCCCAGAAATCTCTAAAATAAAAACCCTACCACTTAGTAGTTTTGCATATGGCAAAAAGTGGTACAAAGTCTGGAGGCTTTTCCATATTGCTCTAGAAGAGAACTGTGAGCATATATTTTCTTCTAAACTATCTGAATTTTTCAAATACTAAAAAATATACTACAGTCTCTGGAACCTTGTGCAAATTTTCGAATAGTTGTCTCTAAATATAGGTACATGTTTTCCTCTATATTTGCTGTAAAACATTGGTGAGTGCATGTATAGTACACTGGTTTCCTCCCTGGCAGAGATGGGGCAGATGTGGAAGCTCACCTGTGCACAGTTACAATGGATAATGCCTCCAGAATTTATCACGAGGTTGTTTCTGTGGTGTACATGATGATACAAGCCAGCACAGAACACCTGACAGTCAGCAGGCTGATCCTGGCCCGGAGGGTGGTTGTTTATCCAGCCATTCATCAGGGCAGCACCACCTTCTGCAAGGAGATCACTCCAAACTGAATGTTGTACTAGTGCCAGAGGCCAGAAGGAGGATGGGAGAGGAAGGTGGAGGCTCACCTGAGCCTGGCACGAGTCCTGAGGCCCTGCCACAGCTATTTGAGGGACAGACAGCAGGTGGGAGAATGCTGGGCATTAAGTGTGTGGTGGCAGAAGTGAGAGCTGCCACTGCTGCATCCCACCGCGGGAGCTGAAATCCACATCAGCTGGTGTAGCTATGAGGCTGAAGTACACTGGAGTGTTTGTAGTTTTGGCTGGTAACACTCAGCTCATTTGTTTTCACTGACCTGAGTGGATGTGTGTTTCTCTCATTAGAGATCCGAGCTCAACTCGTTGAGCAGCAGAAATGCCTGGAGCAGCAGACTGAAATGAGAGTGCAGCTTCTTCAGGATCTGCAAGATTTCTTCCGCAAGAAGTCGGAAATAGAGATGGAGTATTCCCGAAATCTGGAAAAACTGGCAGAGAGGTTCATGGCAAAAACAAGAAGTACAAAGGATCATCAGCAGTACAAGTAAGAGAAACTTGCTTGCCCATCACCCCCATGTTGCTGGTTCAAAGGCCTGTTTAAAGTTTCCACGCCTGCTTAGCAGTGTAGCAGTTCTCCTTGCAGCTGAAGGTAGATGAGTGCCTAAATACTGTTGTTGGTGTGTCTCTCAGCAGTTACTCAGGTCAGCTTCTGACAAGTAGTTTCAGTTTCTTAAAATATAAGTTGCACAAATACTATCCCATACCTACTATATGGATTGTAAACTACCCAAAATACAACCAGCATCTACAAGAGATGCAGAGCCACAAAAGTGTTTGAAAGCTGTGTGCTGATCTCTGGTGGAGTTGATAGGATTTTAAAGTATCTATGTGAAGGTCAGTCAACATTACAACAACAACAAAAAAGACATTAAGAAAAAAACTATTTTGATTTGTTGTTGCACGTGAACTTTTCTGTGTCTTCACACCTCTGATTCCTGGAAATAAAGATGATGTGAGCGTTATGCGTTGTTTACAATTTAATGTATCCCTTTAATGGCATAGTATCTTTTATGCGAAACAAGTGGTCAGGTAGCATCTGGCATACTGTGTACAGTATGTTTTCTGAAGTGTTTCAAGTGCATCACTTGCTGACATAGTCTCAGGTTATTTTCCTGACTTGAGCTGATTAATGAATGCATGTGTCTGGCCGTGTTATGCTTAGGTGTTTAGAGCAGTATTTTGTATTTGTAAAGCTAAAAAAGAGTTTTCCCGCTGTTCACTCAGTGCTGTGCTAGAGATACGCAGATAGAACTGTTGTTTCAGGACAAAAGTCTTTTCCAAATACATCTGGCAAAGGAAAGGTTAATGAAATACAGCTTGCACAGTTCAAAGAGCATTAATATATATTTCTTAAAATTTGTTTTAGTGACTCAGTGATTCTCTGAAATAACCACCTTGTGCACATGTCACCAGTTCTGACAGGACCCTGGCTTTTATTCTGCTTGTGGCAAAATCTTTCTTCCTTGTGCATACAAACATCTTTCCTTGTTCTGCAACGTGTTAAATCAGACTGGTGGTTGTGCATGGGGGTTATGACTTGAGTTCTGCCTTTGGCTTTGTTCTTGCAGTTCTCTGCTTTGAGGAGAGGTTACAGCAAAAGTCGCTTTAGTTGTTGGTCCCGAGCTGTTACTGCCATTGCCCCCAGAACATTCAGGAAGGTCTGTGGAATCGGCTTTGGGACATGCAGAAGCAGTGAGGACCAAGTAATATCAGCACGGCCCTTCAGGAGTGCTCATGTTGTCTGACCTGGCTGATAAAACCCCTTGCTGTGAAGTAACACTGTTAAGATGTCCATCTGAAACAAATGGAGGAAGTTTTCTTAACTCCTGATTCATAGCAAAGCAAAGGCTTTTGTCTGTTAATCATTCATTGTTACTTTAATTCTGAGGGTGAGAGCTAAAAGTAGACAATTAGATGGGAATTAAAGGCCATATTTCTAACAATGAGAAGAGCTAATTATTAGAAGAGTTTGCCAAGAGTTAGAGGAGTTTCTGCCTTTAATTCATCACCACTTCTACCTGTTTTATCTTCATGTGCTTTATCCTTTTAACTTAAGGAGAATCCCTGTAAATGAGAAAGAAAAAAAAAAGAGCAGCAAGTTTCTAGAGCCGTTAGTTGAAAGGCAAACTTGGTACTAAACTGTCAATAAAAACATAAGACAAATTTTATAAATAAGTTTTTGTTGTCTGTGGAACAGTTGCTGAACTATATGTATTTTTATTTTGCCTTATGTAAAAGAAATGAGAAGTCATCTTTGATTTCACTTTTTGCTGTATTAAAGCTGTGAGTGGGCCTTCATTCTAAAAAGTCTGTCATGGGAATTCAGAATTGGATCACTGGAAAAAGTCCAGTCCTGCTGTTTGTCTTATAATTGACACATCTAGGACTAGTGGTAGCAGTATATTTATGAATGGTGTGCATTTATGAGCACTGTTTACAGAATATGGATGCTTGAGGCATTTTCTTCTCCTTCATCAGTTATACAAATCCAATGCAGTGAAACAGCTACGCCTGCAATTTTGCTTGTGAAGGATTTGGGTTGTGCTTCCAGTGCTTGTTTATGTCTAATGTCAAAAATTAATTACTGTTACTGTTCCAGGAGTGGCCTTTGTTGATTTGGAATATTTACATGTACTCCATCTCTAGGCTTTGTGGCAGGATATTTTTATACTTTGAGGTGGCTTGCAGAGTATATCCATGCCTCATGAGACTTGAATGTGTCTTAAAAGTCATCTGAGGCTTGCCTAACCTGAATTATTCCAAGAATGGGTAGACTGACTGTTCAGAAGCAGCTATTTTTACGTAACAAGTTATGACTGTAAACGTCAGTGAGATGTTTCGGTTAATAACACAACTTTTTCATTTCTATACATTGTACATGTGTATATCTCCTTCCTCAGGAAAGACCAGAACCTCTTGTCACCAGTGAATTGCTGGTACTTACTCCTGAACCAAGTGAGAAGAGAAAGCAAAGACCATGCAACATTGAGTGATATCTACCTGAACAATGTGATCATGCGATTCATGCAGATAAGTGAAGACTCCACCAGAATGTTCAAGAAGGTAATGCCTCTCCTGCAGTCCTCCATCCAGGCTTGTAAGATGCATGAGGGAGGCAGAAGTGTCCTAATAGATAGCATTTGAGGAGAAGATTGAGCACACACAGCGTAAAATCTGTTTTGGCATACATATAAATTCTTCATGACTGTTCTCTTGAAGCAAATACTTAGTGCTGAAATGCTTGGGATCCTGCTGTGTATGCTGGTGACCTTAAGAGCTGAATCCCAAATATCCAAAAAAAGCAGGAGGAAAAGCCTGTCCTTCTCTAAAAAGCACACTTGTCTGCCCATGCAGAAAGGAAACAGTTTTTGCTTAAGACTCCCAAAATAGTAAATCTGTATTAATGAATTATTTGTAAAAAAGAATTTCATTGTGAGTGAAACAGATTGAAGACAAAGCAAGAGTTTGCTTTGTAGTCCCTTGACATAAAGTTGGTAGCATATGCTGCGGTTCTCCTCAAAGTGTTTCCTTTCCTTCCTATTATTAAACATGAACATACACTTTTGATAATGTAAGTATTTCTGTTAGATACTGTAAGTGTTGTCTCTGTACATGTTTGTCCTTGTCCATGACTGTTATGTATTTTCATAACACATGCAATGTGTAAATCCCTCATGTGCTAAGCAAGCACTCTAGGCAACCTTAGCTCGAGACCTATGTAATGTATTTGCAGTCATTGCTGTTAAATGTTCCAAAAGGCAAATAGATTATAAATGCATATTTGTTAGTCACAGTGAGATGCTGGCAGACAATTAGCATACGAAAGAGTTCAAGAAGAGTAAAGGTTAAAAGATGTAAACTGTGTGACTAAATGATAGCAAGGGTACCCAAGGTAGTGTTTTCAAAATAGGGAACTGGTTTCACATATACCCCACCGTAATTCTAGATAGCACTGGGGTGGGGAGAAGAATCATTTGGGGAGCACACAGGTTGTACTTGGAGGAAATAGAAGTAAAAACTTAAATCAAACTTCCTGGTATGCATTAAAACCTGTAAGAGGGACAGAGTTGAAGATTTTAGTTTCTCAGTCAGTAATGGGTTGTTCATATAATATGTCTAATTCATTAACCACCCAATTTAGTAATATGGAAGATAGTTATAGAAGTTGAACCAATAATGAGAAGAGTGATTTGAACAGGTTGCAGTACTGTCTATGTGGGAGTATCTCAGAGTTGCAAACCAATAAGAAATTTCTTTTGGTATTGAATCTGGAATAGCTTTCCAGTTGTTTATGTCTTATCTCAGAAATACCTTCTTCACTAGGTGTGCATTATTAGACAAGCCTGTTTGCTTTCAGCATAGTTCAGGTCTTTGGCACTAGAAATTTTGCTTTTCCTTCCCTTCCGTCCAGATAGACTGTACAATGGTATAGAGTTAAAGTTTACTGTGGAGAAGTGTGTGTCCTTTTATATTCACTCATAATTTATTAATGGAGATGGCTGCAACTTCTCTCTCAAAAGGAGGAAAATACATGGATATTTTAAGTGTATTAACAGGAGGCATATTGTCCCATCTCCCTGATAAACTTGTCTCTGTCCTCCATGTTGTACCCGTGCAGGTGCAACATTTCAAATTTTCTCTTTCTAGCATAGCTTCTTGAAGAAGAGCAAGCAGCTTATCTTGCTTTTTTATTCCTAACTTGGATTTTCTAAAGGGGAAAGAGCAAGGAAATTGAGGTAGTCCTGCCGTGCATAACCTGAAGCTCACATTAGTAGAACCCAGATCCTCAGCAGCCCTTTCCTACCTTTCATGAGGGCTTGCCAGCTGACACTCAGCGTGAGAGTGTCATGTCAAACACGTTAGCTGAGGTGGAGCGTGAGCAGAGTGAGCTAAGCAAAGGCTGTGTGCAAGGATCTGAGGCAGTCCCATAATGTGAGGGGAAGAGTGGCAGGAAGACATGCAGCACCTCAGCGTGGTGTAAGTGAACTTCGTGGGCATGTGGACTGAATGTGGCTTGTTCACCAGTATCAATTCTGAGCACGCATTTTTAAGACAGTCTGTCAGGCTCAGTACTTGTTGCAAAAGGTTGGTATTTCCACTGAGCCCTAGTGTGCACAGTTCCTGCTGTAGTGCTTGCTGCAGAGTACTAGTGATTTATTTGCTGTTAGTTCCCAGTTGCAGAACTGATGATGAAGCTCTTCCAGCCCAAACCCTTCCATGATCCCGTGATAATTTGTGTCAGATGTGAATGAGCAGTGTAATGTAAGGTACTCACAGAACTGCATAATGGATGTTTTTACCAGGCAACAAAAGATCAGATGCAAAACACATGTCCTGTGGTACAGTTCTCTTTGCAAGAAAGAGATCACAGGGGCAAAGAGAAGGTGGTCTTAGAGTGAGAAAGGTGACAGCCAACAGCATCCTCCATCAAAATAGTATTGTCTCTAAAGAAAATGACATTGATGTTGTTGGAAAATTTTAAACATCAGAGTATTTAAGCAATTTTATGTCAATTTATGTGATTCTGCAGATTACTTTTGAAAAAAATGTATTTAGAATAAAATATTGTCAGAGAAAATATAATCAGTCTCAATAGGTGTCATATCCCTATGAAAGCATATGGAATTTGTTCACTGTTCACAGATTTTGGATTAAAGTAGAGACAAACCATCTCCTGCAGATACTTCTGCACTGGAATCTGATCATACTGTTCTGTGAAATATGTACTCTCTCTCTTATAAGTAATAAATATAAATAACAAGAAAAGCAGTAATATGAAGATTTTAAAAATAGACTAACAAATGCATGCTTAGTGTCTTACTGCAGTCCATGGTCAAGAGCAGGAAATATCTGTACTCTGTTGGCTCTCACAGCATTGCACACAAGAGAATTTAATGTCTCCAATTCTGTGATTCTATAATTTACAAATACCAGTTAGCCAAGCTTCTCTATATTAAATTATTAGATCTTTAGTTATATATCTTACAGCTTATTTATCTGATGGTGTTACGCATCACTACTTTTTACCTTATTTTAATTCTCCATCAGTCTTGCAGCAGCAAGGTGCTTTACTCCATTTCCAAGTCTGGAGAGTGAGTACATACACCAAGTCCATGATCAGAACAGATCTTCATTGTACTGCTCTGAAACCCCAGTCTTGCTGCTGCAGAAAGAGAGAGTCTCAGAGGGGATTGCCCCATTGCCCACAGGCAAGATAAAGGGAGACAACAGCAAATTCGTAATCGCTCTAAACTTCTTGACTCTACTCCCTCTTTTTTTCTGCCCCTTTCTTCTCCCAAGAGGATGGGACTTCTCGTTCTGCTTCTCAGTGGTAGACATTATTCATTTATTCCATCTTCCTGGTGGGCATGTTGTTTCCCAAATGAATTTTCTGTGAAGTGAGCCCAACATTTTCTAGAGGAGTATGGTTGACTCCACCTTGAATTGTAGTAAAGAAAAGATCAAATAATTTCCTCATTTCCTGGCTATGCTTACCACTAGAGTTTTGTTCCCTCTGCTATGTGGGATATAGCATAAACCATAAGTTTGTAGCAACTCCCTTTTCTACTCCTTCTTTAAAAGGTGTGTGCAATAGCCAATGATGATCTGGTAAAATGTAGTGATGAGGGTGTCTGTGCTCCTTAGTCTTTGTACCTTGTCCTTGTCTCATTCTCTGTTCTTCATTATTCTGGTTTTTCCTTTTGTGTGCATCTGGACATTTGCATTGTTCTGGGGAAGTGATCCCTGCTGGCTATACCCTACATGGTCTGATGGGACAGGATGTGTTGTGTTCAGGTACCTGATTGTACATGGCTTTGCTGTCTAGTCTGGCCTCCTTAACATGTAGATATTCATTAATTTTGTTCTCCCGGGAGCTATTTGTCATTCTTTTTTTCCAGGGGTCAGGAACTGGCATCTGTTTAAATGTACTAAATGCAGAACAAAGATAGGATCTAGTACAGAGATTTTGTAGCATTTGTTGGAAGACATTATGTCAGGCCTCATACTTTCAGCTAGGCACCTAATCTCTTCTTTTTAGCTGCTGGCATATAAAAGCAGTAAGATTGCTGTTGATGCCTGGTCTTCGTGCTGCACATAAAATTACAAAAATAAAGTAGCAGAGTTCAAACCTTACATGCTTGCACGTTTCTTCAGGCAGATGGGGTAGCTGGCCTCATGGGGACAATTAAAGAATAAAGTAATAAGGAGAAATGTCAGGCAGAAGGGAAAAGTATTACGCAGAATATTTCATGCAGTGATTCTGGTTACCCCAGCAGTAATAATCAACTGTATAAACACATACCCACAAGATCCTTAAGCAGTTTTGTATATTTATAATTTATAAACATGTATTTTCCTTGGACAGAAATCTGCATAAGCCAAGATGAGCACATCATCCAATGTTTACAGTAAAAGATGCTGGAGAAACCAAGCACAATAAATATTTTAGTTCTATAATCTGGCTATTAACAAGGAATATGACTACCTACTGACTCTAGTTGATGTTATACAGATGGTGGCACATAGATTTTTTGCATCATTTTCTTAAACATTTAAATGTTTAAAAGCATAGCAAAGCTGTTCAGTGCCATAGACTGGCAAGTCTGGGACAAAATTTTGCTGAGTTGGTTGTGTTAGTGTCACCACAGCTCATGAAACCTCCTTAAAAGAAGGATTTGCACTTCACTTCCCACAGGGACTCATTTAAAAGCAATAGTCACAGAATATTTTCCTTAAATGATGTAACTGAGTAGCATTGTGTATGCTAAATAGAGGCACTAAAGAGTTCCAGGAAGAACTGGACTAACTCTTAAATTTCAGTTAAAATAAACAAGAGTAAAGCTGGAGTGCCAAATTATGCTCTAACTGAAATGGATGGAAAAATTTTAACAGGCTTCAATGAAAATATATTAATGTGGAATAAAATTTTAAGTTTCTCAGACTTTAACCCAGAAATACAAATCTTGATAGCATCAGTAGGACCACTGATGTGTTGAAAGTTGAGCACGTACTGAAAAGAGGCTTTAGGTACATTTACTTGTCTGTTGCATGGGTATGATCTATCCTGCTATCAGATGAAAAAAATACACTACTGTCTCTTCATGCCTTGAACCACATTAATAACATATATAATATTTTTAGCAGGAATTTTCATGTGCTCTAACATTTTTACTATATTCTTTGTTCTTTTGGTTAATAGGTACTAGTGCATTTCTCAGGGACACAGTGAATAAATAAGCACCTTCAATGACTGTTTGTCAGGTTTTAATAGCCTGATTAGAGCTATCAACGCAGCTCCAGGAAAATGTGTGGTGCATCTTACATTCTGTTGTCTAGGTACCGTGAGAACAGGCTCCTAGAGGAGCACACCATTCACACATGCTGAACCTTACTGCAGGGAATAGGTAGCATAAGCAAGAAACAGGAAAGCAATTAACCACTGAAAATAAATGCACTTCTTAACTGGTGCTCTAGCGGGCCGTATATTACACACTAAAAGCCGAATCACTTGCCACTCGAGTCAGTATTTCTTGATCTTAAATGCTAATGTAAAATATGTTGGTTCTTTAAAAATAAATCCCTTTTATACTGCTAAGTTTAACCAAATTTCTTGATTTTTTTTTTGGACAATTCCTACAAAATCTTTCATCAGAAAGGTGCATCAGTTGAAATGTTACCCATCACTACAGGCACCCTCTGCAAGGTGGAGTCCACAGATGAAGTGGTTTAAGGGTGACTCCTTTGTGATTGTGTGGCATTGCTAGGTTGTCACTTCCGAATTTTCACTCTTTTTGCTAATCACCTCCCTCCTTCTCTTTCTGCTTTCCATTTTAAAGCTTATTGTCCTTTTACAAAAGTATCTTCCTCTTTCTGTATTGTGATCTCTTCCATTTGCTTTCAAATTTACCATTGATCACTGTGTTGCCCTGGAAAAGATCATGTATGTGTGTTGGCCAGTGAATCCTGAGGGCTGGACTGCTTGTGTTTCAGTGCTGGACAGAGCTGGAAAGGAGCAAAGAGAAGAAATGGGTCATACTAAATAGTGATCATTCACCAAATCCTCAGCTCATCTGGTGGATATTTGCATTAGGGTAGGATTGCATTAAGAACAGAAAAGAAGGGTGCATCCTTCAATGTGCTTTGCTTACAGCAAAATCTTAAGGGGTAAAGAGAAAATTGGTTTGGGGTTTTCTGTCCCACCTTCTCAAACAAACTTTTTCACTACCAGGTTAAGGCATCCTGCCTTAGAATTGCTGTCGCTGTATTTAGGGCTTGACTTATCATCAGCCTGGAGACAGCTGTGATCAACAGTTGAAAGGGACAAATTGCTTGAAGCTTGAGTTTTATCTAGAGTTTCCTCCGACATGTGTATGCTTTCATCTTAATGTCAAACATCTTATATGTATGTTTGTATGTTTTGCCCTTCTTTCTGCTAAAGTAATTTTAAAAACCACTCATGTTCAGCACTGTGGAAGCAGCTATCCAAGAATAAACACGTGGCCCTCACTTGGAGCTTTGAGGGGGTGTGTAAGCTGTGTTAGAGCTGCACTGCTGACTTTTAAAGGCAGCGTGCCAATGTAAAGCAATGAAAAGCAATTCAGAATTTTTGCTAAAGGTTTTACGGCATTTCCCTACAGCAGCTTGCAAATCTGCAGTCCTTTTCCAATTCTTCATAAGCACTCTGTGTACTGTCACAGGTATGAAAATTTGTCCTTCTTATTAGATGAAAGTAATCTGATATTTGCAAAGAAATGGAAGTAGTGAGCCTTGTGTTCTAGATACTTCAGAACTAATGCATACCTCATGAGAATACCAGACTTTGAAAAGTATAAGCAATAAGGAAAGTTTCATAGTAATTCTGTGTACCTCAGCTTCAGAGCAGCTGTCTTACTGTGCCTTAGCTACTACAGCTAGTGCCCTTGGGAATACAAGAATTTCACTGAAGTGTTTTTTAAATTCTATTCCTAGGTTCTTGTCAGTGAAAAACCATCTTGAATATAAGGATCGGAGTGAATACTGATAAGTGATGTGACGGGTGCCTTAAAATACTGCCCAGAATTAAAGTAGGATAGTAGGAGCAGGAGAAAAAAACCCCAAAATTTTCTGTTTGAGCTACTGTATGTGTCTGTTTCATCCTTCTGGAAGCCACAGTGGGTGGGATGTGTGGTGTGGTTTCTCCTCATATGTGGACATTGTGCTGGAAATTCTCATTCAGAAACCATTATTCCTGCAGGTGTTTTAGTGATGGCCAAGTATGTGTTAGCAGCTTTGGAGATGAGTTGTCCCTGAGGATTTTCCTTTGGCTTCTGTACAAATACAAAGTACTTCTCATAGCTAAAGGCCATTATCTATCATGGAGTTGGAGTTTTTAGAAGCCAGACTAATTATAAATTTATTCACAGAAAAAAAAAATCTGACATTTCCAGCATGGATGTTAGAATGCTGAGCATCACAGAAGAAATGTAGCCAGGCTGTTTGCCAAGTCCCGTAGCTCTATTCTGTAGCTGTTTTCCAAAGGCTGTGATACAAATGCTTGCAACTCTTGCACAGTTGCCTCCATTTTCATCAGAGTGAACTACTGTGGAAAACTAACAAAGGAATATATTTCAATGAGACTCCAATTAAATACTCTTGTTTTGACATATTTGCTTTGATAATAACTATTGCTAAGCGTTTCTTTTTTTCTGGGTCAGAATGAAAGTAGAGTCACAGTCCAGAAAAGCTAAACAAAGCTGGTTTAGCAGCCCACTCTGTGGAATATTATGCAGTTGGGTATCTGTTTCAAAGAGGAGCCACAATTATTTCTGGCATAAATATTTAGATAGTTGCATGTGCTGGGAAACAAAGTCTATCCTAGATGTAAAATTCAGCTGGATGTCCCTCTAGAATATCACATTCTGCATGGTTTAGTTTTTGTATGTATCTTAGCAGTTATAAAACAGTACACAGTTTGTTCTATTAAAAACATTAATCTTGAACTTTACCCTTTCTATTGGCACCTAATTTCCTGATGCTTTATGGGAAAAATATCTCAAATTACTTCTCGGTTTCCTTGTAGAAGTTGTCTGTCCAGATGTTATCTGTCTGCCTCTGCATCCCTGAATCACTCTTTTTAGTACACTGTAATTCAGAATGGTTTTTGTGAGCAACATTGCATTCACTGTCTAGGATGAACAATGAGTATAAATATCAAGAAACAAATGTATGCTGCAGCTTTTACATGCCCTTTTCTAATGTTCTTTTTTTTTAATTACAGAGTAAGGAGATTTCATTTCAGCTTCATGAAGACTTAATGAAAGTACTTAACGAGCTTTACACAGTAAGTATAGTTACTTCCTTAGCTTGTCTTATACAAATTCCATATCAGACTACTTCTGTAAGCTTTAAGTGGACTTTCATTGACTAAGTTACCCCCATTGGAGATACTTATTTTTGCAGTGTAGATACTTATTTTTGTCTTTTACACAAGCCTAAACTATATTTTTGAAAAGACTACTCACTTGTTTAAAATACATATGCTAATGCTTTCAGGATTACTCTTTACTTTCAACACTTTTTTCCCCCCAGACTCTGCTAAGCCAGTGTATTATAAGTTTTGTTGTTTATTAATGAGACATTTCTACTCAGAGCTTGCCAGAGCAAAGCTTCTTTCTTCTCTGCCTTGTTTTTGTCCATGCTGCCATCTGCTTGGTTTTACCTGTGGGCTACACTCAGTAAAAAATCATAGGTGTTTGCAGATCCAGTGCTGTGCTGTCTAAATGTTACTTATGGGCTTTCCCCATCCCTGACTGGGATAAGTAAATAATGAAAAGAAAACCAGAGGGTTTTGTAGGCTTTCCATACCACTTAGAGAGATCAAGAAAAAACTACTGTGAACATTCTGGCAAGCTCCTACTAATCCATAGGAAAATCTGAGAGAACTTAGGTCTGAACCTATTTTCTTGTTTGAAACCCATTTACACAACTTGTTACTGCAAAATGATGTCTTGTCTACCTGGTAACTATTTCCCCAGCTGTTTCTGAGGTGGTATGTTGTGAGAAAGAAAAAAGCAAGAATTACTCTTTTTTTAAAACACAGCTGTAGAATTAAGAGGAACTGATGATATGCACCTCTTATAAAAGCCTGTTGATTCCTTCCTTCACTGAGGAAGTTGTACATTTAAATTACCTTTTTTTGTCTGGAAGAACTGAAACATATATGCTCCAGTACCCTGCATAACAATCTCTAGACTGCTCTGTTCCCCATCCTCAAGATTTGGAGGACCATAAAAACCTTACAATATTGATATCAAGAAACAACTGTGACCTTGAGGAAGTTTAGGAGGCTATCAGTGACCACTTCTCCACAGGCAGAGCTCAAACATTACTTTTGTGCATCTTGATAATTTTTCTTTTGGCCTAGGGATAATTGTGCAGCCATCAGTGGATGGGTTGAAGAAAATTTGATCTCAAGAACAACTTAGGTGGTAGAAAGGAGATCCAAAGGAAATTAGTCTTGTCTTACTGCCTTGGGTTCTTTTGAATTGTTATGGACACATATTCCCAAAACCTTCCTAAACCACCACTTTTTTTTTTTTCCTTCGAGATTTTCTTTGAGGCTTTTTTTGTCTGAAACCACCACTGATTTTGTAGGGTGCAGTACTGGAAAACCTTCTTGGCTGAGGCCTGTAGTCAGTGAAGTGTTCTGGGATCAGCTTCTGCAAAGTAGCGATAGCAGCAGACAATGCACACAGCTGCAGGGGATCAGTGACTGCAGGAGCCGTGGCACAAGTGGGACTTCAGTGCTGAATAAGCCCTGAAGATACAGCCTTGTTTCAATTAAACAGTTGCATAACTCCAGTATCTAGCAAGGCTTGGGATTAGTGCCTGTGCTCCCAGGGTAGGGAAACAGTGAAGCATGTGCTGAAACACTTTTCTGAAGTACCAGTGAAAATCTGCAGGACTGGACTTTGGTATTTTCAGTGCTTTTCTTCACACTAGTGCCGTGTCTTCAACAGATATAATCAGGTATTAACTTTCATATTATGGCTTCCAGTGCATGCTAATTACCTTCTCAGAATTTAAGATTTATTTTTTAAATGGGAATATTTTTGATGTTATAAAAATTCTGAATTTGTCCACAATTTGAGTCAGGCTACTGCTGCAAGATGGTTTCTTGGGATGGAATTTACTTCACCTGATTTTCAGACATCTGCATTGTAGATACAAATATCTTAGCATGCTATCTAGGTTCCAGTTAAAGTCCCTGGAAATCTAATATGGGGAGATGAGACCCCTTTAATCAGATGCAAGAATCTGCTTGAGATTAAATGATCTGTACTGTTAACTTCATTGTCCAGCTTTTCATTGATTGCAAAGGGCTTGGTCAGCTGTACATGTCCACATTTAGCTAAATAAAGCCCACACATAATGAAGTGACAATACGGTGCAGAGTAGCATCTGTTTCACTGCTTGCATGTTTAGAATGGTCATCACCATGTCTGTGTATTGTATCTGCTCATGTACATAAAGATAGAACAGTATCTAGACAGATGGGAACCTCATGCACAGGTTTTTAATTCTGTATGACATTTACTGTGTAGAGAATAAGATCATAGTGGCCTTATCAAAACAAGTATTGACGGTTTTAATCTCCAGCAGCTACATGTCTCGGTCACTTACAAAAAGGAGACGTCATCTTCTTGTTTGCCCCATGATTTATAGAGGGGAAAAAGTAAAAGAAAAAAAATTCAGTCTTACTACTGTGAGATAAATCTTTGTGTCCAGAAGAAAGTAAATTAATTTCAAATCTGTGAGTGATATACTAATACTGAAGTCTCTCCCTACTACTTAGTTCTGTTTTTCTGAAAGGAAAGGTACCATCATGAAGTATAACTTAAAATGTGAAATCATATTGAAATTTAAATACCTCTAAAGCCTTTGAGTGAGGGGCAAATATCAGAGCTTTTAATATGTATGAAGAATGTTTAATAATCTGGTTATTTCTTATCATCATTCCTTATTGTACAAGAAAGGTCTGTAAATTAAGGCCTTTGGCTGGTGGCATCCTCATTAAAACTACTCATCATGTACAAGATTGTTGAAAAATAAGAACAGAAGCAGGTGAACCACAACTGCAGATGTTCTTAGAACTGTGAATAAACAGGCTTATTTTGCTGGGATAATCAGAACTTTGTAAGAGAAACCATAGTTTTTAATTTTTCATCTCTTTTATGTGGTTTTTTTAAATGTTACATGACATATGTTTTCTACATGTTTTATGACTAATAAAAATGCATTTTAAAACTCGGTATTTTCAATTTTATGCACTGATTTTAAAGTTATGTCTGAAAAACATCATGCTAAAAACTATTGAATATCTAAGCTTCATTCTGTATCTTTGCAAGCTCAGTAAATTGTGACTGGCGAGTACTTATAACTATGCCTGGTTTCTCCATGGCTGTGCCAGCCAGTTGGTATTTTCAGGTCTGCAGCATCCCAGCAGTTGCACTCCTCTCCTTACTACACTTTCAGCCAGTGCAGGCTAGTAATTAGTCCCGTATTTTACATAAGAAAATAAGCTGTAGAAATTACGATGAGGTGTATCTTTTGAGTGAAGGGGGATCGGGGAAGGAGAGCTCAGATAGTTGTGTGGGGTCACAGATAGGAGTTTTTCCTGGCATTTATAAGAAGAAAAGTTGGTCAAATGGAAATCTATATGATGTTTGGGTTGTTGCTTTTTGTGAACTGAGTGATTTAGAAATTTTCTTAACATGTTTGAATTAAAGAGACAACGGATTATTGACTTTGCAATAGGTCATCTTTGCAACAGAGAGAACTCCTCAGTCAAACTATTCTTCCATTTCTCTGGGAAGCTAAAATACCTTGCCTTGTCAGATCAAGTACTGGTATGTAACAATAGTATCTGAGTGAGGGGGAATGATAGGGAACAGAAGGTAAGCAGACTCTTTTCTTGGATTGGAGAGAGGTCTCCACTGGACTTATTTAGGGGTCAGGACATATTCATAAATGTCCTCTAAAGAAGTCAGGGAGGTCACAAGTTTGCTAAAAATACAGAGCTGTTCCAGTAATAAGGCTGAGGGCAAATGGTGGAGAAAAGTGGTGCTCATCGTAAAAGTGTATCTTCATGTCTCCCACTTGGCTTTTCAAATTAATCCTACTGGCATCACACATTTCACAAGCAATGCAAATGTAAAGCTCAGAAAAATGATAAAGTAGGGGCAGTCCAAAGCAAGCTGGATGTTAAAAAGACAAGGTTGCTGTGCCAGTTGCATTTTCCATTGATTTATGTTACTCTTTAAAAATCTTGGCTGTTTAATTTCTCAATGTAGTTGCTGCCAGATTTTCTCTTTTTCTTTGCTGAAAGAACACAGAATCTGAATGCTCTTTTAAAAGTTCCATTTACTGTAGCACATCAGGGATCTGAGAAGGTGCAATCAGTAATCCTGTATTGATAGTAATATGTAAGTGACGATTCCTAAAACCACATCAGAGTTTGGCTTGGAAGTGGGTGAACAGGGTGCTGACAACAGCTCATACTGAGCCTGCTTAACTGCTAGAGACCACTAGTGTGGAAAAATTGGCATAAGATTTTACTTATTTCTTGTGCAGCGCACTAAGTAACCCAGTTTAATGAAACCCTTGTGACTCCACCTTCTGATAAGAACTCACATCTTAGCAGAGACAATTCTAAAACAATTCGAGCATGATAATTACACCTGGGATGAGCTACTATTCCAGGAAATACCTATTTCCTGAGAAACACTATGAAAAAGCTCTTAATTATGCAGTTTTATTATAAAAATAAAGTACATGTCAACACAGTAATTCCAATATATTTTAACTCTGTAGCTTTCAGTCTTGCCTTGGTTTGAGAAGTTTTCTAGGAAAGAAGTATGTGTGTAGAAAAGGAAAGTCAGTCCCTTGCTATGGGAAGAGTCCTTTCTTATAGCCACAGAAGTACAGCACTAATTGCTGTCTTGTTGATGGATTTGCCTAGATAACAACTGTGGGTTTAAATAAAATAATTATCGAAGGATTTACTCAAATGTGCCCTTCCTTGTGATAAATACCATCTTCTGCCTTAAGCCTATTTGCTGAGCTCTTACGAATGATGGTGAAACTTTGGCACACAAATTGAGATGTTTATACTACTAAGTGAGCAGTCTGTCACCTACAAATGTGAGAGTACATAGTTAGGGTAGCATAATCCTTTTCATCTGCTTGTAGTCTGACACAGTCATCTGACAGAAATCTATATTTTACATCACCACATCAGCAGAATAAACCTGCTAAATTAATAGGAGATAAACTCAATATTTAATTTTAGAAAGGTACTAGTATGCATTTAACAATGCTGGTGCAGTACAGTGGAGAAATGCAGTAAATGTCATGATGACAGTTCAGCATCTGCAAAATTACAACCTTGCTCTCTTTTTTCAGTGCATACTTGATGGCTGATCAGTAAGCACTTTGGAGACTAATTAAATAAAGTCAGTTCAGTGATGGATACTCTCACAGGATGGTCTGTCAGTTCAACAGTTTGGTGGACATTTGAGAAGCATTATTGCTTGTTTCATCAAATTATTCATAGTTTAAATAACAGATCTATGAATCTGTTGCATGTTCACAGATCAGAGGCCTACGGTGCTCAGAACTTTCCATACAATAGGTCTATTTGCAAGATTTAGGAAAGCCTGTTACTGTGTTTAACAATATCTACAGTCTTAAAAACTCCAAGGCAAAAAGACGGCATAGTGCTAAGGGAAAAAATCATATATGCAACTTAGCATGCAAATTCTAAGCTTATTTGTTGAAGAAGTATGCTTGGAAGCTGGCTCCCTAGCTTGTTCCCATTTATATTTCCATACGTGTCTCTCTAATGCTTTCTCAAATTAAGTTCAGCTGCTGCAATATTAGCTCTTAAAAAAGCATTGACACATCATGAAAAAGGCTGAAAAATCATGAAAAAGCTTTCCTGAGAGGCTTGCAAAATAATGATGTCACTAGTGCATGAGTTACGCAGTGCTATCAACGTAACAAACTGGACGGGAGTCACATGCATAGGCTGATCACCGCTCTGTACAGAGTCTGTATTGATTCCTAAGCCAGTGAGGCTTGGATTGGACTGACTCTGACTGATGTCCAGCCCTGTGAATACAGAGAGAGGGCTTCTTTTTAAAATGTAGTTATTTATGAAACCATTTGTGCCAAGAACTTGTGCAGAATTTGTTGCAAGAACATGGATATCAAGTAGACATCTTGGTTCCCCATGAAGACTATGATAGTTCCATGTAGCGCTCCCACAAAACTTGCCTTTCAGTCAGTGTAGAGTGAGATACTCTGGATTTGGTAGCATGTGCTGTAAGCAAGCAGTGAGAGGAAGAAATACTCCTCAGTGATGTGGAGCTAGTGGAGTTGGTGTGGAGACATTGGTGAGAACAGGTAGTGATACACTTCTACTCCTTCAAGAAGTGCTTCTTCCAGCAAGGAGGCAAGCTGAAGTGTCAGCCGCTGCAGAAGGACAATTATGCCTAGTCTGCTAGGCATTCAGAAAAATTGTTTTTGAAACTTCAGTGCTTACTGCTTTTGGCAAGCAGAACGAATCCTTGTTTCACCTCTTAGGTGCCTTGAGATGCAGTTAGAAAACTCTGAGATATTATTTGTCACAGAATCTGCTGAGTTGGAATGGACCCACAGGGATCACTGAGTCCAGCTCCTGGCCCTGCACAGCACCATCCCCAAGAGTGACATCGTGTGCCTTAGAGTGTTGTCCAAATGCTTCTTGAACTTAGGCTTGATGCTGTGACCACTTCCCTTGGGAGTCTGTTCCAGTGCCCAGCCACCCTCAGGGTGAAGAACCTTTTTCTAATATCCTACTTAAACTTCCCCTAACAACTTCAGACCATTCACTTGGGACCTGTCACTGGTCACCACCGAGAAGAGATTAGTGTCTGCCCCTCCTCTGTTCCTCACAAAGCAGTTACAGACTGCGGTGAGGTCTGCAGCCCTCATTCAGGTCTGCAGCCCCTCTGCAGGTCCTCAGTCTCCTTCAGGCTGAACAGACCAAGTGACCTTGTCTGCTCCTCGTATGGCTTCCCCTCAAGTCCCTTTACCATCTTTGTTGCCCTCCTTTGGGCACTCTCCAATAGCTTTATATCCTTCTTATATTGTGGCTCCCAAAACTGCACACAATACTCAAGGTGAGGCCGTCCTCTCTCTTTCCCGGCTGGCGATGCTGTGCCTGATGCCCCCCAGGACACAGCTGGCCCTTCTGGCTGCCAGGGCACTACTGACTCATATTCAACTTTCCCTTCACCAGGACCCCCTGGTCCTCTTCCATGGCACTGCTCTCTAGCATCTCATTCTCCAGTCTGTCCATGCATCCAGGGTTGCCCCATCCCAGATGCAGAGTCCGGCACCTTTCCTTTGTTGGACTTCATGAGGTTGGTGATTGCCCAGTTCTCTCAATTTGTCAAGGTCTCTCTGCAGGGCCTCCCTGCCTTGGTGGGAGTCAGCAGCTCCTCCCAGTTTTGTATCACCTGTGAGCTTCCTTAGCATCCCTTCCGGTTCTGCGTCCAAGTCATTAATGAAGATGTTGAAGAGCACAGGACCGAGGATGGAGCCCTGTGGAACCCCACTAGTGAAGCTCACCAGTCTGATGTCACCCCATTCGCTATAACTGTGCCCAGCCAATGAGGCAGTTGCTCATCCATCACATGCGTGTGCAGCTGTGTGCTGGACATCTTATCCAGAAGGATACTCTGAGAGACAGTATTGGAAGATCTACTGAAATCCAAGAAGATTACATCAACTGGCTTCCCTTGGTCAACAGGACTTCCCTCTCATGAAGCCATGCTGCCTGTGACCAGTGACAGCATTGTCTTTCAGTTGTTATTCAGTACCTCTCGTAATAATCTTCTTCAGAGCTTTACCAGGCACTGAAGTGAGATCGACAGGTCTGTAGTTTCCAGGGTCCTCCTTCTAGCCCTGCTTGAAAACTGGGACAATGTTCGTCAGCTTCCAGTCATCCTGGACTTCACTGATTCCCAAGACTGCTCAAAAATTGAGAGGTTTTGTGATGATGACATCAGCCAGCTCTTGGAGAATTCTTGGTTTAGTTCCATCAGGGTCCATAGTTCCCTCTGCAAGAAGAGTACAAGAGAAAATAACTTTTCTAGGTGGTGAGACACGTGAGTTAGCCTTGTCCCAGCAACTAAAAAGTCTCTAGAGATGACACAGAAAAAAAGATAAAAAATAAAAGCAAACACCTCTAGCCTTATGTAAAGAAACACTTAAAAGAATTGGATAGAAAGGCCAAACGAAAAGGGCACAACCTTGCTTTTAATTTCCTTTCCCCATCATTTTTAATGAGAGCCATATCACTTTCTGTGCTTCTCTGTTTTATTATATAAACTGTTTCTTTAAAAGTCCATTTCTTCTCTTTGCAGTAATTCTTTTGTTTCCATGTGGCTGTATGAGTTGCGGCTGTGAATTAAGCTCCCTGGGTACTGATTATCGACAGCTTCAGGAGTGCCTTCGGAACAGTGTAGCATATAGGAGACTGAACATGCTATTAGGTTAAACTGGGAACCTTGCAGCTGCAGCTCTGTGGGCTTGCCTTCCCTTCCTAACCCAGCTTCATCCATCTCTGAGGGGTTTTTCCTGCCTCATCCATGCAGATGTGAGCTGGTGGGGCAGCAGCTGTTCCCAGCGGGTATGGGCAGGGAGCTCTGCACTGTGCTTGAGCCTGGGAGCGCAGTGTGCTATAAAGGAGCAGGAGCAATAACACTAAGTCCTGCTCCAGGCAGTTTGGTTTTTTCACCACAGAGCTGTAAACATATGTTTCTTAAAATAAAAACAGGGCCACTTTTTAGTGCTTGTCTCCAACTGTTTTACCTTACTGCAGGAAGTTGGTGAAGAGTTGCCTGTTTCATTTTTAATATCGGTGGCATCAGTCTTAAGTAGTGGCATACACAGTTATGATGTATAACACACATGGGTATGCAGAATTGCAGCTCTCTGAAAGAGTCTGTCTTTCTGTTGCACAGGACTTGAAATACACAGCAATTCAGCCATCCACTGGCATGGCATGCAGTTAGTTTGTGTTGATCCGTGCTAAGACGTGCTGCAGTGAATTTGCAATATCTACCTGTAGTCTTCCCTGTTTTGCCACTCTATGGATACTCCTTAGGCTAGCCAAACTGCTCAGTAACAAAAAGTTCACTCTCCCAAGGGGATGTTTCAAGGCAGCTTCCCGAAACCGTGTGTCTGCTCCATGGGTCACACCAGCAGGTGGTTTGATTCCTCCCTGCCTGTATCCTTCGGAGATGTGAATGGTTTGCATGGTCTCCACCCAAAGATAGTATCTGCAGGCGAGAGCTCTGGCACCTCTTAGAAGAAGACAGGAGGCCTCTGGCTGCCTGAGGATGCTCTCCTACTTTGTTCAGTGCTCTAGACTTAAGACAACAACACAAAGAAACAAACAACAAAAGGCTGGGGAAGACAGAAAGACGCTTCCTTTGCCGGAAGTGGGCAGAGACAGCCCTCCCCAGCAGAGGTGGGGTGGTTGTAATTGATTGCTGTCCACTACAGAGCATTCAGGCGGAGGTTTTTCTTGCTTGAAGAAGGGAGGACTGGGCTAAACCAGTCCCTATCCCTCTTTGTGGTCTGTGCAAGCATGCATTTGCATACCGGCAACCCAAGCTCTCTCATCTGCAGACCCAGCACACGTGTAGAGGAAAGATAACTTTGGGTTTATGGGGAAAACATTTTCACAACTTATCTGTCAGACAGCTCCTTCTTCAGCTCTCATCTGGTTTTACATTGGGCCCAGTCTGCTGGCTGTGCAGTTAGCAGACACTTCTTTCCAGGCCATGGACAGCCATCCAGCTAGCTGGAGATTTATTTGCTCCCAGGCCAAAGCTTCCCACTGCCTCTCCTTCCTTCCCCTTTTCTCAGTGCTGAAGGGATCCTTCTGCTTTCAAACATTTAATGTCCACAGCCAAGCTGTTACTTAGCCCAGAAGACAGTTATATATCAGATAGATTTGGTACAGATACAGATTTGGTTTTGTTGTTCATTATTTTAGATTTTCACTCAAAGACAAGAATCCTGAAATTTAATAAGAATGGTTTTTGCTTTTTCCCTTCAGAGAAATGAAAGAAAAAATCCCTGTTTGGAACACTGTTAAATAAATCAGAATAGAAAAATACAACCAAAAGTCCTCAGTCTCCATTGGCAAAGAAGCTTATCCAAGGTCCATGTTTATAAGACAACATTTTGCTCAAAGACCCTCTGATTCTTCTGTAGATACCTTTATATTTTAATTTTCTCCAACTCTCCTTTGACTCTTGTCTTTTGCAGGTCATGAAAACATACCACATGTATCATGCAGAGAGCATCAGTGCAGAAAGCAAACTGAAGGAGGCAGAGAAGCAAGAAGAAAAACAGATTGGGAGGTCAGGAGACCCTGTTTTTCATATTCGACTAGAAGAAAGGCACCAGAGACGGAGCTCTGTGAAAAAGATTGAAAAAATGAAGGAAAAAGTAAATATTCCTTCTATTTACCTTCATTTGAAATAAATTCAGGGCATTTCTGGCATTCTTTGGCATGATATTAGACAGAGAAATCCCACTGGGAAATAAAATTAAGCAAGGTACACATAATAAACTAGCAGTGGTTTATAGATAACTTGATTTAATTGCAGTTCAGAGAGGGGAATACTTTATTCCCAGTGTAATTCTTACTATATAGTTTGTCACACTTGAAACAAAATACTAAGTTTTTACTTGTATTATATTTGTTGTGTGTATAACAGGCTGGAGATTAAGATTCTTTCTTGTTACCAGGAATGTGTGCTTGAATTGGTACCATTTTTGCTGCATACCAAAAATGAAGTAATTAAAATACATTAATATGCAATGTCTTTCCTAGCGTCAAGCAAAATATTCTGAAAACAAGCTGAAATCTATTAAGGCCCGTAATGAATACCTGCTCACCCTTGAAGCAACTAATGCTTCTGTTTTCAAGTATTATATTCACGACCTTTCGGATTTAATTGATGTAAGTATTGGCACATTTGTTTTTATGTTTGTTCTGGTGAAGAATAATACTTTATTTCAGTTTTAAAGGGAAGATGCTCATCATATGGATTGCCTACAGTACACTTACTATTTATAATATTGTACGATATAATCAGAAGTTTTTCCCTTTAACTTCATATTTCACAAAGAAAGTGCCAGTAAGATGCTGAACCCATTCCTTTAAAGTTAGAACACTGTGTTTGCTCCTCATGTGTCAATAGAAAATATGACATTTCCATTATGTACAATTTCTGGGATATAAATATTTTGTACAAGATAAACTTCTTAAGTGGTCATCTAGTGGAATTTCTTCCGTGTTTTCAAAATTCTTTGGTTTCATTCCTTTAGTCATTGAATCATATATACAGTGGCTTCTTATTCTTGCTCCATGTAGTTTCTTCAAGAACAGACACAATCAATCCTGTACTCTATAGTGTCGACACACTTGTTACTTATTTTCAGTAAGTTGTTTGTATGAGAACATCCTAAAAGAACGAGGTTATACACTAATATTGACTTGTGCCAGTATTTAGTCTCCAGAACCTGTATTACAGGCATTTTTACACGATGCAGAGGGAGCATCCTGCACTCTATGACATCCCACCCTCTTTGTAAGCTGACTTTTTATGTGATGGAGAAAATACAGAGACAGCAAACACAAGCCCCAGAACATTCATTCACTGGCAGTGTGGGGTTAAATGGCTTAGTGGGTATGCCTCTGTGGCCCGTTTGAAATCCTAGACATTTGAATATGCTTGCTACTGCTACAGTAACATATGTTACTTACAATAGTAAACAACATTCATATACAGCTCTGGTTTTTAATAGAAAATAAATCAATACAGAATTTGACAAGTGGTTTCTCATTTCTACTGACTGGAGAAGCAAAGCTCCATAGAGAAAGGGAAAAATGCCTTCTTGAGATTAATGGACTAAAATAGCTGCATATACGTGTTATATGTCATCTAAATACTTACAGTTTTCTTTGTCATTTCTGTTTTTCTGTAATTTTTAAAATCTAGCCTGATTTTTTAATAACTTTTCCATTTCAAATGGTTTTGCTTCATTTCTTTCTTGCTTTCCTATAAAAGATGGCAATGAATCTTTTTTGTGTTTTCAGTATTTTTTTTGTCTCTATCTCAACATCTCTTTTATTCCTTTCCTAGTTTCTATTGCATGTTTTCTCCTGATTTCTTCTGGTTTATTCTGCCTTTGGCCTGTCCCTGTCTAATCTGCATCCATTCACTTGCACAACCTGCTCCACTCATCTAGGCTGCCCAGGCAATGAAAGCATTTACCAGGACCTATAGGTGGATGATTAGGGCAGAAAACTAAGGACAAGCAGTGTATCTGCTGGGGTGCCCCCCAAGTGAGAAGTTGACCCTTACCTAACAGATTATTTTCCTGCTACTGCTTAAAGGATGACAGATTTTTGGTCTCTAGTTAGGGCATGTCTCATACATGTGAATTTCATGAGTTCTTCTTGGATGCTGGAAGGAAAGAAAGGTCCCTTCCTTTTTGTTCCCAGCACCCTCACCCCTTCAGAAGCTGTAAAGATGCTCATTTTGTCACCTCTCCTGCCTTCCCTTTTGGAGTTCATGTTTCTCAGAGAGTATCTCCAGTGTGTGTTTCTACTTGGTCAAAACTTTATCATGTTGGAAGATGCATCTGATTCTTATCCACTTAAGTGACGTCCACAGAGGTTTCTGTAGGAGTGAAAACTGAGGGGAGGAACCACAAGCCTGGAGCTTTACAAAGAATTGGGAGGGGAGGAGAAATGAAGCTTTCTGTCCATACACACGCAGAGACAGCACTCATTGGAGTTAGTGTATGTAAAGATATTTACACAACCATAAAGACTAGAGCTTCCTAACTGCTCGTCTTTAGCAAAAATATACATTCTACAATATTTAGTAATGCAGAAAAATTGTATCTGCTCTGTCTGTCTTTTTGAAAGCCATGGGCCAATGTACACAATAACATTCTTTTGGCAAAATGGCTTGAGAAATTACTCTTCCCTAAAGAATTTAAATGGAAAGTCTAGCTGCCCTTTGCATCACTGTTTTGTAAGAGTAGGCTGTAAACATGTGCGACCAGAATTTGCTTCAGAGCAAATTTAATCCAGTTGCGAGCTTGTTTAAATGAAGTGTCTTTCAGACATTTGTGTTTAATCAGAATATGCTGTGAAAGCATTGGTATTTAGACAGAGTGTTTGCCACTTGACAAAGGAAACTCTTTTTGTAAATGCAAGAGTCTTGGCAAGATTTTGGGGTTATATCACTGGAATGTGAGACATGCTTCCCAGCAGCCATATGTTGCGACAGTCCGGACTACCTCATTCTGTAAATCTGTTCATGTCATGGTACAGTTTGGAGTTTTCAGAGCAGTGGTGGCGATTTTGTTCTTCGCCCTCTCTATTTTGTCCCCGTTTGCCTGCCTGACTTCCCGTGCTTCCCTGAACTCACTCTCATTGCCTGTACAGAAGGGGATTATCTCTCCTCTGTGTCCAAATTCCAGTTAACATGGAATGAATTCAGATCTCCCCAAGCTGTTGGTGTTGCCCATAAATGAAATTGAATGTTCTCCTGTGTTAGTGAAAAATATGTCTAATAAAAATGGGATGAATACATGAAATAATGTAGTAAACTGTTCAATAGGTTTTTTTCTAACAAGGTTGGGGAGGCTAGTGGAACTACTCATTTTTACCAGAAAAAAACCCCTATTTTTCATTTGGATTCCACTGCATTTTCCATATGTGAGGCTTATATGGAAAATCCTAAATTACAGTTCCTCATTTGAACTCAGTCTGAACTGTTCAACTCTGTCATTTCATTAACAGAGCTCAGGGCTTCTGACTTAAAATTATGATGTGTTGCTCATTTTAAGCTCTTGTGATAAAAGCAATATGAAAATATTGCTGGAGTCTTAGCTGGATGATTTAATGCATTTAGTGAGCTGAGAGATGAGACCAACATTTGCAAAGAAGCAGAGAGATAAACAGGATTTGATATGCGCAGTGTATTTCTGTCCTCTGCATATTGTACTAGAGGAATTTGAATTTTCTGTTAAATATTTCTTCTCTGCTGACTAGAGTGGGATCTAGTTCAAATGGAGGACAGAATTAGTTATTTTCTTTATCTGTATCTGTAAAAAACAGTAAAGATTAGCTGAATTAAATAAGCTTTACCTAGTATGTAGAATTATTTTTAAGATTTTGAGTTTCAGAGGAATGACAGACTACACACTGCTGCTAATCTGGCTCTTAGTGCCAGCACCTGTCCATATGGCATGTACTTTTACTCATTTACGTTTATTAAATTTATCTGAGTATAAGAGGAAGGTAAGGATCTTTTTTCAGACTTACCATGCATTTGTATGATATGAAGAGAAATACTAGGAAATAGAGATCAAAACAACTTTACTGTAGTTCTGCTTCTGAAATAAATAAAATATTAATGTGTTGGTTTTCCTTAAAGTGGAGTTTCTGAATCTCTAATTGCAGTTTGCATGCTTTGGATCATTAAGAAGTTAAGGAACATTTAGCTATTGTGAACTTAATTTATTCTTTAAAGGTTCTTTATTAATCATTCATAAAACCAAGTTTAAAACTAGGGTAAAGTGTGTGCAGCTCACAATCTTTATTACATAAGTCCTCATAAATATGATATGTACAGCCAGATCCCTTTGATTTGAATGTGCATGTCCGTGTAACAGAATACTTAGAAAGTGACTTATTCAGAGGTTAAGGCTTTTTTTATGAGTTCCTCTCTCCACTGACATTAGAATTTTATTACCATTCCTGAAACAAAATTAAATGAAATAAGAGCAGCTTGGTTTGGTTGAAGCTCTGTGCTAAACACTGCAGTTTGTTTTGTTCAAGCCTAAATATACTCTGGGGTACAATAAAGGCAGTAAATGCTCTTGGGACTGCTTCAGATTTAATTCCAAAAAAGAATAAAATGCAAATTACAAAATTAATTTTTCACACATATCCCAAATGCATCCCTCATCTCCCTCAACTTTGCCCAATCAAAAGTCTATGAATCCAGACATGCAAACAAACTCATAGTCTGTGACTTCTTTCTCTTATTTTTCATCTTCATGTCTTAGTGCACCAAGTGACATCTCATCTCTCTAGCCCATAGATAGGTAGCGGATCCATAGGTAAATAACCACCCAGGCTGTACCCTCGGTGTGCTGACGAGTGAACCTCTAAGACTCATATTTGTGTTGGCTAACAGTGTGGTTGCTCACTTGAACTGTATAAGTCTTTCACAAATCTATAGATTTTTCCTGAAAATCATGTAAATATGTGTGCATATGTGTATGTGTATCTGCATACATATATACTTTTTTGCAACACCAGAAAGCTTGATGGTTAATTTTTCCAAGCATAGTCAGAGGCAGTGTGGTCAGGGTGGCAGTTTAGTGGCAATACCTTAAACTTCTGGCCTCACTAATGAACAAATACCAAAAGTGCTGTCCCCATTTTAGACAGCTCTCTTTTCTAAACCATCTTTCCAGCAGATTAAAACAGTACATTTCTTTCTGGGAGCCAGGAGTTGATACTATGACAGCTGTTTCCCAGTTATGATCTGTCTCCAGATTTTGGGGGAAGTGGGCTATGGTTTGGCCATAGAAGTAAGAGTTGTGATGTCAAAGTGTTTAGTTTTGCTTTTAAAAATGGAACTTCCCTCATACAAATTCTATTTTTACACAAATAATTGAAGCAAAATTTCAAATTCAGATGTTTTTAATTCCATTCGAAGAGACACATGATAAGGCGTAAGTTCAGGATCTGCATTTAATTTTCGTTTTCTCTGCTGGCATTGGCATTGCAAGAAAATGCCTTAGCCTGGCAGGATATTCTGCTTCATTTGAAAAATCCTCTTCTTGTCTGAGAGGCCGTGCTTGTTGCCTTGTTCAGCTGTCATCACTTGCCAAAGATGATCATGGTGATAGGGACTGTGTAGACTAAGGGTTAAACAATGAAGTTATGTCACAGCATAAAGGCTGCTATCTTATATTCCAGCTTGCAAAAAAGCTGCATCAGAAACCCACACAGCTCTAATTGTAAATCAATAAGCTTTCTAGTAATACTCAGATTAATTCACTAGAGCCAAAATTCAGGCTGTACTTTTATAACACATGGGTAGTTCGCAATGCTAAACCTGGCATTGCCCTCTATTTCTAATTCCTTTTCAGTTTAATCTTCCATGAGGTCTCTGTGAAACTAATGCGCATGAAATAAAACAGCTGTCCCAATTCACTTTCTTATCAGCACTTTCAGTCTGTCTTTTTCATCCAAGATAGTGAATTAAATATGAGATCTGATTTGACATAGAACAAGAGAAAAACACCAAGAGACGTTTCCTTTTAGAAACAATATTTTTGAGGCTGGTGTTCTTTGAAAAATGGATGTGCTTTAATATAAAAGTTGAGTGGCTGTTTTGGTAAGTGTAACACAAATTTCCATTCTATAAATGCAAAAGAGAGGTTAACATATGTGTGTTTGATTGAACATGACATCTTTTTCATTTTCTTTGAACGGTTCAGAATCTGTTTTTTTGGAGAGCCACTGTCCCATCTGCAGTCACTACTTGGAGTACATGCAAGGAGTGAAAACATAGTCTTTCTGGAAGCTTTGTTGTGAATAAAACAACTCTCTGTTAGATTTCAGAGAGCATCGTCACTAGTCATTACTGTACCTAAGTCAAGGTCTGAACTGTTTCATTCCGTTCTATTCATAAGTGAAGTGTTTCAGTCCCTTCTACACACAGGTTTTGGTGCGGTAAATAGGTTGAAAGCCCTTTCCCATGTAGTGTGTACAGCTCTGTGTCTGTCTCCCTCTCTGTCTATTTCTCTCCTTTGTCAAATAAGTAAGAGTAAAGAGAGGGGAACGTGATCCCTTGAGTCCTGCGGGGTTTGTAATAGCTGTGAGGGAGGTACTCATATAAACAGTGCATATGTGCATAAAAGGGTACAGTGGACTGAATTCAAGTTGCTTCTTTACCCAACTCCATGGTTACCTTGCGAGTCCCACAGGGATGGATGACTTCAGGCTGTGAGTGGGCACTGAGGACTGAGGGATGCCCTAAAGCAGAGTGCTCCGACTGCTCTGGCCAGGCAGTGGCCTCTGACTGGGGCAGATCTCACCCCTTTGAATAAAGAGTACTGCTTTGTATGCAACTGTTAGCAAACTGATGTGCCACTATTGAGGTGACAGCTCCCCTTACCTGGAGGCTCAATGAGCAGAAACTGAGGGTATTTATTGTACAGTGTAGGGAAACAATCAGTTGATACGATGCTGCTGTGACATTTTAAAAATATATTCAGCTGTTCTGTAAAATATTAACCAAACATGAATAATGCAAACTGAGGATGTTTAAAATTCAAGAACAAATACAACTTTTATGTTTTACTAATTAGGTTTCAATTACATTCAATTTCGTAGAAGAAAAAAAGACATAAATTATGACTTTCTGCATTTAGTAACATGATGTACATTGCTGGCTCTGTATGAGCATGGGAAATGAGGTGTTTACATTAAATACATTTTCATGATCAGGGAAAAATATGTTAAACCATTCCTGGTGCACCAAAAAGCATTTTAGATGGATTGCTTACGCTCAAGGTATTTGTGGATGTTTTTGTTTGGGCACAGGCATGGTAAGCAGGAATTGTTTCAAATTCACTTTGGTGCTGTCATTAACTTAGATGATAGTTAAGTCAGGGTGGGTTTATATGGGTGATTCAAGGCTTACACATGCTATGGATACTGAAAAGCCCCCTTATGTGTGTAGTCCCAGACTTTTTTTGATATAAATACGGTGCCTGCACTTCTGTATCTGATAAGAAAACTGTCACACATGTACACTTGATCTCTTTTCTAAAACTGTCCATTAATCTTTGCAACAGAATGAGGATACTAAATACTACTGTCTTGACCCCAGTAGTGTATTTTAATTTAGAAGATATTTTGTTAAATACTTCAAAGATAGAAAAATTTCAGGACAGAAAATTGTAGTGAGAGTTTCAGGACTGGGATACTGGAATGGTGTTCCTCCTTTTAAATTTGTTGTGTTTTCCATTTGTTGTTTTTTAGTGTTGTGATCTTGGATACCACGCTAGTCTGAACAGAGCCCTAAGAACATACCTGTCTGCAGAGTATAACCTTGAAACTTCCAGGCACGAGGGATTAGACATCATTGAAAATGCAGTTGACAGCTTGGAGCCACGCAGTGACAAGCAGAGATTCATGGAAATGTACCCCACTGCTTTTTGTCCACCAATGAAGTTTGAGTTCCAGTCTCATATGGGTGATGAGGTCTGTACACTGACAAGTATCCCCACAGTGACTGTTTCTGTATACCAGGATAGAGAATTTATTCCTTTTTACAAAGAGTTTGGTAAAAGCTACCCAAAAGTCAGTGGATCAGCAATAGCATTCTGCAAAACTTGCAGCACTGTCTGTTTCTTCGAAGTTCTCATGTAAAAACTGTTACGTGTTGTTATATTCTGTACCACTCATAATGACATTGCTATAGATTTGCTGGCCAACCTGTGCTCAGCCGAGCACCAGTGTAAGCAGTGACTTTATGTCTTTACTACCTGCATCACTCATAACAGAGTTTGTGGGTGCTATTTGAGAGCAGTTGCAGAGCCGCTCCAAATAATTCACACTGCAATGCAGCCTTTTCCCCTTCTTCTTCCCCCATTTTATCATCTGGAGATTTCAGGCATACTGGGCACCCCAGCTGTGCCCTGTTCTGCCACACCAAAGGCCAGTAGCAAAGCAGAATTCAGTATCACCCGTCTACATCCTTTTTTCTGAAGGTTAACTCTGGGGTCTGCATTTCTGTTTGATACAAAAGCAACAAGAAGCAGACATAGAAAAAGGCTGTGCTGTTTATTCATAAGATGTAGTACGTACTTCCACACCTTATAACATATAAATACTTTAAATTTAGATGGGCACATTTTATTATCTGCTTTATTAAGTTTTAATTGCTTTGGTAGGAATTCACCTAGTTTTAAGAAGAACAACTAGAGACTATTTACTGTTTTTTTAATCTGCTTGCATCTTACAGCTCTTTTTGATTCTTTGTTAGGTTTGCCAGGTCACTGCCCAGCAACCTGTGCAAGCAGAGCTTATGCTTAGATATCAACAACTACAGTCACGATTGGCTACACTCAAAATTGAAAATGAGGAGGTAAGACCTGTGTCTGCAAGGGCTAAGCATTGAACATCATTTTCAGGAAGGTGCAGTGTTTTCTACCTTGCCAAAAGCATGTCAATGACCCTGAAGTGGCTCCAATCTGTATAAGTGGTTTTAATTTTAAAAATCAAATACTGGCAGATATGCTAAGGTGTATCCTCACCTGCCTTACAGAAGTTTGGAAACTTTCATACATTCGCATTACTGAGTTCTGCATTTTGCAGATGCTTCAGTGTAAACTTGTTAGAGCACATATTTTTAAATTCTTGTGGCAGAAAGCCACTGAGAAGTTATTGTCTTCTGTGACCACCCTCTGTCCAGTCCTCAACTTGCTACTTCTGTAGTACAAAGGAATTTGAACCGTCTTTTGTGGTAGCTGACTCAAGATCTCTTAGGCTCTCAGCTACAGCTATTTATAAACATGACTAATGAATGCCTGTGATGGGAACAACTCACCTAGCAAAATAAAATGCATTTTTTTGTAAACATGGAAAAAACTATGCTGTTCTCTTTCCCCTGCTCTGGCAGTGGAAATAAAATGCACTTTTATCACAGTTAAGACAATGTTAAAGTCCTTCAGTTTAAATGAGAATCTGTTTTTAAAAGAAAATGTAGAAATAATTTAATTTCTTCATGTACTTTACTGTTAAGTTTTCAGGATGCCAGTTTCTCTCATTCTAGTTTGCGTGTTGAATGTCTAGAACAAACTGTCAATGTCCATGAGACATGTACAGTCATCTTAAAAAAAAAAACACACTTTAATTCAGAAAGTCTCTCAAGGTAACAAAGACAGAAGGAGAAAGATTATTTCTTTCAGTGAAGTGAAGTGCAAGGGCTTAGGAGGAGAAATCATGTTTGACAGGCACTGAAGGGATATTTGCCTACACTGGAGTTGTGTGTAGAAGTGTCCATGATTTGGTTGACCCTACTAGAGACTCCCTCTGAAGCAGAACTGGGAAATCACATCCTTGTGAATCTTGCCAGTTACTTTATTGCACTCTGGAAACTTCATCCCTCATCCATAGCATCCATGCCTGGGTTTCCACTATGAGCTGTGGTGCTCCATAGGTCACAGGAAGGGCTGGGAGTCTGGTGTGAATTGTTCTTTCTCAAGCCCTCTCTGTCCACTTCTGCCGTCTGAACATCCCTGTGCCCCTCATTATAGCACTGCACAGTATGAGGTCACAGATTGTTTTCTTGGAAGATCACGTTGTTCTGGCCAGATCCAGATCCCTGGAGGTACATATTCAATATAATACATTTAGGAGAGCTGACCCTCCAGAGTAGTGTATCATCTCCATTGCCTCCCAGACTAGGGACCATGATCAAATCATGTTACATTTCAATTGTAATTTCCAACAAATGCTTGGTTCACTACAAAGCCAACACAAGAGTACATCTGTGTTTGTGGGTTAGGCTGTGGTAAAGCAGAGAACTAGATAGGAAACCTGTTACACAGGTATCTGTTATAGCACACCTAACTTTTCACATTTACACACCAGTTTCTTTGGGGGAGTGTGCCAGAGAATTACTGTGAGTAATGAGTTTCCCTTCTAAGCTGTTCTTACATATATTTATGTTGCATTTGGCAAACTGTGCTTTTTAATACCAGGTTAAGAAAACAACAGAGGCTACCCTGCAGACAATACAAGATATGGTCACCATTGAAGATTATGATGTGTCAGAGTGTTTCCAGCACAGTCGCTCAACAGAGTCTGTGAAGTCAACAGTCTCTGAGACATACCTGAGTAAGCCTAGCATTGCAAAAAGAAGAGCAAACCAGCAGGAAACAGAGCAATTCTATTTCATGGTATGTTGGTTGCTTCCTCATTCATGTGGTACAGACCAAACACCTGAAGTAAACATTATCCAGAAGTTCCTGGAATTTATGTGTCATGCATAGTAATAGATTCATCTGCATCTCTACAGAAATTCAGAGAATATCTGGAAGGTAGCAATCTCATCACAAAACTTCAAGCAAAACATGACTTGCTGCAGAGGACACTCGGAGAAGGTAAATGTCACACAATAAACTGAAAAGTGATTCCAAACTCTACAGTGAACCCACTGAAATGCCAAAGATACGCAGGAAAATAATTACAAAACTTAAAGCTTAATTGTCCAGTAAGCATAGATTTGATTTTTACCAGTCACGGTTTCGGTGCAGTGTACACACAATAAATTGATTTTATTTCTTCAACACATACTTACTTCCACTGCACAGATGTTTAGACAAGTGACTCTACTTGGCAACAGAACTGTGGAATGAAAAAATCTCATGTCTGAAAGGAGAGCAATACAGTCAGTGCAGGTTGATTTAACAGCTGTGACAAATGTACTGTTTCCACATCCTAACAATTTCTGTTGACTTGAGGTCTTTTTAAGACTTGGGAGAGAGTGATCTTTTTAAAGCATACAGAATTATCCAGGATGCATCTTGTACAATGGAGTCACTAGTGCAGCATTTCTAATGCATGGACACTAATGTCCTTCTTGCAGCCTAAGAACTCAGTGGAGCATTTATCAAAGGTAAAATGAAATCCTGACCTCACTAATGTCAGTAGTGGGTTTCTTGTAGACTTAATTTAGTGTTATTTTTTACAAAGTATTTGCATATTGTAAACTTAAACGAATGAAAACTTCATGAATAGCTCTATACCTGTTGATTATCATTATTGCAAATAAAATTACTGCATTTCAAATTACAATAGCAGAGAATTATCCATTGTCCTGAACGCTCTCCACAGTCTTTAAAAGTACATCTTAAAATCTAAAGCAAGTCAGCAGAAATAAAGATCAAATGAAGTAAAGCTGAATTAAGGCTGTAATGAATCACACTCTATGCACAGCTCCAGCCTATTTCTTACCAGCCCTCCCAGCAGGCACTTCCTCATGCACCAAGGGGGAATTGCAGTACAAAGCTTGAAGACTAGACACACAGAGTGGAACAGACTTGAGAAGAAGTGAGATTACACCACAAAGAGTAAAAATCATCTCCTGGAGGTTAGAGACTGTGATTTAAAGTTTAGGCTCAAGAAAGAAAACCTGTTTGGTAAAAAAAGTCTCTAAAAGAAGTGTCAACTTACTTTCTTTTTACTGCCAACTATCTGTTGTTAATCACATCTCTCCTTGCTTTTAATACAAAAGCCCAGATGCACAAATGCCATGGAGGTGCCTAAACAGCTATTTAGCAGTTCAGTGCCTATAGCCCAAACAAAGCCCCTGTCCAGAGACTGGCTTGGGGGTAGGATATAAGCAGCATTTTCTTTTGAAACTGAACTGTAGAAGATGGTAGCTGGTTTTAGACCTACATTATCTTCTTTCTCATGAAAGTTTTCATTTAATAGATTTTTATTTTGAATATGTATGGTGAGCAGTTTGTTTGCCCAAAACAGTGTGCAGCTGACTTTAGTCAAAAAAAGAGGATATTTTTCTTCTGGAAGCTCACTGAAAATGTATTTGGAAAAATAAAATGAAAGGGTGGGAGATAAAAGGCAACAGAATCTGCTGCATAAACCATGTTGGAAAAAAGTAAGGAAAGAATTGTTTGAAAGGAACTCTGAAGAAAAACTTCTCAGCAGGGTGACCTAAGTGATAAATTGCCATGAGGCTCTGGGCCATTCTCCCATGCTGAGGCATGCTTGGACTATTCTGTTTGAAGAGTTCCCTTCTACACACCAGCTGTAACCCCCACGTAGTTAATCTGTGTTGCCCACAGTGGTCTTGCACACATAGCATGTCACATACAAATAGGACCCCAAACATACACATTTACATTCAAAGCTGATATTTGGAGCGAAAGCCATCATTTTTACAGGTCAAGAAGCTCAAGTACCCCCTTCAGCTGAGGCATGTCCTGCATTAAAATGCCCATGCCTGGGATGGAAGACTTGGATTCTGCAAGTTTCTTGAATGGGGAAGATTGAAAGGATCGAATTACAGTGGAATTATGAATGTTATTGCTAATATAGAAATGAATTTGTAGGAAGTGAACTGCTCCCCTGCTCCCCTCAAACTGCCTTTTCTGGAAACTTTCATGTCAGCAAGAATGCAGATAAATAACACAGTGTGCTGTGTTAAATAAAGCTAGGGAGAATGGGGGGAGAAGGAGAGGATTGTATCAACTGCAAGTTTTCCTTCGGCACCCTTTCTTGCTTTTATTCAAAACTATACAGTGCAAGGATGTAGGCTGGATCAGTGCAGGTTCCCATCTGGTGTCCATAATGTTAACAGCATTTGGCTCCTATTCTGGTTCATCACCTGCCTACTACAGTCTTGCTGTTTATGAACACAGCAGAAACATATTCATGATCTGCACAGGGAAGGTAGGTGAAGTGCTCTGTGTTGAATCTGCATCCACAGGCTTGGCAAGTAAATAAGAAACGCTCAAATGAAATTGATACTAACCATAGGAAGCACACTGATGCTCATATTAATCCTGATCCAAAGGCTCTTCTGTCGAAAGAAGAAATTAACAAAGCAAAGAGAAGTGCAAGAAAGAAAACAAGGAGTTGTAGAAGAAATTGCCTCTAAGGCCCAGACACCTTTTGCCCTAAATTGTTAAATATCAAAGATGTGTTTAAAATCCCCCAGGCACAGCATTTGTAACATCTTCTGTTTTACTAGCATTTTTTATTGGGATTCTTAGTCTCAGTGAATTTCCCTTGGCAACCTGAGTAAGGAGAAGTCCCTGGCTTACTCTTTTCCTGTTAATAGGTTATTTTTCATACTCTTCTTTGATCTCTCTTTTTCACCTGTCTAAAACAGATGCCAACAAGATTCACATGCCTTAATATCAGAGATTTTTCCCAGAGCTGCTTCTTTGTGCCACTCTTCTGGTACTGCAAAATACATTTTCAGACTAGGGTCTTCAGTACTGTGCAGTACTTGGCACGCATCTGAATACTGGCACATAATACTGTGTTTTTCATATCAGTGTTACTCATTAGTCCAGGAATCTGACAAGCTGTTTTGGTGTCACTGTCGAATTGAGACGTGTACTTAGACCTAACCCAAGTGAAGCTCAGAGTGATTTTAAAAGTTCGTATCCATAGTTCTGTTCACTGGCATAGGTGTTTAATTCTTCCCTAATACCTTACTTGAACCTGTTAATAGTGAATTTTGTTTGCACTGTGTGTCACTTAACCCCTTTGAAGGTTTTCATAGTTTTGTCAGGATTTGATACAAAAGTATTTCAGTTATCTGCACAATGCTCTGCCTCCTTAGCTGCTGTGATCTCTCAAGACATTAATAAATGCCTTATGGATTGCATAAATGGTCCTAATGGCAAGGCTTGAGTAAATGGCTGTTACATTTTCTGCCATGATGAAAAAAGACCATTTTAAGTCCACTGGATTTCCCTTTTCTTTGCTGGTTTTTGAACAGTGAGAGTATTTTGCTACTCTATCCATGGCTGTTTAATTGCTTTAGTCACCTCCTGTGAAGAAAGTTATCGGTAGTCTTTGAAAGCCTAAGTAAATTAATTTAACTGATTCTCCTTTATCCAGTATTTTACTGACACGTTCAAAGATTTTTAATAAATTAATGGAGCACAATTTCCCTTTGGCAATGTTTGGCTCACTGGAACTTACCATACCATGATCTTTGTCCTCCTTCATTATTTTGCTTTTCATTATGATGAGTCAGGCATGCCTGACTTACTGGTGTGTTGATCTGCAAAGGAGCCTTTCTGGAACATGATATCTGCTGCTTTACAATTCCCTGCAGTTCTCTGTGGTGTTTTTCAGTGATAGTGTTGTACTTCTTTCCTGCAATCCACAGAGAAAAGAGAGTAGGGAGTCTTTCTATAACTACTCATGTGTAGAGCCCTGTATTTTCAGCACTGAACAGGTTTAGGCACAAGGCACAAGGGGAGATGTAATCTGATCTTGGCACAGCTCTATTTCCATACTGATTTAGCCACTGAAACATATGAGCACCAACAATAGACATTGTTTGGAATTTTACTTGAAATTACTTACAGTATCAGATGACTCTTTGTCTGTGGGTAGGCTTCTTAAAAGTTGTTCCATAACATGGATTGTGTTTGTATTTTAAATGGAGCTGTGGAGATAGTAGATAACTATACCACCCTGTTTGTTGTCGAGTTGTATATCTTTTTCTGGTAGCATGAAAGGGCTAAAAATAATTTGCTGAGTGTAATTTAGATACAAAAATTTCAACCTAAAACCTACAAATCATTGTTTCCTGTTTATTGAACTTTTTAGGTCACAGGGCTGAATACATGACAACAAGGTAAGATATTTTTATCTGACTTGGTTTAGAGTTTAAAAATAGGTAAAATCTTAGAATTTACAAATTTTAGAACAACTTAGTAAGGGTTGTTGCTGCTCTTACATAAATTATGTATAGACCCTGTGTGTTTTAACGTTCAGCATTTCTGTTTCAGCATGCTGCTGAGTAAAGGACCAGACTGTTCATCTTCATTCTTGTGAGCTGCTTTGACCAGTGTCAAGGGTGGGACAAGCTGGGAGATCCTTAAAAATATTTGTGAATCACGCATCAAATTTGGAAGTCGCAGTGGGCACTTCAGTACTAGAAAAGAAATATTTTTCACTTGTCAGAGATACCTTGCCCCTCATAGTTTGTAATTCCCTTGGTCACGATACACAATTTAAAAGAACCTGGTGGGAAGATCAGTTTGGGCAGTGAGCTGTGTCTTTGATAACCTAGCTCTGGACACAAATACCTGCCTCCCCCAGCATCCATGTGTTCTGTACTTAAATGGCTCTATACATCCACAGAAGAGAAAGGATTCAGTGTTAGATCTCCCAGCTTTGTGCTGCACGTACTTTTTCAGTTGTGTGATGCCACACCTTTGAAGCTGCCTCCAGATATAAACCCAGTGACTAGGAGAGGGCAGTGGCAACTGCTTGGATTTGCAGCTGCCACTTGTATGTGTCACTGCTACAGGCAGTGTGTCCTGGTAAAGCAGGAACATCCAGCCCAGCTTTCTTGGTCACACTCTTCCCTTCCCTTTCCATGCAATACATCCTTGCCCAATGCCTTCAAGAACCATCTTGCCTGGTCCCAGTGTTCCCGGGACATCTCTACAGACTTTACACCAGATTTTTTCCCGCCACTCCATGTTCTTTTCTAGCTCTGTAAAGTTGGACTTGCTCAACTGCTTTCCTTATATGACCTCAGTTGAAAAGTGGTAACAAATCAGAGCATTCTTCCGAATTGCTGACATTAGTTCTGACAACTGTATGTTTAACTCTGCCTCCAGATGCTACCATTCCGGGAATGCATGGAAATCAACAAGTTTATGTCTAATGAGAAAAACCTCCTTTCCTGACTCCAAAGCAGGCGACTCACCAGGCTCACATTATCCTAGGTTCCCTGCTGTGTGAACAGCTGAAAGAAGATGGTGGATTTAGGCCATGATTTTCTCTTAGTAAAGTGGGGGAGCAGTGAAGCCATCTTACCTCATATCTTCTCACAGCTGATCACTTAGAGAAAGATACTCTCAGGAGTAGGGCCTGCTTATCTGTTCCTCAGCACCAGCTCCTGGGCTTTGGCTAGGCCCTGCCTGTTGCCCCAAGGTTCAGTTATGTTTCCTGTAAGACTGTGAGACATGCAAACAGAAATGTTCTTCAAGGCCTAAGTTAAATTGTAGGAGGGAAGAGGATATATTTAAAGATGAGTTTAAAATAGTGGATAGTACTCACACAGACTGAAGTCCCACTGCTGAATGCTCTATGCCTTATTGCTCCTCACTGATCCTCCAAAAACATTTGATTTTTTGCTAATTCCAAAAAGACCTGTAGAAACTGCTGATGCATGGGAACTAAGAAAGCTCTTGGCGTGACATTCACAAGGGAGTTTGTGACCTAGAGAGCATTTATTTGTGTGATCTCTCTCAGTTGTAGTCATCACATGTGTAACTCACTAGGTAAAATTTTGCAGGCCAAAGTTTTGTGTGTTCTTCCTATACTTCTTTTTGTGTTATGCTGGTTTTATTTATTTGTTCAAGTTGATAAACTTTTAATTCCATTAGCTAATTATCAGGGTGTTTCTTTTTGTGTGTGAAGTTGCTGGTGGTTGGATGGGCAAAGCTAAAGCTGTTTAACCTTCCTGGCTCTGGTTGAAAATGCACACAGTTTGGTTTTAAAGCATCGTAGGAGTGTGCTGAGCAGCTTTAATTTGCATTTGAAGCTTCTTCAGCGTGAAGCAACTTTTCTGCTTGATAAGAGGTGCTTCAAGTGGTCTGTGTTCTGCCATGGCTGGCAGGATGAATTCCAGTGGTTGCTGCACATTTTATGCCTGACCACAACAAAAAAGGCCATTCCGATTGTGCAGTGTTTGGAATAAATTTATATGGTAAAACTGCAAAACAGGGATTCATAGAGAATGTCATTATTTATCCATAAGTAATGCATTTTTAATGGAGGAGTTCTCCACTCTTTAATCAGTGTTACACTTAAATTTGATGGAAAGCCTTTATTTGATAAGTACTGTGTTTATTGCTCCCTTTACAATGTTCTGTTGTTTTGCCATGAGCTTACAGACATTTCATGTTATTGCGTGACTTAATTCTGCCTTGCTCAGTAATCATATTCCCTTCCCTTAGGCCTCCAAACCTTCCCCCTAAGCCCCAGAAACACAGGAAGCCCAGACCCCGATCACAGTATAGTGCTAAGTTGTTTAATGGTGATTTGGAGTCGTTCATCAAGGTACTGGCACCAGCCACCCCAGTGGCTGATCTCAACACTTCTTACTATAATGGTCACCACCTCACAAAAGCTGAGGCCGACCATTATGTTTAAGTCTGTCCTGGGGCTCTTCTTTCCCGGTTGATCAATATAATACTTCCTGAAGTCAAAGGGAAAGAGGGGGATTCGTTTCTCACATTAGCCTCCGTAGTTTTGTTAATCAAGTAAGAATGGTATTGGCAGCCTGCTTTTAAGAGGAAACTTAGCTTCGTATAGAAGATAGGATGTAGTGGTGCATCCCACAACTTACCACAATTTCCTGCTTGCTACTTTCATTACATTCAGTGTTCAAAGTCTGTGGAGAGGCAGTATTTCCCTGGGTTTGGTATCCAGATTTTGATTTCCTATGACTTTAGGAATTTATTATATTGTGTGAAATTGTGATCACCACTATTCTGGATCTTGTATCTTTGCTGTATTTACTATCTTCTTCTTTCTCATACTTTTATTTCTAATAATGCTTCTAGCCGAGGCCGAAGGAACTCTCATACAAGACATCAGGTATAGTTCTGGTGACAAGAGAACCAGCTCTCGGGTTGCATTCATGCCTGGCTCAAAATCAGTTCTTTCAAAGACCTGGAGGGAGAAGTTTGCATTAAGAAATGAGTGTACAAATATAGCAGGCAAAACTAAACCAGAGCAGAACTCTGGAGGGATCGTAGTCTTAAATGATGGATATTTTCTTACTCATTTTCAAGCACTGGCCCATCACAGTTAGTGCCTCTGGATGCTAGCTGACACAGCTACAGGAAAGAAATCTTAAAAAAATTGTAAAAATACATTTATAAATGCAGTGAATAAATTCTTGACTGCAAGCTCTGTGAACTGGGTTTGAATGTTACAGGGACTTTTTTTTTCTTGTTCAGTATGGCTAGTGGCAAACATTTTTCAGAACAAATTCTGTGCTCAGTGGCACTGTACAAGTTTAGCTGTCTTTGAATCAAGCTTTCAGTAATTTTCAGTACAACTGTAGGGAAAACTATTATTATTATTACTGTTATTACACAAGAGGTGCCATGAAATGCAATGACTTTGAGAAATCATCACATGATGAAATAGATGAGTATCATGAGCAGTTCCTTGCTTAAGGGTGAAAGCAAGCAAGGAAGCAGAAATTCTCACAATGAAAGCCCCTGGACTAGAGAAGGGCAAAGCCAATCAGAAGAAATGGTACCCCATCGTTTTCCCTCACAGAGATGAAGGTTATGCTACATGGCAGTGTGGGTGACAGGGCTTACTTGCAAGTGGGGAGTCCTACATAAGCCTTTCAAAAGGAAAGAGATCAAAAAAGCTGGTAACCTTATGACAGATTTGCCAGTGTGGGAGCTACCCTAGGACAGCATCTCTGCCCAAAGACCATGTCATTCTTGATAGGGATGAGTCATTTTGTCAGACACAAAAGGATTACAGCTAGTGAAATACAATGTCACACCAAATTGCTTTTTGTTAGAGTTTTGCATCATAAGAAATTATAACTAGTGGCAAATATACATTCCCTGACTACACACACCAGATTAAATTCACAGTAGCAGTAGGGTCACTGTTCTTGACACTCACCAACACAGATTGTTACTTCAAATTATTGTCTTTTGATTAGATCCAAAAGGCAAAGCTGTTAGTTTAGATTATTTCAGGGTATTACTTAAGTACAAAGTTGCGTGTGGTTCTGAACAGATTCTCCAAAACCAGGTATGAAAGTGATTTGGGTTTTGGTTTTCTTTGTAATTTCTTACTGCAAACGCTATCTTTTCCTAGGCTTTACATTCTTTGCATAAACCAGTGTACTAACAGGAGATGTGGGTGCATGTTGTGCATGTTTTCTAATACTCTGCTTTTCTGGAGAGCCAGGCTGCTCAGTGTTGGGAAAGATGACGATGTTCCCGGGTTTAACAGCTGACATGTTCCAAGTGGGTTTTTCTTTAACTGTTATCAAACCATGACACAAGTCAAAGAGGAAATGCTAAACCAGCCATTACTGGTTCTTGGCTAGCCAGTCTTTGCTAGGTTTTAAATTAAAAGACAAACAAGCCACAACTTAAATAGCATAGTTAGAGATAACAGTCTTTTATAAGCCCCACTCAAACAACACGGAGTATATGTAAGATCAGGGGGTTAGGTTACCTCAGAAAGTGCAATGTTTCATTGCTTCACTGTGTGTTATTTTTCAAACATTTTTAGTAATTTTTTTCTACTTGAGCTTCATTCATAAACTTCCCATTAGTGTAGTTTAGGATGAAAACGAAGTACTAATTTGTAAGAGGAAATGTGTATTCTGAATTACAAAGTGCTTTTGAATTCATGGTTTTATAATTCAGACTGATTTTATACTAAACTTTCAAATGAATTAGTCGATTCTCTGAGCACTTACATATTGGAAATTCATTTGGAAAGAAAAATTACAGCTTCCAAGACAAGAAATTCTGAGATTATTTATGAAACAGTAATTTTTGCAGCATAAGCACCAACTTTTCCAAATAATTTTTAATCATATTATTTATGTCTTTAATCTGTATTTGATGACGTGTGGTCACTAGTGTGCTTGGGTTAAAACATCCACTTTTTAAAGTGCCAAAACAAAAGGACTGCAATGGTTCTTTTGGAAAATAAGCAGTTTAAAAGAAAAAGACAAGCAACTCACTGAAAATTAGTGTATAGTCATCTTCTCCCCTTCCCATCACAAATGTTTTGTATTCTTTTTTAAAACACTTTTGTGTAACTGAAAATGTAGCTACAGACCTACTGCTGTATCATTGCTGAGATGAGGAGCTGGGATTCCTGAGCTCTGCCAGTGGCAGGTGGGGAGGTATAGGCTGTGACCTCCCTTTCCCAGTAACCTCGTGCCTAGAGAAGAAGCAGCTGAACCACATGCTCAGCTCAAAGTAGCTGCAGTTCACCACCAGCCATTTAGAGCAGCCAGAAACAACGTGCCAGGCCAGCACCTCCCCATGGTAGGACGCACAAACCAGCAGAGCCCATGGCAGTGCTCTCAGGAGGGAGGGAGGCATTCTGGTACCCCATGCAATGTCATTTGATGGCTCTGCTCCAAAAATGTTTCTGACAGACCAGCAAATCCAGAAACTCCTTGTAAATTGTTTGCCATAAACATTTTTTTTACTGAAGAAACCCTACCAAACAACAAAAAACCCACACACTGAGGAATTAGGTCCTGTGTAATTAGGTCCACGTAGGATTTTCTCCACCAGGAAAAGAAAGGTCAGTTAAATTGATGCAGAGGGATCATCTTCATCATGAATTATTATTCTTAATAATAATCTTTCTAAAGGGCAAATTCACTGCTTTAACTCATTTTGCTTCAAAAATCTAAAATGCATGCATGAGCCTAGATGTCACATACAGTGTTAGCCAGATATGGTGACAGAGGTAGAGAACTGAATTTCCCAATTAAATTATTTTAAGAACCATAATCCTTTTCTTCACCTGTTCCTTTTCCTCCCTCCCTAAATGGGAAGAGAGCTCTGTTAGAAGTGGTATTTTTTCTTAGGTGTTTTTGTACCAGCACTGTATGTCCATCTAGATTGACTGAGAAAGTGCATTTTTACATTCAGGCCATAGTAGGGAGGTTTCCTCTTTCTGATCTGCAGCTCACTCATTCTGCTCTTGTTTCTGCAGGATTCAGGGCAAGTCATTCCTCTTATTGTGGAAAGCTGTATCAGATTTATAAATTTATATGGTAAGCTCTGTAAAAAACTGTGTCATTACATTATTGCCCTGACTTTTTCATATATCTTTTACATTACTCATTTAGCACCACAGATTTGTTTTTAAAATAGAGATTAAAAGTATTTTAAAAAATAAATTAATTTTTCACCACTGTCTCCCATCTTTTCTGCAGGTCTTCAGCATCAGGGAATTTTTAGAGTGTCTGGTTCCCAGGTGGAAGTCAATGATATTAAAAATTCATTTGAGAGAGGTAATTGGATTTTCATTTATTTGAGCACCTTAATATCTGACATTTTACAATCTTCTAAATTCTAATTATTTTCTTGGCTGTTTAAACAGATTGTATGTACTGTGTGTACTGCACCTAAAACTTTGCACCATCACGTGCTTGAACATGAAGTACAGTGATGACATGTGCATATTTATCCCCCCATTATGTCCTAGGTTTTTCTTACTTTGTTTAGACAAGACATACGATTCTTGAATCAACTGTAAACATGAGTTTTTTGTTAATGGTAAACTGCAAATAATAGTTTCTGTGTATTTTATTTTAAAGATCCTCAGAAAAGAAAGGTAATGAGTTTAATTTGATTCAAGAGACTACTTAATGCAATTTGAAAGTCCTGTTGCTTGATCTTCTGGTATATGAGTGCTCAGCTTTCTGGTCCTTCTGCCAAAGTTGTGTCATGATCCAGGAAAATAGGGGGTAAAAAAAAGGGTCATTCCATTTTTCATTCCCAAAGGAAACTTCAGCCCCAGAGGAGGAATTACATGAAAAATACCAGGAAGTAAAACCAGCTTTTTAGACATCAGTGGCTTCCAACACCCAGCCTAGGATTCCTCTGCTAGGGAAACCAGGATCCAGCCGTCCTCTTACTGTGTTAATGCAATACTTTTTACAGTTTTTTAAAATCTTACGTTCTTTTTTCTTGAGTCTTAAAAGCTGGGGTTTTTTAATTTCTAGGGAAAATTAAAACTTTTGCAGATCATCTGCTAATGACAAAACCCTTGGAGCAAGAAGTCTTGTGACTAAAAGCGTGAAAAAATATGCACCGTGTTTTTCTCCCCAGTATTAGTTATATATATATATCTTGTTAAACCTGATCTTGTCTTTGAGCAGCTGTTTTCACTTGCTAAGTGAAGCCACATCCCTCCATTCTGCAGCTTTTAAATCTGCTTATTCTTAACTGCTCCTCCTAGGTAGTGTTATCCTTGAAGATCCATACATTTTAAGTGCTTCAAAAAAAAGATTAAGCCTTTAAAATTACATAAATAAAATAGAGCAGTGGTGGCTGAGGTTTCAGTTAGGTTTTCAACCAAATGGTTGCACATATTCCTGATGTTTTAATTTTTTAGAATGAAGACAGATTTTCAATTCAATGAGGGATCTAACTGCATTTACTTTATGTAGGGCTCTAAAGAAAGGTCTGCAAAACTCTATTCAATTAAGAACATTTGGCTTTTTTATTTTACTAACTGTAAATCACATGTCCATAAATACCCATCTGGAAGTTCAAGACCTAAGAGATCACTAGGTTATGTAATTTTAAGGAAGCTTTATTTAGGCTGCCTTTTTTTAGTTTAATCATAGCCTGGGATTTCTAAATCAGTGTTTATTATCTTACTTGAATGCTTGCATTGCCACCTCCCACACACTAAAAACAAAAACCGCCCAAAATGTCACTCACTTACAAAAATGTTTCATGCAAGAATGCTCCTGCATGTGTGTTTCATTCACTTTATTTACTTTTTAAGGTGAAAATCCTTTGGCAGATGACCAAAGTAACCATGACATTAACTCAGTTGCTGGAGTACTGAAGCTCTATTTCCGAGGGCTGGAAAATCCTGTCTTTCCTAAGGAAAGATTTAATGATCTTATTTCTTGTATCAGTAAGTAGAAATTTCTGGTTTTTCTCAATAAAATTTTACTTTCAGATACACAATAGTAGCCTGAAAAAAGAGCTAACTTCACAGATTTTCCTGAGATGATTTGTTTGCCATGTGTAGCAGTCTGGGTCAGTTGTTAGTCATACTCACAGCTGCGGTTGTTCCCTTTTTCCACTGGGATTAATGTACAGTACAATTCTTTGTTTAATAGGGCAGGAATATCTTTTGGTATACAAGGGATAGTTAAATTTAAATGCATTATTATTTTCCTCTGTGCGCTGAGGCAGACAGAAAGGAACAAAGTCATGAACATGCAAACAGATTGCGTTACTTTCCAAGAAGGTTTTCATGCCCCACAGCTTGGGGTCAGCACTGGTGAATAAGTAACTAACTGCTCAACATTGTGTGATTCTGGACCTTTACTGTGCTCAGCTTAAAACCACCAATCCAACCCAGAAAACTCTTTGGTGCAGGGATGGAGTGGAACAGCTGAGTGTTGTCTGCGGGAGAGCCTAGTCTGCCTTCCCACGTGTTGTAATGGGATGCCTTGGGGGAGCGTTGCATGATGCGTGCGCTGCTGGTGCTCACAGCCAGACACAGAGAGGTTGTAGTAGTTTGGAAAGTTGTCAGTGGATGAGTGAATTGCTCTGACATGCACAAAACCTCTTCCAGTTCACTGACCCCTGCAGGTGTTGAGGGGTGAGGCCAAGCCAACCATCAGTAGACTTGCTGTTCCCTGTGGGCACAGTGGTCAGAGGAGCTAGCTTTGAGGAAGAATTTCGTTTCTACCCTTCCTTTATATCTTGCCTGCTTCAACCAGATGGAGAAAGAGGCAGTTTCACAGGTAATGAGAGCCAGTCCTCTGGGATATTAATTAGGTCAGGCTATACAAACTATTATTTTGGCAGAGGTCTCAGCCTAGCAGTCAGGGCCACCAACTGATGGGTGCACAGTGTCCCAGGCTGGCAATCAGGTGGAATTTTCAGCTCCCTCCTTGGGGGACACAATGTGTGTGGTTTGCTTCCCACATAGGGAGGATTGCAGTAATTCCTCCTGGAGGTTACAAATACATGGATCACTGTGACCACGTACATGTGCAATATTTTGTGTTTGATTTTTTTTGCAGGGTTTTCTGCAGCTGTTGCTGTTTACAGACTTAGTGGCACTGAGGAGTCCTAAAGGACCTGAAAACCACAGTTTAGCAGTCTGATTTTTGCTGCTGAGGGGAACACTGTCTTTTTAGGAAGCATAATCCTGGTTCTGCTTCAGTTCAGCTTTAGCTAACTGTGGTGCCACAGTCCAAAAAATCTCGGCAAGTCATAGAAACTGAAATCTAAAAAAGAGTCATTTTGACTGAGTGATTTTCTGCATGACGGGGATGATAGAACTTTACCTAAGAATCCTGCACTGGTTTCCATAACTTCTGGATGAATTAAAGCATATCTGCTAGAAAAATTTATTGATTTACTGGCTTTAGTTGATAAAAAATCTACCATCTTGGATAAGATGTTCAAGTGATTAATCACTTTCATCATTAAACATTTGTACCAGATTTCTTTCTCAAAGTTCCTGCTCTCAGATTCTGCCCATTTGATCTCTTTATGCCTTCATTATTTTGGCTAAGCATTAAGAAAAATATAAATTGTGGTTCTTACATATGGAGATGATATTGCAGTCTGCTGTGTTGAAGAGCTTTAAATACAATTGTGAACTAAATTGAAAAATACCAAGAATGAGTGTTCAGTTTACAGAGATTATACAAGTGAATGCTCAGGAGATGCAAAGATACTTGCCCAAAACAGCCTTTGAAATGTTTTCCAAGAAGAGGAACCTGAATGATTTCAAAGAGTTTTCAGTCACCATTGAAGGTGCTGAAGAGGGAATGGGGTATTTGGAAGGAGGGGTAGAAGTTCAGTGGGCTGAGCAGGTAGATGTATGTGGCACCTGCACAAGCAGGAGAGATTCACCAACCTTTCAGAGCATCACTGCCAGAGAGGGTTCCAGTTCAATTGTCCCAAAAAAGGTATTTGTTTTGTTTTTAGGAACTTCAAAAAAATGGCTGTGAATACTACGTCCCTAGTGCTAGATCTTGTTTTCCATAGAGAATTTCCAACTATTGCATGTTCCTAAGTAGGCAGTGAATTATTTTCTTGCGAAAGAGCTGACAACCTTTTATTTAAATAATAGTATCATCCAGCAGAGCTGAAATCAGTAACAACAATAGCCTGGAACAAAGTCACTGCTTTTCACAACAATATTTTAAAATGTTTATTGAGAAAGAGGTGTTGCCATCTGATCCTGGTTTAGACTGAGTGTTCTCTGAGGATGCCATAAATCTGGGTTATCATCTCTATGACATTTTGTCAAAACAAGGTAATGACTGAGTAGTTCTGCTAGCTTTGACTTCTGCTATTGCTGTTGTACAAGAAAGCAGGGGATTTTCTTCCTGATAATATGTTGTAAGAGTCCAAGATCTCTTTCCTGACAGGTTTTGGAGGAAGCAAGCGGGGGACATGATTTTGTCGTTTGGTTTGGTTTTCACAAGATTATCATTAGGGGCATGCTGAAATGGCATATCAATGCCTTCAGCACAGGGAGGAGAGTTAGGTGTGGACCAAGGCAGGACAAAGGGGGTTTTCTCTCTGAGCACACCAGGGTGAGTTTACTTTGTGTTGTCACAGAGGGAGGAGTTTGAATGAAGTATGAGGAAAGAAACAGCTTTTGTGTCTTGCACACAGAGCCAGCTCCAGAGCCATATGCTGGGAACAAAGGGCTGTGTGGCTGCATCTTCTGGTTATCTGAGAAGCCTGAGGTGGAGTGTTTTTACAGCTGTGTACTAATCTGTACGCTTTGTTGTATGGTGCACCACTTCCAAGGAATAAGAATGTTTTACTGGGAAAAAAAACCAAAACAAAGCAGCAAGCATTTTGAAATATACTATGTAGCACCTACATGGTACATGTTATCATAAACTGTGGGTCTAAAAGACCTTTTGCATTGCTATATTTTAACCTTCACACTGGATATCTTGCAAAAAGGAAAATCCTCTAGGCAAATCGTTCTCCCACATTTCAGACTTTGAATCAGTCATAGTTGCATTAGGTTTTTTTTCTGTGCTTATGTGGCCTCAGATATTATGTATCCTGATCTTTCTGCTAATGGGAGCAGGGCCAGACTCCCTTTTTCTGTGAGAACATAGGTCAGTGTAACTTCTTTAGATCACAATTGATACATAAAGTCCAGAAAACTTTCACATGTTTAATTAAGCATTTTTCAAAACTCTTAATTCATGTTGCATTCATGATCTGAAAAATAGTGAGGAAAGAAATAAACATTCTTTTCAAATAGTTTTTTGATATAAATGTCAGTGTGGTTTCTTAATCGTTGGCAGAAATTGTTACAGAAGGGGAGAGGGAGAAAGCAAATTCGTAAAGTTAACATTCACGTAAAACTGTAAAAGGGCAGAATGTCACACATTTTATATGGAAATGTAATGTTTCCAGTAAAAAACCCCTTGAAACTGAAGTACTTAGTTATGGATGTCAGGCATAATTGAGGCTACAGCTGCAAAATGAATCTTTCCTCAGTACAGCCACCAAGAAATTCCTTTACATTTATGCATGTATTTCCAAATGAAATAGAGCATTGTGAATTAATGCTTTCCATTTTGTAAATACAGTGGAAACGGTGCAAAATTACTGTGATTTTTATGGCAATTTGTATTAATTAGACTCATGAGAACAGTGTTATTCTGTTAGGGCTTATGATCTAATTTAGATAAAATTTGGGCCAAGTTATATGCACTGGGCCTGAGCAAGCATGAAAGGTAGAGCAGAACATAAAGAATCCATGTGATTATGTGCCATAATTCTCCATTCTCATCTTAAGGAGGGGCTACTCCTGGTCCCAGCAGCATTCTGTAATCCAGAGGAGAATCCAAGGTTGGGGTGGGAAGGAGGAGGAGAGTTGCACTGCACTTCTTTCTGCCCCTTTGTAGAAACAGGTTGGGCCAATGACAAGAAAAGTATTTGTAACAGGAGCTACATGGAGGCAGAATGTAGGGAAGCTGAGCTTGGTAGGGCTGGCTGTAATTCACTTCGCTGCTGGGGGACTGCAGTTTCTCTCCTGGTGTGAGCTCTTACACACATGACTTACTCAAGTTCACGTTCACATAGATAGCTGTGCCATGCAGCAGCAGACACACCTCACCCATTCAGACTGCTTAATGTCTGCACAGAGCGTTACAATTTTCGTGGTTTCATCTCCTTTGCCTTAAATTTCGTAGACAAAAATGGCAAGATGAATGAAAACGTACATCTTTTTTCCTTCTGATTTTTATCATTTTATTAGTCCCTTGCCACCAGTGGTGCCCATTTACCTAAAGACATAAATGTTATGAAAGAAAATAATTTTACTGGTTTTCCAGGCTATTGCCCACTACTTAAAAAGTAAAAAAATATTCTGAATTGTCAAGTCTCCATGAAAAAGTTTCAACAAAATGGGAAGTGTTTCCTTGCCTAGGTGACAGTGAAGATTGCTGGGTTTGTCCTCCTGTAATACCTTCTTAAATAGATCTGAGAGAGCTGTAAGTGGCATTGCTGACTTAATAGATACATATCTTTGAGCTGGATTGGACTCATCTACCAAAATGAAAAGAGGCACAAATTGTTAACTTCAGCACTAATACATATTCATGTAGATAACTTGTCAGCTGCAAATTGACCATAAAAATTACATCTGCAAGTGTAACTCAGTCCCATTTGACATTCACAGGGTGTGTAAAATATGCATTAGGCATTCACTCTGTTACTAGTAGGCACCACACCGAGTGGAAATAGCAAGTAACTCCCACAAAGAGATACTACACTGGATTTTATCCTTCAAAGCCATGTTCCTAAAGTAGAGAGACATCTTACATTACCATTGTTTGCTTCCTCCTTTGTGCTACCCTTGCTTGTGAAATATGCTTACCTTGCACAGCACTGGATATTAGATGTAACACAATTCATTACTTGCTGACACCAGGTTCTCCTTCCATATGTTTTGATCAATAATATCTTCCCTTTGCCAAATGTTTGCAGTCCTGTTGTTTATACTGAGACTGGCCTGTGGAGGCTGGCTGTTAAGAGAGGCTGGTGGAACATCCACAATACAGAACTGATGTTTCTGAGCTCTGCCTGCTCCCAGGCTGAACCTTCTCATTTAGATAACCATGTCTCACCTCTAGTGCAGGAGAGGCCATGTGTATGACCAAGTACAGTGCTTCCTTTCCTTTTTTAAATTAAAAAACCAGAGTCATATCCAGCTGTCCAGTTGGCCCAAAATACTTTGAAACCACCCGCTATTGCTCTCTTGCAAAAGGCTTTTATTCTGCATCACTGCATCTATATATTTGAGTATTGCCTTTTACATGCTCCACTACCTGAGTTATTGCTTAATTTATATTTTAGTTTACATTTTCCTTATGTTCTTTAGGATGAATATATCCCTATTTTAATTTCTACTATCGTTTTTGTTTATTAGTGTTTGGAGTCTTCTGTTAGTAATTGTGTTTTCTCCCCTCTCAGGTTTCCTTTACTCCTCTGTAGTAGATTGTTCACTTCTGATCTGTTTCACTTTAGAGTTACCTTTGCAAAAACCTCATCATGAGTAACCAGGTGGTTAAAACTGTTACTTCTCCTGGAAGAGAAAAGTAGAGATTCATTGTTTATGTGTGTCTCTACAGTAAGTAAAGGTGACACTGCCTCTCCAGAAGAGGTTCCAGTGTTCTTGGAGACTGAAGATCACACTTTTCAAGGCTTGACTGCCTAGGATTTATGTCTCTTTCGTGCGACTGAGAACCAGTCCTTAGTGTGTGGCTGACAAAGAGACAGCTAGCTGATAAATATGTGCAGTGGCATTAATCTCATCTGGATTCATTCATCCAGGTCGAGGACATGGAGCGTCGGCAGAGTAAGTCCATGTGAGATCAGTAAATAAAATCTTTTCCAAGAGCAATGCGGGGTTGCGCCTCAACAGATTTTCTTGTGGAGCTTGTGATCTGCCTTTTTGGAGGATTTTATGAAGAAGTTGAACAGACGCCTCTCAGAGGGGATTAAAGTGAAGTCAGAGGCTAAGGCTGTAGACTTAAATGACCTCTGAGGAGTCCTCTGAGCTCTCTGTTTTTCATTTTTCGTAGTAGCTCGAGGCTTCTTAGATCCCAACCACCTCAGAAACTTAGATGCCTAGAAAATGTTACGAATACACAGAAAATCAAATTCCTTATATTACTAGGGTACTTTGTTCCACTCTTGTCTAATGAAAATACATTAATAGTTCTAGACTCAGGTGCCTGGTTCTTCCACAAAGTGCTATAGTCAAACTCCAGAAGTTGGCTTCTTCCCCTTCTCTTGTTTGACCCTACAAGTATCTCCTGTGCAATTGCTTTGACAGAAGCACAGCGTCTCCACACCAAACAGCTTCTCATCTTGGAAGGCAGATGTGTCTGACCAGAGCTCCAAAAGTTTTGCTTTGCTCTGAGAACTAGGAACTAGAAAATAATAGCCATTTCACTGTGTGATACTTACTTGACATTAGTCTTGATTTGTAGTTGATATTCCTGTGTCCTTCATAGAGATCTCTCTTCCCTGTCTCTCTCCACAGTCAGGAAAAATACATTAGTTCTCAATGTGTTTGGCCTTGCCAGAGGCTTGTCCTCTTGCTTGTCTTTGGGAATACGAGTCTCATCATATCATTAGAGTAATTAACCAGTTTTCAAATCCCCTGATTTCTATTTCAGCTTGGCAGCTAAATTGCCTTATTAGGATAAATCATGTAATATCAAGCACTTCTGTTTTCTTAGCTGAGAAATGGGTAATACCTCACCAGGCACTCAGGTAAAAAAAATCAGAGTAATGAAAAGAGAGCCTCCAAAAGAAGTGCTGTTACAGGGGAGACATGGCCAGCTTTGTCCAGGACTGAGTTTGCCAGTATTTCCTTGCAGCAACCAGCTTATAGGTTGGATGGCCCTTCTGCCCTGAGGCTCTCTTTAGCAAAGCCAGTGGAGGCAAAGCAATGCTTTAACTTTCCTCTGCATGGGAAGCAGCAGAGCTACAAATTCTTTCTGCCTGTGTGTAGAAAGGTTGCTCGGTATTCATTCCATCTTTCCTACGTACCCAAACACTCATGTGCTGCGCACACTCAAGCAACGATGAAATTCAGCTCCACATTTAAAAGCAGTGTGCAAATACATTACATCATTACCTAGCTCCTTTAAACCGAATCAGTGCTGGGAAATAAAAGCCTCTTGAAATAATGTGGAAAGCACATAAATTTACCACTTGACAGTAGTTTGGATTTTCAATAAAGGGACTTTCATGGAAACTGGGTCCAGGTTACCAGGAAAATGTTGGAAGCACACACATCTCACTCAAGAATGTATGGCTTGTAACTGCTTCAGTTTGGAGTTCAGGTCACTTCTAGTGCTTAGTACTGATCATGTTCCTAGTAGGACAGTTGGGATAGTTCAACACATGGCTACACAGCCAGACTCTGTGTACCTACTCTGCCATCTCTGTGCTGCCTACTGGGTCTAGTTCCTGACTCATGCATCCTGTCAAACTTGTCTAGGAATTGCTTGGAAGAATTGTAGGTGGCACAGACCACAAGCACGTTGGAGAGTGTGATAACTACGGAGAGGTAGTTGCCTGCCAGTGTGCCCCATCGTGGTTTAGACAGAGCTATTGCAGCCATACAGGCAGCATACTGCTACAAGGAGCTGCTGGACCCACCTTGGGTCCCAGCCAGTGCATTTCTCAGGTCTGATTGCTGAATTCAGCAATGACTGAACGTGGCCCGAGGCCAGTCTCCAGAATTGTTTGGAGGAGGCAGGACTGCAGCACAAGACCAGAAAAGGCTGTAATGCAGAAGGCAAGTCCTGGTGTTGCATCAAAACTTCCCTCCAGCTTCCTAGATGCAGCACACGGTGCTGCTGAAGCAGGAGAGTTGAAAGACGTAACCAAAGTTCCTTTGGACCTTCCTCCCTCAACTCCACTGCACGTGTGCACATGCACACAGGCTCAAAAACACCCAGACCTACAATTCTGTTTGGAGAGGTTCACAGACAGGCTTGTTAGGAGGAAAGTGAGCTGAACTGGAGACTCACAAGGCACCCTCGCTGTAACAACAGCTGCTTTTGTTCAAAGAACTGGAACTGAAGATATGGGCAATGCTTCTTCCACTGGAAGGGGCTTAGATGAGGCAGGTGGAGAGAGGTTTTGCACTAAAATTGGTGTCTGTGGTCTGTGCAGAACAGCAGTGTGGCACTGTATTGCAGAAGTGAGGGTGTGCAGCATGGACAAGATGTGGCCTGCATTGGAATGGGAAAGGAGAGCTGTAGTTGCTCTGTAGATCCTCACTGTGCATGCAGCTCCTGGACTTAGCATGTCCCTGCCATGGACACCAGTTCCTAATTAGTAACCAGAAGTACTACTTCTTGACTCATGCAGTCCATGTTTAACAGAAACATAAAAATAAATTTCAGGTCCCATGTTCCACTTGAGAAAGTGTAACAGCTTGAATGGATTTCCAGCTAGTATTTGGGTTCAGAGTGACTCATTAGGTAATAAATTACCCAGCTTGTCAACAGTCCTTTTCCCTACCAGCTCTGCAGCAGCTCACCAGGGACACTGTCCAGTCTTCAGGGGCTCTGCTGGGGAATAGGTTTTTACTTCCTGCCAGAGTTTTGCTATTCTGCTCCTGCAGTAGATACCATAATCCAAATGGACTTCCTTCACGCAAGCAGTGGTAGGCTGTTCTCCTTGTGCAGAAACTGTGATGGAGGCCAGTTTGACCCCATCCCAGAATCATTTGTTCCCAGCACGCTAGTGGTGCTGAGCCAGTGGCATCTCCTGTGAATGCTGATGCAGAGGGAGGGAGCAGAGATGGTTGGGAGCAGATCTCACACCCTTTTGCTACACTGGCATTTCCTAGTGAACTATAACACTTCTACGTAGTAAACAAAAATCTTGCTGCCGACATACTCTGCTTTGTTTTTAATACCAAAATAACAATTACTAGACACCAGTTGTTCTTCTAAGAAATGTAAGTCAATGCACATTTTGCTTCTACGAATAAATACTGATTTGTAGAAATAGCCATACAAAAGAGCACAAAAGTAACACACACCAGTAATTTTGTTTATACTTACCACATTTTTATGTAAGTAATTATTTTAGTTGTGTACTCATAAATACCACTTTTTGTGGTACAGTTGGCTTTTCAGCTGTTGGAATCAGCTCCTGCTGATTTCCAAATTTTTGAATATCCATTTTAGTGCCACTGGACAGGATTTCTCATCTTTGCCTGCTAAGACTTCCCCTAGATGTTGTTAAATGCAGCATAGACTTCCCCCAGATGTTGTTAAATGCAGCATACTTTCTTGGCTGATGTAAAAAGCCTTACTGAAATTTTAGGTTGTTTCCAACAGTGTCATTTACACAGAAAACACACTGAGTTAAAAACTGAGATATTGCTTATTCTGAAAAACAGTTCAAGCTTTTATCCCATCATTGCCCCACTTGCAGCCACATAATCTTTCTGACCAACACAGAAGATAGCGCATCCTTGTTACAAGACATTAGGAATTGATGCTTTTATCAGATGATTTTTTTGCCACTTCAGAAGAATTTCAGTGGACTGCTATAAAATCATTTGAGAAAAATGCAATCTTTGTGTTTCTTGGCTCCATACCAAAAAAACGTAAGGCCTTTCTCTTGTTTTGCCGCTAAGAGAGTTATAGCTGGACATTTGATTAAGAAAACTTGCTTGAGAAGCTTGATGATTGGAGTATATATATGATGTGAACATTCAAATAAAGAGAATGCACCTGTATGTGAAATGAATGGCAAACATCTTTCCTTGGTTCCTTCAGGTTATTTAGGTACTGATTTTGTGGTTTTGGGAGCTATCCAGCTCAGCAAGTGGGCAGCGTTTGACTTAGACAGATTTGTATCTTCTTTAAAAACTGTTACTTTTGAACTGTGTGGTTTTAATGAGGGAGAGAAGAACTTCTCAATCTTATTTTTCTAATAGGCCAAAATTAGACAATACTGACTAGAGGCATGTGGTGATAAAGGGACAAAGTAAATTGACTGAATACTCTTTTAGACAATCATATACAAGGGAACATAAAATACTTTCTTCTGTTTGCAGGAATAGACAATCTCTATGAGAGGGCTCTTCACATCCGCAAACTCCTCCTTACCTTGCCCAGGTCGGTCCTTATAGTGATGAGATACCTCTTTGCCTTCCTCAATCAGTAAGTATTTTATACTTACCCTGGGTGACGTATCTTTATCTGCCTTCCTTTGCTGGTTTTGAAGTTCTCTGGGTTTACTCATACTCTATGTAGAATTCACATTTAGAGTCCATTTAACACAAAAGATGATCTTCTAATTGGCAGTGAAAGTAGAATGAAAACACTGGATTCCATTCAAATTAAAATTCCATTTGTCCAAAATTGAACTAGACTAAAGTGTTGTCTGTAGTGGGGAGTGCAGTCTAAAGCATTAAAGCTGACAACAAAATAAGCCGGTAAGAAAAATAACAAATGCAAACTGTAGCTACATTAAAACTAGTTCATGCAATTTAAAAATATGGTTTTTTCCTTATCTCAAGCTGATTTCTCCTGATGGGAAAAAACCCCAGTATATTGAAGCAACACAGGCACTACAAGCTACCTATTCGATGGTAGGCACTGCAGGGTGAGGCTTCTGCTGCTTCTGTTTTCTGATAACAGGGGTACGAGTATAGAGAACACACATCCCCTGTGTGTGCTTTGATATAGAGTAGCTTGGTTCTCACATTGCAAAACACAGGCTGGAAGGAGGGTTGTGGGAGAGGCAAAGTGCTGTTCATGTCTTCATCATCCCAGAAAAAACTTCTTCTTTCTGTAAGAGAAAATAAAAGGCTGGGCAATTGAACTGTGTTTCTCCCTCCAGTCCTTCATGGCCCTCTCTGGTTTTGCTGACCCAAATGGTTTCACAGAAAATTTTGCTTATGTACACTTTGCCCTGATTGTGACTTTTCTCTTTCTACTGTCAGTTTGTCTGTTTCCTGTTACATCTGTTTTCTTATCACCTTTTTCCTCTTTTTTCCTAAATTTGCCCTTTGCTGATTCATTCTGTCTTTGTGACCTTCCCCATTTCATCCAGCCTGTCTGTTCCTATAGAAACAGGGTCTTTGCAGCCAGGTTATTTGTTCGTGCCTATAGTCACAGCTGTTCCTTTCTTCTAGCAATTTCTGAACCACTTGCAAGCAGTATGTAAGGGAGGGGCAGAGGTCTAAAGTTTTAGGAAAATAATTGTTCATTTGAAGCTGAATCTGTCCTCCAAAAATGACACCATGTAAATGTCTTAAAGGCTCGCATCACAGCTTCTCCTCTGCAGAGACATACAGATTGACCAGAGCTGTATGGGGTTCTATTTGTTATGTGGTCATGTTAGCTACATCTGTGCTCTCCACAGGAATGCAATTTAGAAAGCAGACTAAATACCCTACTGCCTCCAAATTGCTTCTGGTGCTTCCCCAGGAAAAATATTCCCGTTATTTGACTTCCTGCAAATCCCATTCTGCTTTTTGCATATGCAGTTATGCCTGCTTGGCCACGTGAAGTCATCAGGTCTCATGGCAGACCTAACCTGGTGTAGCCTCCTGCTCAAAGCTCTAAAGTTAGATCAAGTTGCTCAAGGCTTTGGCCAGTCAAGAACCTCAAACGTCAGCAACTCCACAGCCTCTCCAGGCAGTCAGTCCCACTACTTGGTCACTCTTACAGTAAAGAAATTTTTTCCTGCTTTCATTGGAATATCCCTTGCTGTGTCTATTGCCTCTCATCTCTTTGCACCTGTGTCTGTCTTGGTCTTGTTTATAATCTCGTATGTAGTAGGAGATTGCAGCTAAATTCTCCAGTAACCTTCCTGTCTCAAGGCTGAACAAACCCAGTTCTCTCTGCTTTAGTTTATAACCCATGTGCTTCAGCTCCCCAGCCATCTCAGTAGTAGTCCTTTTCTGGGCTCGTACCAGTTTGTCAGTCTCTCACAACTAGCCACAGAACCTCGTGTGCAACCTCATAAGCACCAGGTGGAAAAGGAATAATTAATTCTCTTAACCTGCTGGCTTTTGTGTTCCTAATGTAGCCACAAATGCCGTGGAATTACTTCCATCCCATGAGCAGGACTTGGTGCTCATCCTTGTTGAACTTGATTGAATTCCTGTTTCTACATTCCTCCGTCTTGTCAAGGTCCTTCTAAATGGTAGCACATTTACTGCCCCTTTCCCAGCGTGGCATCATCTGTAAGCTGGCTGACTGTGCACTCCATCCCCTTGTCTAGATCATACAGGAGATGCTAAAAAGCCCTGCTACTGAGCCCTGAGGAGCGCTGCAGCCATCAGCAGAACTTCACATTTCACGATGATAGTTACAATCTTTTTTAACAGTTTTGCACGTGTGAAGGCTGAACCACCTGATAAATCAGAAGAGCAAGATGTCTCCATTTAACACACAGGACAGGACAGTAAATCATGGCATAAGAAAGGGGCAAACACAATTAATTTTAAAAGCTAGTTATGAGGGTAGTCATTTAGAAGGTTTGCCTCATGCATATGTATTGTTTGTACGTGGAAAACACTCTCTAAAATTCCCTTTCTAGAGGAAATACGGTGTTGAATTTGAACACAACCAGACATCAGAATTCCTGTGCTGCTTCAGAGTGCAGGACAACATAGTATAGGGCATCCCAGTACTTTGGGTTCTGTTTGGCCCAGTACTTCTGGCCCCGCACAGAGCCATTAAAGAGCCAGCTTTTCCAGTAAAAATGCCAATGCTTTTAAAAAAGGGAATAGATAGCAACTTCTCATTCAAAATTGAAAACTAGTAGTGTTGCGTTTTCTGGAAGAAAGGAGAGCCTGCAAAAGTCGATTAATAAGAACAATGAAAGCCTTTTGTTTGGACACTTCCATAATGAAACTGTTGTAGGAATTTGTGGACAGAAGGCAAGGTGCTTAGGGATTTTAGGCTGTATGGTAAAAACAGAAACCAGAAGTCACAAGAGCCTTTGCAAGATCCAGGAACTTAGTTGCCTCCAGAAGACAATTGAGTCTGCCTAAGTTACGTAGGCAGCTGTTGAAATAGATGCACCAAGGTCCAGTGAGAAGTGTATACCCACTTTGCATCCAGTTCACTTGGAGCACTGATGAGATAGAAACAGCAGCATTTGTTGTTAGCCCATTAAGTCAGCATACATTCAACGTGGTAGTGTGGGAATACATACATATACATATAAATATGTGGTATAAACTCACTTTTTAGTGAAGAAATCTTTTTTTTTATTCCCTTACTTTATGTGGAATTGTCAGTGAGAACAGGAAATCTCTAAGTTGTGATTACAAAGTTTTCTACAGTTTTCGGAGTGAGGTTAGTCACAGTGGAAAAGTCAATTTTTCTTGATTTTTCAGCCTTTCACAGTACAGTGATGAAAACATGATGGATCCATACAACTTGGCCATTTGTTTTGGGCCAACCCTGATGCCTGTTCCAGACATACAAGACCAGGTGTCTTGTCAGGCACATGTGAATGAGATAATCAAAACTATCATCATCCATCATGAGGCTATTTTTCCAGATGTGAAAGAACTTGATGGACCAGTGTATGAAAAATGCATGGCTGGAGATGACTATTGGTAAGTCACAATATTATCCTTCTGTGTCCTAAACAAAATCATTAGGCTGGTTATCTGGATAATTGCTGTGATACAGGATTCCTTTTGTGCACAATAGAAGCATGAAGATAAATGAGAAGAGCATGTAGGTCCACACAGTAAAGTGTTAAGTATAAAAAAAGTGAAGCAAAGGCAGTTACTCCTACAACTTTTTGTGGAGGAAGCTGCTTTGTGTTCAGCCAGACAGAGATAGAATTCCGGGTGTACTGTGCAGGGCACACAGGTAGGAAATTTTTTCTTTGGCTGTGAGCCATCTTATCAAATTTCAGCTTATGATGCCTGCTTCTTTTCTTTGTGTGCTTTAACTGGGCAGGTAGCTAAACACCACACAGCCACTCATTCACTCCGCCCACAGTGGCATAGGGGAGGGAATTGGGGAAAAAAAAAGTAAAATTCATGGGTTGAAATGAAGACAGTTTAATAGGACAGAAAAGAAAGAGCAAATAACAATAATTAGAATCTGCAAAACAAGTGATGCACAATGCACTGGCTCATCATCACTGACAGATGCCCAGCCAGTGCCTGAGCAGCAGCCCATGACCAGCTTTGTCCCAAGTTTATATACTTGGGACACCAAGTGGTCTGGAATATCCATTTGGTTGGTTGGGGTCAGCTGTCCTGGCTGTGTCTCCTTCCAGCTTCTTGTGCCCCCCAGTCTGCTTGCAACTGGGGTGGGGTGCTCAGTGTAAACACTGCTCAGGAGCAACTGAAACATTAGTGTGTTATCAATGTTATTNCAAGTTTATATACTGAGCATGACACCACGTGGTCTGGGATATCCATTTGGTTGGTTGGGGTCAGCTGTCCTGGCTGTGTCTCCTTCCAGCTTCTTGTGCCCCCCAGTCTGCTTGCAACTGGGGTGGGGTGCTCAGTGTAAACACTGCTCAGGAGCAACTGAAACATTAGTGTGTTATCAATGTTATTCTCATCCTAAATACAAAACACAGCATTGTACCAGCTACTACGAAGAAAATGAACTCTATCCAAGCCAAAACCAGGACACTCCCTTGACAGCAAACACACACACTTTTAATTTATAAAGGATTCAAATGTTCTGAGGACTTCTTTATATCTGAATTTTGTTTCAAGGAAGCCTATATAGGCTTCTTCATTAATTATGTATTCATAACACACTAGGATAATTATGTTGCACATAACTTTGTAACATTATAAAAATAATTCTAAATAATCTCGTAGAGGTGGCATATTTTTGTTGTATGTGGTTCCTCTCTCTGCTCAACCTTCTGCTTGCCTCCAGTGACAGCCCATACAGTGAACATGGTACATTAGACGAGGTGGACCAGGATGCCAGTACAGAGCCCCACACCAGTGAAGACGGTGAGTCTGTTACGTTACCATGCCTTTGATGGGGGGAAGTTCTACAGGTGTTCCACGCAGGAGACCTTCTTCCTTTCCCAATTGTGTCATATTTGAAAGAAGGAAATTTCAGTCCTGGTGTTCTCTAGCAAATCTTTAATCTCTGTTTGTGTGCTTTTGCACTCTTGATTCATTTGTGTTTGACCAGCTGTTTCCTTGTTCTCTCCTGATTTGCCCAGTCACAGGAAGGGCAAGAGAGAAACTATTTTAGTCAGCACATACTATTTTCTGACATGGTGTTACATTTTTAGTGACTCTTTTGTCTACAAAAACTAAATTTTATAAAAGTGTGCCTTTAAATATTGCAGCTAGAGGATATTTGCCATTCAGGCTCTATTTTTATTTGAATTTTAAAGCTGCTCTCTCTAAAGGATTTGTAACAACTGAAAAACATGTGTGTACCCCCCACAGTGAAACTTTTGAACAGTAATAATTTTCTGTAAATACCGATCACATATACTTCTAGGTATGAGAGGTATCCATGAAAAAATTGATGCAACTCTATTATATTAATTCTTTTTATCCAGGTCATACAGGTGTATTCGACTGTGACAGTTTGACCATTCTTCAGATGTCCCTCACAGTAACTTCTGCCAAGTTTCAAGCAAATTTAACAGATAGAGAAGAGTTCTTAAAACTGTTATATAACTGCTGTTTTTGTGAGCATTCATATCCCATTAGAGGTGCAGAATTCAGAATAACACTCCGTGTAGAGAAGAGCAGCAGTGTGAGCTCACTACCTGTCTGGCCAGCAGGCAACCCAGACAGAGCAACCAGCACACGTGCATTTAGCAGCAGTAGAAACAGAAGCTTCCCCTTGTCCATTGCAGAGGATGTGTGGAGGAAGGAAGAGAAAAAGACAGAGCAGAGGAAAGGGGCGGAAAAGAGCTACAGCAGAAAAGGATTTTTTTTTTTTTTTTTTTTTAAGAATGTCATAAGGGATACTGTTTAGGAGCTGGGACAATTGCTGTAGGGAAGGGAAACCGGAAGGTGTATGTATAGGAAATCTGGCTGCACTGGTCCCATTGCACACAGAGCAAAGTAAACAATAGTTCCACTCTAGCTGTACCCGTCTGCTTTGTCACGTACGCAAGCTGTCAGTGACAGATTGTCTGTCTCTTCCCCTTTGCCAAGGTGAGGAGGGGCAGGCAGAGTCTGTCAGTGCAGCTGTTTGGTGAGGAGGGACATTTGGGTGGGCAGACATTACAGAAGGGGGGGAAACTGAGAGTGGGAGAGAAATCTTGATCTTCTGCTTGGGTGTACAGCAAAGCCTGTGCAGCAGGGAGTACCGACAGCTCTACAAGACAGGCTGTGCATGGGTTCCTCTTGACCAGCTCTGTACAGCTAAATCCACCATCTTTTTACAACGTATCTCTTTTAAACAGTGTGAACAAACTCATAATGCACTTTATTTTTCCAAGACAGTATAGCTATACTTTAGAAGAACTCCTTCTTCCATTGGAGGTATGAAGCAAGAGTGGAAGCTGAGGAAGTCTGCCTGTCTCTCATTTAGAGCACGAGTGAAGTGCAGGTGACACACCAGTTCAGTATATTGGGGCCAACTTCAGGGTCACCTGACTGAACTGAGAGACAAAGGCACGAGTGGACGTGGAGAAGCGCAGCTTTTCAGCAGCCATCAAAAGCAGTTACTTCCAAGCCATGCCTAGGAAAGATGAAAACATCCGCAGGATCCAGAGGAGCAGGACTGAGGCATCACATGATGCATCATCTGTGCCTTGATCATCATGGGCTCTACCCCACCACTGTATTGCTATACCAGTTTTACATTCCTGTCCTAGCATTACTTGTGTTACGACTGTGTCACTGGGGAAGACAAACCCTGAAGAGAATACCTGTCAACAGGACAAAGTTCTGTTAACAGATTTAACTGCTCAAGACATGGGTTTTTGTTCACCAGATCAGCCAGTAGTTTAATTCTAGTTGCCTCATCACACCTTTTTGATTAATTCAGTGCCAAAAGGAAGCAGACATTTGTGTTTATAGAGATATAATTGTTAGCATAAAAATATTTGTAAGCTAGGTGAGTACTGCTGCAAAGCTGAATATTAACAAGCCTGGATCACACACAAAAACTGTTGGTCTTCAACTCCCAACCTGCAAGCTCTAACCCATTTTCTTCCATGGATATGCTCTCTGTTGTAATAGCACACATTTCTACTGTAGGTTACAGACTTTAAATTAAATGCATTCACTCTATCTTTGCACATACATTCATGTGTTTGTGCTCTGGACATTTCCTTTAAAAAAATATTACTTAGACCAGATATGAGGATAGGTGAGAATTTTTCAGTTTGCTTATTGAACTTCACACGAGTCACTGATTGACATGTGGTGGATTAAAAAAACGCCTTCTACTAAAGGGTCTGGAGTATTTTGGGGGTTTAATATGATTGATTCATTGATTGTAAGCTGGATGCATCACTGCCAGTTGAATGTGGAGAGAGAGAAGGGGAGGTGCCACATTGCTGCTGTATTGATCGGACACGTGGTACTTACATGGTTCGCTCTGTTAGGACATGGAAGAAGCAGATTCTGTAATTGCTAAGGGGTTTTTTTTCATGTTGAAAATCTTACTAGTTTTAAGCTGAAATGTTGTATACATACATCAGACCAAGCAGCCTACCCCACAGGAATTACAGGGTCATTGAAACATAAACCAGAGGTTACGATCGAAACCAAAAGGATTTCTTTTACTTATTGTTGCTATAATGTTAAACTGCAAGTGGCTCTCTCTGTGCCTACTAGAAAAAACCCATTTGTAGGGGCTGTGTCAGTAGTGCTAGAAATGTTTCATTACAATTTGGAAAACTACAAGACTTTAAAAATTGAAAATCAAATTATATCTGCAGAGATAAAATGTAGTAGATTGGGGGAAAAAAGACTAGCACATATAAATGAGCATATAAATACTTCATAACTGCTTTATTTTAAGCATATAAATTGTTGTGGGTTTTTTCCCCTAAGTTTACTGGTGTTCATGTATTTCAGTTGATCACTGGAAAGGGAAGCGGGAAAGAGAAGGAGCTGCATTTTACTGTGATGTTTTCAGGCTTTTTTAGATGTGCAGAAAGTAGCCTGTTAAGGAAAACGTGTAAGTCTTTCCTTTCTCCTAAATCTGGAAATGAAATTTAGTTTGTGAAGTTCAGAACATTTGTACTCAAGCTGAGACACAAAAAGAATCTGTCTGTAATTTTGCTGCAGACAAACCTTTACCTGAAAATGTCTCTGCAGTAAAAATTTGAAGGACATTGTTCATGTTTTACCAAAACAGCTGTTAGCATATTTCCTTTACCTTCAAATTGATGGAGATTTTTTATTCTTCTTGGAGTCATATGGTAAAGGGTGACTAGATCTGTTTGCAAAGGAAGTAAACATTTCCTGAGGAAGTTAGACAGATGGAGTTCTCCTAGGAAAACATACATAAAATTAATACCATACTCTTCATAGGTGTCTCATAAACTTAGGATAAAACTTTAGATGGTATTTCTGCTGAAAACAAAACTTACAGGGACATGTCAGACTGTAAGTTGTTGTGTTCCCAGCATATAGTCATTTTCTTGCCCTTCAGTAGTGCATGCTGTGATCGACGCTTTGCCAAATTCTGTTTTGTCAACACCTTGCAACACTTCTTTGCTTTTTCTCTTCCCAGTCAGACTACTGCTGTCCTGAGGACGAGACTTTGAAATTGCAAAACCACTCTATTCTCTGATGGGATGCAGACGAAGATAAAGAAACAGGGAGATAGCATCTTCCTGAGGAGTTCAAGGACATACTTTATTCCCAACAGACAGGGTACACCTGGGAAAACAGGAAGTACAGAGCAGAGCAACAGCAACTACCCTAGAAGAAGTGCAGGGGATGGTGTCCCCTCCTTTTCTTAGCTCTTTGTGCCCTGAGGCACAGAGGGCAGCCCAGTGCCAATTCAGTGCCATCACCTCTGTAGGGAGGTTAGGTCTACATCTGGCACTCCAGACCCAAAACTAAAACTAACACATTTCTTCTGCCCTTTCTGCTCTCCCGAGCAGCAGAAGTTCTTCCCACAGTTCTTCAGTTTGTCCTAATTTTTCACTTCCATTAGCATTGCCTGATTCACTAGAGATGCTAGCTGGTGAGATCCTGTATGTCATCAACTACTACTTGCTATTTTAGGTGAATGCCCGCAGGTATGGACAGAGCAGTGCAATTACACTTCCCTCCGAGCTGTCAATTCTATTAGACATTCAGTACCACACAGAATTTGAGTTACAGATCCCAAATTTAGCTTTCATTGCCTTAGCTTTTTGGAAATACTTGTCTGTCATTCAGTAACCTTGATATTAAATGGCTTAACTTTCCAAAATGCATTTATTTCTAGGAGTAACTGTCATGGTACTTTGGTTTTCACTATTAAAGCTTGACCTGTAACAAGGTGAATTACTATATAAGTACAGTCTCAGTACTGTTTGCTGTAGGAAAGTTATCTTTGTGTATAAAGAAAAGAAAACACCCCTTTCGCTGTAGGAGAGTTATCTCTGTGTATAAAGGGTAAAAAACCACCCCTGTAACAGCAGGAAAACCTGTCTGAACTTATTTTTTGTCCTCTCTACAAAATCTGTGTGAAATCTACTGGGCACTCCTCCCTGAGGAGGTGGATGGGATTGTTACCCAGGCAATCTGATGTACATGTCTCGAAAGTCACATCCATTATGGGTACATTGACAATTCATACACCTGGTTCCAGTGGGACATCATTATTCAGACCTCTGAGAAACCATGTGAGTCTTGCAGGTGGTAGAAGGATACAATAAACAGATTCCCATTGCACACCACACTTAGATAAGCATCATTCCATTGAGTGAGATAGAACTATTTCTAGTTTAATCCACTAATTTGTAAATAAAAAGACCTGTATAGTCAGTTGTGGGATACTATATGGTCTGTTGAAGTTAGCAGAGAAACAGGAAATTCCGTAGTTAATCAGTATAGGGGTTTATCCCTCAATCCAGTACTCAGGAGCATTACCAATTAACTGTGGAGAATGTCTAAGGAAAATATGTGCAGGAAATTTGGGATTTTATGACTTACTGTAAAACTTCTTTGTTTGGTTGACTTTTTTTTTTACATTTTAAAGTATTACCTGTTAGTGAGTGACTGGCTCTCTGAAGCCTGTGAGGTTTTATTTCTGAATTCTTGACCAACTCTACCATAACCCATAAATTCGCTGCAATCTGAGAACAGAGTGTTCATACAAATGTCTGCTCATTTTCAATCCTACCTGATTCCAGTAATGCATAACAAACTGCGCAAGCAATGCATATGATTAATGGAAGAACTGTGGGGTTTTGTCAGTGTTACATTGTTGCCATTTGATTTCATAGTGTCCTTTTAAAGACAACGCGAGATAAACAGGCATGTTTGGTTTTTATCCCTTCCATTTGGCAGTAGTGTCTTTCTGTGCCTTGTAGTTGCTCTGCGGCATCTGCATTTTCTGTTAGAGAGAGACTGCAGACAGAATATCTAGAAATTGCAACAGGGTAATGTATCAGAATATCACACCACCATTAGAGGTTTCCCAGTTTACCAGAATGTTTCTTTCTATGTCAACTTTGTATTTTCTTTGCTTAAAAACATAAAACCAAGAAACCCTTCAGCCTCAGCCACAAGGGGACGCTGGTGAGCGAGACGTTTGTGGGGACCATGATGTTATAAATTCTCATCAGGCTGAACAAAAACATTGGACACATGTCAGGGAACTCTTATGTTTTATTGTGCAGTCACCATAACTTCAGCCACGAGCCCAATATTTAGACTCAAAAGGTATTGGCTAACACACCCTTAAATTTCTTACAACAGACTTCCACAAGAGTGGAGGTGAACGAGTCCTTGATTTTGTACAGTACACTTCAGTAAGTTCTCAACTCCCACAACACACAACCAAAGGTGTTGACTCACAAGCCCCACAGTACATCTGATATTTAAAGGTGCTGGCTCACAAGCTCTTCCCTCCCACCACAAACTTCAAGGCAGAGTATGAGGCAGAATATTATATCTGTGCTTTGCCCAGGCAAGGCAAGGGAAGAAAACAAAAAATAACACCAGTCCTTAGATCCCGCATTGGTGCTGCCGTGTCAATGGTCCAGAGCAGGGGCTGTGAGACAAAGAAAACAGAAAGAGAGGAAAAAGAGAAAAGAGAATATGGTCCTCTACAGCCATCCAGTAGGGATGCATTTTCAGGAATTAATACTGTTATTGCTAGGTTCTTATTTCTATTTATATAATTGAAATAATGTCTGCCACCGTACATTACTTTTGTGTTTGTAACAGTGAGTTCCCCATATCACTGTATTCCATCTCTGTAAAGTCTCTGAGTTAGTAACTTCTAAATGCACTGCAGTTTGTCACTGACGCAAACTCTTAACATGACTGCAGAAGCAGCAGCCTTCTGCAGGCTGGGCAAGTTATTAAAAAAAATGAGCTGCAAACTATAACCTCAGTAAAGGTGCTATCATTATGTTTTCACACTGTAAAATGAAGTTAATTTTAAAAAGTCATTCCTGTGCAAAATGTTGTCATAAGGGGACAGTGGCTTTCATTACCAGCCTGGTTCTTTGGGGAGTTACAACCTCAGCAATTTTAATTTGCACCAGACAGGAAGTTGCTATGCTAGTCATTAGCCCAGATGTTAATTTCCATCTAAATATTGCTCTAATTATGTAAAGAAATTAGTCATTTCAGGGACTCTTGAGTTAGTGGAATCATCAAAGTGTGTGATTTTTAGACCTGTATTTTGCAGTTTTTTCTTTATGTTTTGAGACTTTGATGACAAAATGTAATCTGTTAGAGCTCAGGTGCTTTTTGGTTTTATGCAGAAGATATAAGAGGTGGTTAAAATCACAGCTGTTTGCTGGATGCCCGGGCACAGCTCTGGCCATACCTGCAGGGCCCCTTTGCTGACATCCGTAGGTCTCCATCACGGCACAGGTTATGGGATGGAGCCCGTTGCCAGCGTAAGGCTGAATTTACCAGCATTCTGACAGAGGATTAGCCAGGACTGCTGTAGCCAGTGTTTGGCTTCAGAAAACACCAGCCTCCCCTGCAGAAACCAGGGCAGCTCGGGATTTTGGAGCAGGCAGAGCTGCTTTAAGCAACTTGAGGCCACACAGGGACTGTCCCTGTGGTCTGGAGTCATCTGTCTTGCTCCAAAAGGGCAGTAAGGGAATGGATTAAAGCACGAGGCTTCAGTGCTGTGTAAAACACTAGGTTTCAGTAGGTCTGCATGCTCGTCACATAAAAGACAGAAATCCCATGGCCCAGTTAGGCAGGGTATCCCTACTCCTGCACAGGCTAATCTTGTCTTCCTTCCTTTGCCACTGCAGATGTTAGAAGCACTCCTGTTTACTTTTCCCTTATCACGCTGGTTCCTTGGGCCTTGGATTATTCATCTGAGTTTGTTTATTTAATTTTCCAAAGTCTTCATTGCCTGGCCTCCGTCCCACTCTCCAGCCACGGCGGAGCCCTTCCAGCAGGAGGCAGAGGCCTCTCTCCCAAAGGCAGTTGTTGTAACATTTGAGTATGCTGTTGTTTTCTGCAGTTCCTGAAGCAATCCTGAGGTTTCACGCCTGGGGCACAGATTGATTATGTTTCTTTGTAAGGGACACATTGTAACTACTGCCTGAAGTCTGCCTTCCTTCAGCTGATCTCTGTCGGAATGAGCACTGAGAAAAAGCAAAAAATGGGCTTTATGAAACCAAAATGAGCATCATGGAATCTGATATTTGTTGTTCTTCCCACCCAGAGTGCGAGCCCATAGAAGCTATTGCCAAGTTTGACTACGTTGGAAGATCTGCACGAGAACTCTCTTTCAAGAAAGGAGCTTCCCTTCTTCTCTATCACCGAGCATCTGAAGACTGGTGGGAAGGAAGGCACAATGGAATTGATGGCCTTGTCCCTCACCAGTACATAGTGGTGCAGGATATGTAAGCAGTGTCTGGTGTGACTGGGTTCTTGGGTGTAAAGTCTGAAGTGCTTAGCAATATTTTCCAAATGAGTCAATGGTTTGAAGGGTCAGATAGATTAAACGTTTGCCTTCTGTGCAGGATACTTGTGTTTACTGCCCTGAATTGACAGCTCCATCAAAAACTACTGCTAGGCTAAGCTACTCCTATGGATACGTTCCCAGTACATTAAGAGACAGATACTGCTGCACCTATTTTAATTTGACTATCTCTTTGTAGCAGTTGCTGACTTTTAACTTCAGAATATCAAGAGCTGGGGAAATGCAGCCCTGAACTCTTGTTTTACAGTATTAAGCACGTGCTTTGCCAAGGATGACGAAGTTCTTTACAGAAAGGTTATATACACTCAAAGTGTAAAGAGCTTAGTGAACTGAAGGGTTATAAACAATTCTGGGAGACGTGCAAGGGCTGCAGTGCATTGTAACATGCCTGCTTTTCTTAAGGGGATTAAACTCTGAGAGTGCCAAGGTGCTCTGTCACACTTCACTCACTGACTTCTCATCTCACCACCTGTGTTCTGTTCAGGGATGATACTTTCTCAGATACACTGAGCCAAAAAGCAGACAGTGAGGCCAGCAGCGGACCCATAACTGAGGACAAGTCATCATCAAAGGATATGAACTCTCCTACTGACCGTCACTCAGATGTGTATTTAGGAAGGTAAGCTTCAGCATAACGTTTTCAGTAGTCCTGCTCACAGCTCAGCTAACACAGTAATTACTCCTCCGCATGCTTATGCTGGGTCACTACAACTTGTTCTACAACCACTTCTTCACTGGTGCAGGCAAAGAAAGAGATCGGAACCTCCGCCTCCCCTAAGACGCCCAGGCAGGAGCAGTGACAGCCACTGCCCAGTACACCCACCTCACCCTCTGTCCAACTCGGCCATGGAGCTGGGCTCCCCCAGCCTGGCAACTCACTGCAGTCCCAGAGCCCTCCTTCAGAATCGCAACCTCAACGCCGACAGCCCGGAACGGCGGCGCAGGCCTGGCCACGGCAGCCTCACTAACATCAGCAGGCACGATTCGCTGAAGAAGATTGATAGCCCTCCCATTAGAAGGTCTACGTCTTCTGGTCAGTACACGGGTTTCAATGACCATAAACCACTGGACCCAGAGTCAATAGCTCAGGTTTGTGTCTTTTTTATTTATAGCACTGTCTGATTTTCTGAGGAGCGAATCTCGCTGAATAGCACAGCACAGAGCACATGCACTGGTGGGAAGGTGTGTGCATGGGAATATCCTACTTGGCTTTCCAAACAGAGTATGTGTGAAAGAAGATGCATTAAGCAATCCTGAATAGAAGGAGCTCGAAGGGGAGTAAACATTGCAGAAGCAATAAAAAGAAATTATTTCCCATTACACTGTAATGAAATTGCCTCTGCCGTACGGAACGCTAGGACAGTATTACAACAGCTACATAGATCGCTGTGCTCTGTTGAACACTGGCCTATTCTGACTTGCATGTAATTAGTGTTCAATTTTTTCTCAGTATTATGGTAAGCAGAAAAGTGCTCTGACTGGCTAGTAGTGACCATTGCCATTCAAAGCAGAGATTTACAGTCCAAGGTCTTGTGGATTTTATAGTTTTCATACAGTTCGTACTGTGTGTTGATTTGATGCATGTAGTAGAACCTGATGTGCAAGATGTTGCAGCTGCATAAATCGTGGACCATCTTACGCCTGTGTGAACAGTCACCAGTCTTATTCCTGGCAGTGAAGAGGTGAAAAGAATGGAATAGGAAGCACACTGATCATCAAACTGGTGTGTTGTACTGAGCTGGTAACAGCTCTTGAGTAAATAGATACCTCTGTCTTCAGAACTCATATTTTGTCTAGGATAACGTGATAACTAGGGGCACCCTGAGGGTGCTCTATGATTGCAAACACATTTTACAATAGTGCTGGCACTCAGGTTTTAAAATTTAATGTACTGGTAGTGCTTGCTTTCAAACTGCTTCCAGTGAGGGATAGATGGGACTGGCATGCTTAGGTCAGAACCCATGTATTGGGGTTAGAAAGTGCAAGTGTTTTTACTGTTTTATTTTATTCTAAGCTATTAATTTACTTTACTGGAACAGCGCTGTTTGGCTTAAGGTATCCCTTTTTTATGCCCAGACTGGTGATCATTTGGCAGTGAGAGAACCCAAACTTTGATTAAACTATGTGAAAGTCAGTGTAAGCAGGCAGGGAGCAATGCTGTTAGTTGTATCTCAATACCACTGAAAAGCAATAAACTGGTATCTTGGTGCATTCTTTTAGCCTCCAGGCCAGAAATAAATGAGAAGAAAATAGTTTTTCTTAGGTATGCATGCTGAGCAATATCTTACAGGTTTTTTCTGTTTAAGATTTAACTCAGTGAAACAAGAGGAGAGAAGAGCTGATAGGCACACAAACTTTATTTCCTTAGAAAACTAGGTTTTGTAATCCATGTGAGGGAATACAGACCCTGAACACCTGAGGCTTTAGATGAGAGGAGCAGTTAGCTAAGAGTAAGCAAATGGACTAAAATCTTTACAGTTGTCAGTACCCAAGAGATGACAGAAATCTTCACCACTAAAACACTGCTAAGCAAATATCAATTGCCCTGACAATCACTTCATAAAATGGCTTGCAGATTTTGGTGTAACACCTTTTTTTGATTCGCTCGTGTGAACAAGGTTAAATGTTTGTAATGACCACCCAAAGCTGCCATGTTGTCAGTCGTTAATGTCTTTCAAATAAATCTGGTGGAAATTGATTTTAGCACTATGATAATTGTTAGAGGATGGTTGGTGAATTAATTCATTAATTTCCTTCCCTGTCCCCTTGCTCCTCTGGCGCTTTGCATTCAGTGGCAACATGAATGACATGCTGCTCTCTCTGTGCTCTGACCCAGGACATCGAGGAGACGATGAACACAGCACTGAACGAGCTCCGTGAGCTGGAGCGGCAGAGCTCGGCCAAACACGCCCCTGATGTTGTGTTGGACACCTTGGAGCAAATGAAAAACACCCCCACCCCTGCCACCTCGACCGAGTCACTCAGCCCTCTCCACAGCGTTGTTTTAAGGAGCTCCGAGCCTCAGATCCGCCGTAGCACTAGTTCTTCCAGTGACACCATGAGTACTTTCAAGCCCATGGTGGCTCCTAGAATGGGAGTGCAGCTGAAACCTCCTGCTCTTAGGCCAAAACCTATTGTTCTTCCAAAAACAAATCCTAGCATAGGGCCTTCCCCTCCTTCCCAAGGTCCAGCCGACAAATCTTGCACAATGTAGGCAGCTCAGCCACCCGCAGTGCCCAGCTGAGGCATGCTAGGGAAAGGGATGGATTAACAATAGAAGTCAGGGCTCCGTAACATCATTTGGTCATGTTTGTAACTGGAGAGGCTTTGTTTTTCAGTGGTTTTGAATGTATTGTCTGAAAGTAGCTACATTAACATGGGCATTTGTATTTTGTATGGTTTCAATTAAATGAAAAACTGGACAATTGTGCGTAGTTTTAAAAAACAAACATAGACTTACTTGAAAACTTGATGCTGCACCATTTGTAATAAAACCAACACAGATCACAAACAGCTTGCCACGTTGTAACATACTTCACAGTCTTACTGTAGCTATATAATAACAGATCCTGCACAAAACTAAGGGGCGGGAGGGGGTTCAGGGGACATGGAGCCTCTCATTTCTGGGTCACCAAACCAAATCTCAAGCAGGTTAGTAAGAATGGAAATCTAGCATGTGAGGATTAAGTGTCTTTGTGGAATGTCTAAGTCATCTCAGGCCACATTTCTTATTTAAGACACACCAAAAAAAAAATCACCAAACCCTCACAAACTCATAATTGGCACCAAGTTTTAGCTTTCTTGTTGGCAGTCTCACTAGAGGCAAGCTCTGAATGGAGCTGGAGATCACATTGCTCTCACTGATACGAAGCAGCATTCCAGGACACAGCTAAAGCACATCTCCAGGATAGTATCTAGAAACTCCTTTTGCTGCCCTCTGTAACAGTGTACCTTTTCCCATGAAGCTAGACCTTCATTCCCTGATATCACATTTTTTTAAAAGAGCTAAAATTGTTTGAGGTTCACAGTTAAGCAAGCCAGGCTCTGGGGAGCGCGTGAACCTGTTGGTCTATTAGGCAGTGTGAGGGGCGATTAAAGGGATCAACTACACAGTAATTCAGAAAAGTATCCCATTGACTTTATTGCTCAGTGTCCAGTTAAGGACGTGATTTGGGTTGCAATAGTCCGAGTTTCGAGTTGACCCAGCCATGCTGACTGCCTTCCACAGTGCAAATGCTTGGATGTGCTGACGGCAGCAAGACAGGGACTCTGAAGGGGGACTGCCCCTTGCCAGTGGTGCAGGGGTCACTCACGGGACAGGCAGCTGAGTTTCTACTGCCTAGATTCAAGCTGACTAAAGTTTTTCATAACCGCTTTCTCCTCCACTTCCCCTTTTTTTTTAATGACAGAAATCAGTACCTTTCCTATGTCTGTGCGAGTGGCAACTGTCAACTTTGCTTAGTGCTCTGTTAAACTTTGTTAGGCGTGAACTAAACCTACAGCTGTTTTGCACATTGCAACAGTAAGCCATAATATTATTTCTGATATTTTCAAACATCCGATCCATAAAAGGAGTTTCAATGAATAAAATGGGGGAAAAAATCACTTGTGGTCCACCTACAGAAGTACAACTGGCTGTAATTAAGATCTGTCTTTCCACATATTCTGTAAGATCTCACTCTTGGAAAGCTTCAAATTGTACAACTCACTATACATAAACAATCGAGTCTGGGAGGAGAAGAGTAGTGACAAAATTTGATAGACATAATTGCTGAGGTGACAGGAGTAATTTCCTGTTGTTATTTAGGAGTAATTTATTCCTGCTCTGATTTACCCCTTCTAGACAGGTGATGCAATGCGAAGCTCCAGGTGTGAGAAGTACCCCATGAACTGCCTCTGAGCCCCAAACTATTGCTGGTATTTGCAAACCCTTTTCAATCCAGTCACAGACTTCACACACATCTAGGCCAGAGGCAAAGTCTTAATCCACCACAGTGGGCTGTGCAGCATGGGTCAGCAAACCACCGTCCTAGTCAGCTGTACTGCCTGGTCCTAATGCCAGGGCCAGAGCCTAAGCCTGGCCAGCCCCAGCTGCAGACCAGTGCTGGTCTGTAGGGTCTGCTCACTTGTCTGGGACCAGAGATATTTTAAAGTAATTCCCCAGTTTACTAGACTCAGTGGAACAAAACTGGAATTTCAGCTCTCATTTACATACAGTTTTTGTCTAGCATTTTTAAATTAACCCACCTGGCACAATTGAGATGGATACCTGTATCTTTAAATTGCATAGGGAATTTTGTATGTTTAAATAACTGTACTGGACTCCATAATGCTTATATTAGAAATTGTTTAGCAAAAGAAAATATTAGAAACAGTGCATTTAGTGAATGCATCCTCTTAGTGCATTCACACAGTTAATGTGTAGTTTGATGGTTATTATAGATACTTTAAAGCATAGTAAGTGGATATGTAACAGGAAAGACTGCTACATCTTCAGGCATACTAAAGGGTAACTCCTGCACACCTAATCCAATCAGTATCGTCCTTTACTGTCAAGTTTGATGAATTGCAGTACTGGTAGCTTCCTGCTTGTTGACTGTTACCTACTTGTGTCAATGTACATCTGTAGTATGTACATGTGAAAGTGCCTTTAAATTTTAGAGGAGCTTTAGCTTTGCTCTTGTACTGTTGCATTTCCATTGCATCCTTTCCTGTTTGTGTATGGCTGCATTCCCATTGCATTCCTTCCACTCTTGAAGATCAAATGAAAACATGGAAAATCCACAGTTCTGGAAGAGAAATGTACTGTTAATCTGTTGTGACAATGCACTTTTATGTATAGTACTGTACATTTTTGGCATGTACCATTACAAGCTTCAGTATACATTCAAGTTTGTTCCTTATAGTGTATCTTTATAATAAAGAAGATAGTTCTGTCTCTGCGTGTAGTTTTGCTGGGTGAACCACCATGTCTTCCAACATGGATTGACAATCTACTTCCCCCATAAAGGAGCATCCAGCACACCAGCATCCCCCAGCTAACCACACCCCACGCTGCCTCAAGTGCTCTCTCCCTCTTGGCCTGAAGAAGCACTTGTTCTTGGAAAGGCCTCTGCCTAACTTAAAGTCCCTCTGTGCCTGAAACCCCTCATAAAGAGCCACCAACTTCACATAGTTCTGCCTGAGCACCCATCAAGAGCAGTCAGTCCCTCTCCCACTGGCTGAGGAAACCCCCTGCCACCCCACCTCCTCCTCCCCACAGGAAAATAAATAAAATACATTAAAAAAATGTAAGAATATGAATATGAATAAAACACTCCAGCTTACATATTTTAAAAACAGAGTGAAAAGAAAATAAAAAGGGACATTTCTTAAAATGGGGATATTTCTCAGAGCAAAAGAAGAGATGCTACCAGGCTGGGAGGGGGCGGGGGGAGTGCCACAGTTAAGGGATCTATTCAGTGACCTTATGTCTGAGAAATGGTGGCGATACACTCCCTCACAGCTGGCTCCAGGGAGCAGGGAGTCTGTGACTGTCGGGCTGACAGCTGCATGAGAGATGCTCTGCCATACATGGATCAGATGCCTATCAGGGAGAACTCCTGGGCTTGGACTACAGCTGCCCAAATAGGCTCGCCACGCTGCCCAGTGTCGATGTTTAGCGGGAGAAGAGCTGTTTGGAAATGCATTCTCAATCCTTGCCAAAAAAATCCCAAACCAGTCATCCCTGATTGTTGTTGAGGACCACCATGTGCCTGAAGAAGACAAATGCCCCATTCCTGGAAGTGTTCAAGGCCAGGCTGGATGGAGCTTTAAGCAGTCTGGTCCCAAGGCGGAAGGTGTCCCTGCCTATGGCAGGGGGCTGGAACCAGATGATCTTTAAGGTGCTTTCCAACCCAAACCATGCTATGATTCTGTGTCAGGCAGTGTGGGGTGGTGTGGGGGAAGGGGCAGCAGCCACCCTGGGTCAGAGCAGGGTTGTCACTCCTCTCGCTGAGAAGCTGCCATAATGCAACTGCTCATCCATCAGCCCGTGGCAGCAGCCTTTGCACCACAGTGTCCAGTGACCCGCTTCGGGCATTTCTTCTTGTCCCCACTGCACAAAAGCTGACTAAGGCACACAGGAGGGGACAGCAAAGGTCATTCCTCATTCAAGATCCTGCACAGCCCAGAGGGTGCATAACCCAATTTCCACAGTCAGATCATTCACTGGTGAGGGGAGGAGCTTATGTGGTGACTTTTAATCTGTTTTAAAATAAATAAGAAAACACAAGAAGAGGAGTCTCCTCTTGTTTTATAATATGAAGTTTCAGTGTTGCACTGTGCTGACTTCCTAGCTTCCTTCCAGTTTTCATAGTGGAAAGAAGCCCAGCTCTCATGGAGACAGCCAAAGCTTTTGGCAGGTGGTGGAGGAACTGCTGACTCTACTGGTGCTCAAAAAGCAAAAGGCTGATGAGCTGTTTTGCTGAGAAAATTGCATTGGTTGAGCAGAAAAAGAGTAGCAGTGGCAGCAGAGTGTTTAGCTCTCAGGCCACTGCTTCAAGTCATTGTTTCAAGCCACATGTAGCTCCAGGATGTGGCACTGCCCCGGCCTGCTCAAGCGCCTCCTCAGACAGCATAAGGAAACAACGGAGGATCCACCCAGGTTTTAAGTTCTCCTTGGCAGAGACACACAGTTTTTTCTTACTCTGTGGCTCACATGAACTTACCCTGACCAGAAGGACCCACAGTTGCTCTCTTCTGTCAGTGCTACCCCGTGGGACAAGCCTCAACGTTAGTCTGGATGGAACTGATGCATGGGGAAGAACTGAAACCAGAGAAGTATTAACTAGAGATGGTACAGGGTGAAAGTACAATTCTTGTACATAGGAATATTGTTTTTTCCATGAACTTGCCTTTTCAGGGAAAAAAACCTTCCACAATAATATATGAAAGCCCAAACAGATCAACAATTGAGCATCCTATAACCCAGTTAGCTGAACCAGCTCAATTATTGTTTAGAAAACCACTCATTCGGACATGCCACTGTAACTGCAGCCACTCCCTGTCTTTGCATTTCCCTCAAGGGCATCTGCAGATCACGAAGCTGGCAGCACCAGTCTCTGCCAGCACTCCAGCTCCAGCAGACCCAGCCAGAGCAAGCCTTTCCTGCCGGGGAGCCCTTATGACTCGGAGGTGTCACTCACTCTCCACCGCAGTGCCGCAGCTCGCCTGGACTGCAGCGGCCTTGGCCTCAGCCCCAGGTCCTGCCGCCCCTCTGCCTCTCCTGGCAGTCAGCCCTGCTGGATATCCTCCTCCCCCTGGCCCCAGCGGGGGTGTAGCCCCAGTGCAGTGTTTTGGTTCCTCTCATCCAGCCATCCCACTGAGCAGCAAGGCCAAAACCAGTGGAAAGGGAAGCAGAAAATGGCAGGCCTCGGAGCAGCCCGCCTGATGCACCATGACCACCAGATTTCAGAACAAAACGTGTGCGCGGGCACTAAGCTGGAATCAAGGCAGAGAAGAGCTCTGTATTCCCTCACCTTCTTACGCAGCAGGCACAGTGAGAGCTGGCAGGCCCGAGGGCTGGAAGGAGACATACACAATCTGATGCTGACTGAGGAATTAAATACAGTTAAATGACTTAGTCTGGTTCTGGCTGAATTGGACAGGTCAGCAGGTTTTCTCTTACCTTTCTCAATGCATATATGCAAATTAGAAATGCAGGAATACTCTTTTTACTGTAACTCTGCAATCATTTGAGCCTCTGCCCCACGGCTGCGCAAGTACAGTGTGCCTCATGTCCGTCTCCTCTCCCAAGTGACAAGTGATAAGCCAAGAGGAAATGGCCTCAAGTTGCATCACGGGAGGCTTAGATTGGATGTTAGGAAAAATTTCTTCACTGAGAAGGTTGTCAAGCACTGAACCAGGCTGCCCAGGGAAGTGGCTGAGTCACCATCCCTGGAGGTGCTTAAAAGCCATATGGATGTGGCACTTGAGGACATGGTTTGGGGGTGCACGTGGCAGTGCTGAATTAACAACTGGACTCGATGATCTGAAAGGTCTTTTCCAACCTAAATGGTCCTATGATTCTGTGATCCCCAGTTGCGCCACTGCCGGCTCCCAGCAGGGTCAGGCCCCACTGGTCACTGCAGACACATGAGACCAGCCTAGTGATTCAGGCTGGAGGCTGAGGACTTCCCTTTTCTTAATTAAAAAACTGCACTGATTTTTTTTCAAGTAGCATAGTAATGGAATATAGACGTGAAGTACAAGGAAAAAAAATTCAGCTGTAAAATATAGACAAGTTATGCTGTACAGAGGAGGTCAAACACTTGCGGGATAAAAATCAATAATAGCTGCACTGAGTGCAGCACCATGGATAAACCAAAACCAAACCCTGCCTGTTCTCATCTCCGTGAAGCACATCGATTCCTCCCTTAATATCTGCCATGTGCCTTTTCAATAGTGTACACTGACATCTATAAACCCTCACCAAACAACATAAAACAGTGATTTACATTTATTTGAATGAATTACGCTCTGGGAGGGACAAATCACTGAGCCCAGCACGTCTCTGGAGGAGAATGAGACACTCATTGAAATGGTCAGGCTTCTGGTAGTGAGTTTTTGATTGTAAAGAAATGGCATTAACATGGATGTTGTTACCAGAGTCATGAGTAGAGAATTTAAATGTGCTAAAGGTGGAAAATGCGTAAAATCCCTCACAACATCGATGATGAACTGCTGAGTACCTTAAAAGAACTCACTGCAACACATATTTTAATTGGGTTTTTCACCTGCCTACAATCTTTTCTGAGACAGACATTTCAGTAACACCCCAGCACCCCCAGAAAACAGCACCAAGGTGAATATAACAGGGTTATATGTCAATACTCACATATTTAAGCTGAATTTCACTCAGATCGTTTTCTCAGCTATTTAAATAGGTTTTTTTCCTGAAAGATACTACAAGAATATGTCAAAAATTAATTTCAGACCTACTGTGAAGACCATTTTTTAATTTTTCATACATATCATAAGGCTTATTTTATGGCTAAGTCAAAGTTATTCTGAACAAAATCAGTTTACACATTAGGTTACAATCAGAGATAGAAATGTGGCTAATCTGGGGCTGCTAAATCATGTAGTTGATTCTGAACACTCCCCTGTGCCCCTTCCAAAATTACAAATTAAAAACAAATATATATAAATATCCACATATCATTTCTTGAAAGCACTGGGGCAGGTACATTGCAAAATTCCTGCTGCATGTTTTATTTCTGCTTAAGAAAACACTGTAATGTGGTCTGTTTTGGAGGGGGAAAGCCTTCCATCCCTGGGCAGCATGGAGGAACACCAGGCAGCCCCACTGGAGGGATGCCCATTTTCACACCCCCACAGAACCCCCCTCCTCCTGCACCCTAGTCTGGCAGCACAGCAGGTTCTGCCCAGCTTTCTCCAACAGACCCCAGGCAATGCTGCCACTACACCTCAGGCCTTCAAAATTCTTCCAGTATTAAAAATTAACTTTGTCAAACACTGGAAGTTTGGAACTAACATAATTTCTTATGTCATGTAGGCCTAACTGCCATTTGTGTCCATGCACACCCATGAGTTGTGCACATGAAAATGTGTATGTTTGGTGAAGCAGCAGCTGATTTACAAGCTTTTAGGAGAAACTTGAGTTTCTTCTGCACCTGCATTGTAACATTGGGTGTCTGGCTTGGCCTCTATAGAAACAATTTGATTTTCTGTTTACATGCCATCGGTTTGGGTGTTTTCCATTTCACTGTTTTAACTTTTTTCCTGCTCTATAGGCACACCACCAGGCTCCAGCATTTCAATACAATTTCTGTGTGTACTACAGTTCCATCTCCAGCACCAGGTACATTTATTATTACCTCAAAGCAAACTCAATTTTTCCAGAGATCTATTAGTAATGCTAGTCATAGAATAATTCAGTTATGCTTAATGTGCTTTTCATTCTTTGTTAATAAAATCGATGGGAAGGCAATTCCTGCAGATAATATAACTTTTCCCAGTATTTTCTTTTCTTGGTGAAATAAATAAAGAGTTCTGCTCAGAGCTTACAAATTTAGCAGCATCTGCCCCAGACATCGGAGCCCTGCTTGAGGGTGCCCGTGCAGGCTGGCAGCACTACCCTGGTCCCTGCACTGCGACCTCCAGGGCTCAGCCCTGCTCATCACAACGCCAGTGGGACATCTTCCCTTCTGTCAACCTGAACGAGACTAAGCATGAGAGCATTGAAATCTGTACAACTCCTCTAACACACCCTGAGTCCTGTGTGTCCTGGTCAAAGTAAAGCAGCGCTCAAATGCAGTCGGAGGCAGTCCACACCTTGCTCTCTTGGAGGAGGACTGGAGGTAGATACGTCACCTGTGCCAGCCCTACAAGGCTACTGAGTGTCACACAGCATCCTGGAGCATCTTTGCCCTCTTTGCTAAAGCCAACACAAGCATCTCCAGGGCCTGCTGTGGCTCAGTTTCCCCACTGCATCCACTTCTCAAAGCACTGGGACCAGTCATGTCTCATCTGACTAAAGGAAGGATTCCGGTATCGAATAGAGCACATCAAGCAGGGGAAAAGACACATTTGTACATGGCAGAAATGCTTCCAGAATTAGGTGCTGCAATTCTGCAAAAGGAAATACAAATCACTTTGGGGTTATGCTTATGTGCAGGAGTATTTTTCCAGTGTTCTTTGCAGTAGTTTGAGTAAGAGTGGGGGATAATCACGTTTGTTCATAAATTCTGTGGAGATAGTGCTGAAGTGGGACCAGTGCTCTTCTCTCCAGGGCATTTGTAATTCACCCCTGCCTCTGGGAAATGCTGCCCAGCACCTCTGGGGTCCCACTTCGCTGGGGGCAGAGTTTGGCAGGGGAACGACCTGAGTGAGGGATGCTCCTAAACTGGGCAGAAGATGATTCTGTGTTAGAGTGGCAAAAACAGGGACAAAAGATTCAGCCAAAGAGGCAGTGGGCTGAGTCCAACTTACTCTCATGCACCCGAGTGCCAGGAGATAATTTGCTGCAGGGTATCCTCCCTGCCAGGACAGGGTGTACAGGGAAAGAAAGCAGCAGGGCCTGGGGGAAGCTGCAGATGTTTCAACACTTAGAAGATCAGGGAGGAAAATAAAAGGTCACTGTAATTCAGGTGAAAAGTGATGCTTGAATTCCTGTCAAGCTTCCTATCCACCACAAGTGATTTTGTGCCCACTGCCATGCTGTTGAAGGCAGGAGTGGCAGCCCATGCTGAGCTGGCCGCTGAGGCTGTGCAAGGAGCCTGGATCATGCAGGAGGTGAGACATCAGACACGGACAGGCAATGAAAGGCACCACCAGATTTTGTGCCCACACCCAGATGTGGTACAATTCTGTCTCCAGGATGACTGTTTGTGAAACAACAGCAGAGAGTCCTTTGGAAACTTCATTTGCCTTCATGTCCCATTGCATGCACTACTCAAGAGTAAGAATTTAAAACAATTTATTTTAAGCTCTAGCTTGTACCTCAGGGTAACTGAATATTAAAAATTCATGGTTCAGTTCATAACAGTTTCTCATAATTTGTGTGGGTTTTCCATGGGGTTTACCCTTTAAGGGGAGCTGAATGCACATTTCGTGGTGGGAGCACTGGCATTTACCCTTGAGCAAAATCCCACTGCCCAGTGACTTAACCTATACAGGAACATAAGACTTATTCTATTGGCTTGTACTACAAAATGTCTGAATTTTTTAAAGGAAAAACCCTCCGAAAGGCGTAAACCAAACTGTCCAACAGCCCTGGGTAACTTCTGTTTGAATCTGACTATTTCACATGTGACATCTCTCTTCCATATTCAAACACCAAACCAGAGAGTCCTGCCATCTTTTAAGAGACTCAAGAGTTAAATTCAACTGCATCTCTCCTTCTGTATGTAGGATATTAACTCTACATTGCATCTGTATGAAGTATTGTATACCTAAGTTACAAATTACAAAAGCCTGGACTGTAAAGATAACATACAGCAAATAACTTTAAGCAATCAAAAAGTCAACGGCAAACTGAGAAAACGCTTTTTCTTGCACAGGCCAACACCTCATTAATACAAGACATAAACCATAGCAAAGCAGCACAGAGAGAAAAAACAAAGCTGGCTTTAATAGAGTTTCCCCTTTCACAGCAAATTCTGCAAGCTTAAATATATTTTCCATAATAAAAATGGACAAAAGAATCTCTGTAACTTGTTCCTAAAGAAATATTTTATTGAAATGCTTTGCTGCATTTTTCATCCTCATAGGATAAATGCATTTCATTGTAAAATCTTATATAAAACAACTCTGCTCTAGCATAAGAAAAATGCTTTTTTGTTTGTTTTGCTCTTTCTAGAACGAAATACTGCTGTGAAATATGTCTTCAGGAAACATCCTGGGTTTCACAAAGCAGCATCTCCTGATGGCACAATGACTTACTGGAAAATTACAGGTCAGTTCTGGCAAACATCTTTGGGATATCTCCACTCCCTCATGCAGAGAAAGCCCCAAGGGCACACAGAGAAAGCCCAAAGTACAAGTCAGGGCGCTGAGGACCAAATATCACTATTAAAATAGTAAGACTTAAGAATGCAAAGGAAAAGCTGTCAGACTAAGAACTTCTATTTGAGAGAGACAGATGAAAAATTTAGCAGCCTTGTGTTTTATTTAAGGAGTTCAGCACAGCAATCTGAGGACACTGAAACCTGACTGCTCTTCCTCTCTGCGGCAGCGCGTGCTGCCCATGGCTCAGCAGGACCCCCGGGAGGAGTCCTGGTGTATTTATAAGTCGTATAATTTGAGGTTTTCCTAACACTCTTATAAGTGGCAAATATTTCCCCATACTCACAAGTCTCAGCTCTTACCTACCTAAAGATCCTTCCTATGTGTTTCCTTCAGTTGTGAGCACCACAGGAAGGGATGGAAACTCTCAGCCTTTTAAACTCCATCTGTTAATCATTTATGGTTTGCAAGTGTCCTGCAGCCACTGACTTTTCTGAAGCATTTTGAGACTACTTCCTTTTAAACGTATCTGTTAACATCAAGTGTGTCTTGGTGAGATCTTAGAGTGTTTTATAGAGAAATATCTCCATATTTATCTTTTTTAGAAGCCACTTAATTAAAATGCTACAACATAATTTTTCATTTATTGTGCAGCCAACTACTTCTGGATCCCTGCAAGGACATAATCAATATCTCTTGATATTGACTGGTTTCTGTTTCCAGTCTCCATTACACACACACATGAACACAGGCATGCAAACATGTTTCAAACCCCTACCCCAAATGTTGAGGACGGGTGTTTCCCACTCCCAAGGCTTTCGCAAATTCCCCTAACATCTTTCCTAAGCCAACAGATCCATCAAACAGGGATAACTTTCCTCAAGTGTTTTATGAATATGCATGTATTTTCATATTTAGGAAGACTAAAGCGGTCAATATCCCATGCTGAAATCATCTTTGATGCAGCACATGTGTTTTCCACCATCAAAATCAGTTCATGAGCATCCCAGTTTCCTTCATGTGGATGCCAACTTCTCCTCCCTCTTGAACTTCGCATTTTAACAAGCAGTGTTCTGCAGTCCATTCATGGCAGAGCATCGAGAGCCTGTGTTCTCTTGCATGACTTTGTTCACAGAAGGAAAAAGGCTGGGCCACATCGGGCCGGTTTCTTTTGGTAGTTCTTTGTAGCATTCTGCAACACCTCATCGACACTCCCTGCCATGCAAAGAAGCAGTGATGTACATATCAGAGGAGTTTAGCTTCTGTTTAAACTTTCTCTACTAACCTACTAATTACAATAGTTTGTTGAGCATCTTGGAAAAATCTCTAGGACAAGCATTCCCTCATCAGAACGTCCTATTAAAATATTTGCACCAATATTCCTTCTAGCAAGAGAACAGATTTCTGAACCAATGCTGTCCCTGTAAATAAACACTTTCCCCAAAGACGAGGGGTTTAACTGTATCTAGTAGAGTCGGTTTAACGTCACTGAAAAGTTACCTCAGAGCTCATAAAACCCAAATTTACTCGTTAGCAGACTCGCACTTCCTCTAATCTTGTGAGCAGTCTCTGCTGTAAGAAGTTAGTTGTGTGACTTCCAACAGCATCCTTCATCTCATCGAGCTTTGAAGTTTTTTGGCAGCTGAACACAGTTAAATCCACCTCTCTCAAAATACAGTGACAGAAACCATGTCCTTCATTTGAGAGGAAGAGGGGTGGGAGCACTCAACAAGTCTGGGCATAAATCTTATAATCCGTACCAGTGTAATGCCAGAGTTATTCATGATTTCAAAAGCCAGTTTTCTTTTATCATCAGAAGGACTGATAAGGTAGAAAAAAAAATCACCTTGGTATGAGATTTCTTGAGGTCACTTGCCAAAAATCATGTACAATAATATACCTGCAGAACAATAGCGCAGTTTACGAATCTTTATTCACTGGCGTCATCTGATCTGGGACACAGCTGCACTGACATCACAGTTTATGCCTGACTAGATATCCAAATAAAGATCCTGTGAAGTCTTTCATACTTCATTTATTTGTAATTGGCCCATGACCACAGACTTGCATTAACCCAAACAAAAGTAAACTGAGCAGATCCTAGCAGAGAGCAGGGACGATCTGGGGAGGCTTTGAAAGGCTTCCAGGGCTGATGCAACATCAGAAGAATAAGATGGGCACTGCACAAGCCTACCACTTTGTGATTATTTTTTCAGTGTTGATGGGACAGCCCAAGGACGTTCTGGATTTAAGTCCAGCACTTGAAAGATTCAAGCAAGCAAAAGCTTGGAACATTTTGTATGAAAAGCAAACAAATGGTAGGAGAATGAGATGATACAACAGAGGTTGAACACTTGCCAGATCTTTAATGAGATGTAACAACATTTCCCCAATATTTTACACATCTCCTTATAAAGCTAATGGCTCTGAGAAGCCTAAGAAGTCAATCAAGGAGGGCTGCACCAGGTTTGAGAACAGGTCCAAGTAGCTCTGTACCTGATCACTAACAGGGACTCTTAGATATATCCAGGAAATTTTGGAAAACCAGAACTAGCATGCAGTGGTAGCTCAGTAACCTGCACCTTAGAGTTTACCTCGCCCAGAGGCCCCACTTTGTTTTCTTTTTTTTCCTCTTTTTTTCCATTTTTGTTTTCCTTTTTTATTTTTCCTTAAATTAGTACATGGAAATCACACAGCTCTGTGAATTTCTGAAAACTTAGTTCTTTGGGTTAAGGAGTTTAACATCATTTACTGGAGTAATTATAAAGCTCCAAACAAGGGGAAAAGTAAAAGAAAAAAGACCCCTGGCTTCTGCAGATGCCAACAGTGGTGCTGTAAGAACTGGACTTCGCTCAGAGGAACTAGAACAAGCACCCTAGGACATGCAGCCAGTGGTGCCACTCACATCAGCAGAATGCTGAAGCACACAGTAATCAGAGCTTTTCAAATGAAAAAGGACTTAAAACATATCTGTGATTACTTTCCTAAATCCAAAGCGACACAGCCTCGAGCATAGCCTAGATTCCTACCCAGCACTACATGGGTCCAAATCCCAAGATGTTTCTGAGCCAATATTGTTCCTATGCTCCTTGGCAGTTAATGCAGATCTGCCGGCACACCCAAAACTTACCTGCAAAAAAGCACAGGACAAAATGAAATTGGAGACACTTATGAAACATCGATGCTATTAAGTTGTACACCTTGAATTCAGATTTTCCTGTTCTTGGACTTCTTGGTGCCTGCAAATCAGCGTTTACGAAAGCAACATGTAAGCCACTACTGCCATTTATCAGGCTTCATTTTGAAGTATATGGTTTAGCACAGGAACTTACACATACAGAAGCGTTCAGGGATTTTGAAAAGTAACTGATGAACAGAATATTATGTTCTTTTAAAATAGTCATCACCCTGAGTCAAGCTGAAAGCATTTTTATCCTTACAAAACCAAATTGCTGGATGTGCTCTGAAGTCTAGGAGGTTACTTTCTTGCACAACTGCAGAAACATAGCAGATAGGTATGCTCTTGGTTCCTACAGGGGTAAAATAGGCATTACGCTCGATCTCCTAAAAAAAGAATATCAAAAGCAATATCATTTACACACAGTGCACCTGTTGATCACCTATATGAAAAAGGCCCTGACAAGGATGAACTCATGCCCAGCTCATGAGTAAAGGAAAAAGGCAAAGCCCAAGCAGTAAGAAAAAGCAAAGGCAATTTAAATAAAACTGAAAAAAAGATGCATTTCCAAGGCAGAACATACATTTTTCTGTGTTAAATGGGAGTATTTGAAGCACATTCAGTTCAGATCAGCTTAAAATTACTTTTTTCGACTGGGGACCCAGTGTCCTATTGAGTTGTGTCATTGGCAGAGGTGAAGAGCACACACAAAGTGTCTGGGAACAGCCCTGGTGCCAGAACTATGTTTTATTAACACACCTTGTATAATAATAGTTCACGTAATTAGGTTTGGCTTAGCAGTTTATGGCTTATAAGAGTGTTCTTAACTTTATAAATGTGAAAGAAAAATTCATCATCAGGACATGGAAAACAGGGTACCGACACTGGAAGGACAAGTTCACTGCATCAGGTGCAAGTGTCTCTGTACATATGAGGCAAATGGTCCAGCTGAGAGCCCCCCAGAATGGCATCCATCACCCTCCTGAAGGAACGTGACGAAAAATTCTGCTTCATCACCATGACAACTCGTGCCACACCATTGCTATAGTAACTGGCTGAACATTATTAGTTTTTAACCATACACTCAGTGGCCAGCGTGCAAATGAGGAGGAGCCACCAGGGCACTTAGCTCTGCCCTGCTGCTGCTCCCACCCCAGCCTGTCTTTGCAGTGTAATCCAACCTCCTTCCATGTTCCCCCAGCCCCACACTGTCAGCCAAGCTCCCCACCACTGCCAGGTCTCCAAACCCAAGTCTGCTTCATCATTGGAGCACCAGTTTAATGTATTTTACTGTTGGATTTGTGGTCTTTTTCCCCCCGAGTGATTTATCAGGCTAAGATTAAATGCAAGTAGAAAATTTCATCTTCCCAATGATTCACTGAAAATCTGTTCTATTAATCCAGTGCACCATGGGGTGGCTTTGCATGCTGCATTTGCATCCTATGCACGCAGTCGCAATATCAGTTCAAAGACACCGTCCTGTCCCCTGAAGAGCCAGGATTTCAACACTGTCATGGTGCAGGAATGCATTTACTGTGCACCACCAAACCCCATGAGATCATCATTTTAATACTCCAGCTCAGGCTGTGACGCTGCCCCCTGGCAGCGCAGTCGTTGTGTGCAATGATGTAAAACAGCAGCAGGGAAACACACACGAATGCTTCTCAGATCACATCAAAGCCCAAAAGGTTGTGGCTAGATAATGCCTTACATCCAGCCACCTTCCAACACAAAAGAAGGAAAAATAAATACAATTATTACTGGGGTGTGACCCAGTCTGGGGGCAGAAGGTGGAGCACAAACTTGGCTGTCACCACAAAAGGATGCAACAGGTTTGGAGGAGTTTCTCACTGCCTGGGGACGCCATCCCCACCTGACTCCTGGGCACAGCAAGCCCGTGCCCCCAGGTGCTGCAGGTGTTTCAGTCATGCTGAAAGTGCCATGAAATTGGCTTGCTCTCCTCTTGGAGAACAGATGGGAGACGAGAAGGCTGGCTTCTCCTTTGACCTTTTTGTCCCTTCCACTTCCCCTCCATTTCTCACACTCCTCCTCTGCCTCCTGCAGGTTGGGGCTGGTGCAGGCTGTAGCCTTGGCAAAACTCCTCCACTTCCATGCCAAGGGCAGCAGTGGGGGGACACAGGCACCTGCCCGCAGCCCTCATGCCCAACACAAACCCAGCAGCATCTTGTGGGGCTTGTGGAAGGTGAAAGATGTCTCTGCCCGTGGACGGGGGTTGGAACTAGATGGTCTTGAATCTCCCTCCCAACCCAAAAACCCAAACCACTCCGTGATGACCCAAAGCAGCACAAGGACATTGGCCCCAGGGCGTGAGCCACCCAGCCCTGCCCCTGCCCCGTCCCTGCCCCTCAGCCTCCACTGCCCGGTGCTCTGGCCATACTTTGGCTGGTGCAGTACAGCCGTTTATCAGACGTACAGGGTGATACCAGATAAAGATCCTGGGTATGATTATGTATATGATTATGTATATGATTATTCCACATGCCATACACACACACACATATATATATATACACACACACACTGTTATACTATATATATTTATATACCGCAGTAGCTCTGCCCACATTAGACTATCAAAATCCTATTACTTTGCATTAGGCTTAAACCCTAGCTTGATGCTCCCTATGTGGTCTGTAACAGATCATACTGCACTGCCTCGGTAAATAATAATTTTTTCATTTTCTCACTGTTTAGGAGAAAAAAAAAAGGAAGGAAAAAAAACACTCCATCTTTTCTAAGCTGGAATGCAAGTTTAAGTGAATGGGTAGTTTTCAAGGGAAAAAAATCATAAAAGCCCTTTTTCAGCTTTTTTTGCAATCAATAAAAAAGTTTCTCACAGAGAAGATGAAACAACATCATTTTAGTATTCACACAGACACTAAGGTATGAAACTAGATACCCAGTATTGCTGTTTACAGTTGAAACAGAACTACAAATCACTCTATGGGGAGAAAGGCCAACAAGACTCAAACAAATCTGACTAGAGCAGCAAAATCCATCCCATGTTTATAAATGTGTAGGAGGAGAGTTTAAATTATTCCATGCTGGAAAGATATTCCTAATTACTTTTTTCTTTTTGTAATAATACCACCCTCTAGTGGCACTTTTTCTGCTTTACTGAAGCAAAAATGTAGTTTAACATATCAATCATATGCATTAAGAAATGGTACAAAAATTGCAAATAGGAATCTGCTGACCTGCACTGAATTTCAAGCCCACATTCTGCAGTCTCTGAATCTCTGCAGCTTTGGAAAAAGCTGTGTCTGGCTCATTTCAAACATAACTTATAAAAATAAGTGCTTAAGAAAATGCTATCATGAGAAGCATAAAAACATAAAGTCCCTTTAATGCATAGTTGCAGAATAACATTCCAGATGGATGAATTCCTCAGTGCTTGGTGAGTAAACTACACTCTGAAGCATGAGCCTTATAGTTTCAATATGTTATTATCTTAGCCCCCTGAAGATATTTTCCTTGACAGCTTTAAAGGTAGATATAGCAAGAGCTTGTGACTCTTCCATCTGTTGACTTGCACTTCCTTCTCGGACACACTACAAATTCATCAGTAAGGTGGTGGTGGGATTTTTTTACCGTTCTCTTACAATTTCAGACAGAAAAAGCTAGAATGAGCCATTCCTAACTTAGAAGCCATTATTTTAACAAATCAGTCCTAAGCAGAGATGAACCTGAGGCACCCACAGCATACTTAGATATTGAGAGCTTTACATTTTTAGGGACAAGGATCTGGGATATCCTCTCAGTCTACAGGGATAGCGAGAAAATTTAGATAGTGCCAGAAATCCCACTGGATTCGACCAAGATTTACACCCATTTATTTTTATACTTGATAGAGAGGGAGTAACACACAACTTCAGAAATTTGCCTCCTGCTTTTCTCATTGCCAGGTACAGTTAGCAGGTCAGCCAGCTTGAGGCAACTCCTATGCTGGGAAAACTCAGAATTTTGAGTACAGAATTTTGAAGTCCTAATAGCAAAGCCAGCCTGAGTGCACAGTGTAAGTTCATTGTGGAGATGGCTGATCAGCTACATCCAATTCTATTGAATTTGCAGGCAAAATTGTAGATAAATTGCTTAAGAGGGTGAGGTGGGGACTTGATTCATTGTACTAATTCCCTGCTTCTGTAACAATAAATGAGGATCAGATTTTTCCCAAAAAGCTATTATCCAATGACACTTGAAAGTAATTTTCTCTGGCTCTTTTCAGACAGGGATGGATGAAGAGAAAGGAAAGGTAGCTTTTATTTGGCCTACACATCTTGCTTTCAGCACAGCTCTGGGCACTTTACTCAGAGACAAGCTCTACACCTAGAATGGGACTTCATCAACTTTTCAAAACAGTTTGGGCAGATTTGCATCATCGGATTAAAAGCAGAAAGCTAAACTTGTTAATGCTCCCTATCTCCCACCCCATCCTTGTGACAAGTGCTGGCATCTCTCAGACTGAGGACAGGAGCCAGCTGTACTGCTGGAGGCAAAAGCAGCCTCAGCTCTCCTGCTACAAGTCTCATGCAGAACCCTCACATGAAAGGCACGGCATTATAACCCAGGTTTTCAGTTTTTAAGTGTTGCCTTCCTAGAGTTTTACCTCTAGGTGATATGGAGGTCTCAGGCAGCCGTAGGCAGTCCTTGGTGAAGCATCACTCCCTGTCCCTGAAGAACCAGACTCACCAACAGCACTGGGAGAACATGTAGCCTCAGACTGCAGCAGCCACCCCTGATCCTGCTAAAGGCAGAGTGGCCCTTTGGCTGCCGTTCATTGTTCACAGTAATGACTGTGAACCAGTTCTGGGCTGCACCCACCCGGAAAGCAGATGAGTTTCTTCTCTTCAGACAATTTAACCTCTCCTCCCCTATATGCCAAGAGAATTTTTCAGGGCCAGGGAGAGGAAGCTTGTTCCTCACCTGAGAAAGCAGAGGAAATACCTGGAGGGTCTGCCAAACATCTGCATAACCACACAGAAGAGGGAGAGGTTGACTTGGATTCCCCTGGTCAAAGCCAACATTGATCTTGGGAATGACATTTTACTACATAAATGTTTGAGAGACCAGAAGGCTATTCCATACTGTGGGAGGCAATTTCCTCTGCTTGTGCTCCTAGAGAGAACTAACTCTAAGACAAAATCGCAGGCTGGGAATTCACTTTAAGAGGGACACCCCCAGCCTAACCTCAGCATCCCTCCCTGGCCCTCATTTTGCCAAGGATCACACCATCCTTCCCACAAGAAACTTCCAGTTCTTGATTCAAGGTTGTGCATCCCAGTCAAGACCATGGTGATGCTGGCTCTTTATGGCTCTGATCTCGGGAATTCAACTTGCACACACTAAAAAGCCTCTCAATGCCTTTGCAGCAAATGATGCATACCTCAGAGCCAAAAACTTAGTGCCACTAAATATTTTATCTTATCAGCAGTGAGCTGCACAAATAAAGCACAACATTTCACTGCTCTGAAGCTTCAGATGTTAGCATGTAGCATTGCAGCAGCATATCCCAGCTAATGACAGGATACCACAAAACTTGTCTTAATCATCTACCCAAAACCAGCTGCTTTGCCAAGACTGCTGGTACCCAAAGATGGAACACCACCCTCCTAGAAAGAGTATAGTTATTTTGATATAGTCACATAAAACAAGCAGCTGCAACTACAGGTGGGGTCTAGAACAGCTTTTTCAGCACATAAAAAATTAGGCCAGCATTGCAGAGAGGCCAACGAAAATCTTCTGCTCATGGTCCATCTGCAATGCAGTCCTTCTGGGTCTGTTTTCTCCCTGCCTGTCTTTCCCAGAGCTGCCATCTGCCCAAGCCCATCTTGTAGTGATAGTGACTTGTCTCCCCTTCTGCATTTCGCTCTTCTTGCCGCTGCCCTGCGCAGCTGGGGCACAGCCAGGTCCCAGCTGCAAGGTGAACTCTCATACTCCACCACAACCCAGTGGCTGCAACACCAGGTGGAAAGTTACAAGAGAACTGAACTCCAACAGGCAAACTCCCCCAGAAAAGCTCCATAGCAATTACCAAAATAACTCAGGCCATGTGTTGAGTGCATGCATGCACAAGAGAGGGAAAGAAGCAGTTCCTGGAGAAAATGAGAGTACTTAAAGCAGTTTCATGGCAAAAACCTGTTACCTTTATCCTCCAAAGGAGACTTCATGTTTAAATCAGTCCTTTGCTAACATGAAATCAGAGTCCAGTTCCATCTTGCATTTGACTTGTACATTGTTTTTGCCAGGTCTGAAAAGCATTACGCTATTACTGTACTTTGTCAGCATTCTCATTCCCAGAGCCTCTTCTGCTTTTCCCAATAAATAGCTCTCACCTTTGCACAATTGCAGCCCAAAGGCCATCCCTGCTGGGCCACTCAGTAGCTGTTCCTGTGGGCACAACGCTGACCTACTGCTCCTGAGGCTCAGGCAGAGCCCAAGCAAATAAGCAGTGCTTGGCCTCTGCTGCATCCACCCGGGCAGGGCTGGCTCACATCTCTGGGAATGTGAAAACAGGACTTCTGGACACCAAAGATTTCAGCCAACTAACTCAGCTTAGTGCCAGCACTTCTGGAAGCAACCACAGAGCTCACCAGAAGCCCAGGACCAGCCATGCTGTGTGACGCCCTGCTATCTGCAAGATGAGGGGTTGTAGGCACTGGGCCAAAAAACAGGACTTGAGGAATGAAGTACAGCACACTGCTGATTTTCTCAAGCAAAGCTTGGTTATGAGAAGACTGGGACCCAGTGCAATCAAAGGCAGCAGCAGGCTGACCTGAAGCGTGTAGACGAAGAAGCCTCAGATAAATGATATCAAAGAACTACCACTAGAATGATCACAAATGTCTCAAAAGGCTCGTATATGAAGAAGAGTGGACCAGAGCAATTATTAACTGAGTGCCATAAAATTACTTCCTGCAATAGTGCAAATATTTTTTTAAAAGTGGATTAGATGAACACTAGGTGTTAGCATTCAAACACATACCAGGAGTGTCTGTTACTTTTATACCATTAAAGCCTGAATATTATGTGCATTATGTATATGTTGCAGTCCTTTGCAGCAGAGTACAAAATATATTAGTTTCCATTCCCTGCTCTGTCTTTATGCAAAGGGAGGAGAAATGGAAAAATGTCTTATTCAAGAAAAAACCTGAACACCACACGCGAAAGAAAACAGCTTACAAGACATAAATATAAAATAGCTAAGATTTCTTAGAATACATTTGCTGTCAAAATCACACTGCAGGCAAAGGATACTAAATTAAATATTCTGCCAGTATCCTCATGGACTCAAGCAAGTGATGAGGTACATGAAATTTGCTACAAGATAAGCTTCAACACTGCTATTCTAAGCAATCTAAATGGCACTGGGAATATCAAATCTCAGTACCTGTTTTAAAAATGTTTAAATATGTCTGGAAGCAATGGCTTTCAGTATGCTATCATAAATATCTTTACATCTTGCATTTAAAGCAGTCATTTAGACGACTTTCAAAGTACATTAGCACATTTAGTCTTGCTTAGCTAAATTGATGTAGAGGAAAAGCTGGCAGATGGGGTATCACCCAGCTCAGCAAAAGTCTATTTGTTTTCCAGTTCTTATAGTAAAGACACTGATCAATCTTTCCAGTACTGAAGTTAGTAATGAATATTTTTTTCCAGTTTCTGGTCACCTTTACTTACTCCACAGATATGTTCCCTGCCTTGCTTAATTATGCAGGTTTTCATTTCTGGCCTAGCCAGTTTTATAGCACAGATTCAGAATCACAGAATGGTTGGGGCTGACAGGGATCTTAAAGACCATCTACTTTCAAGCCCCTGCCATGGCTGGAGACACATTCCACTAGACCAGGTTGCTCCAAGCCCCATCCAACCTGGCCAGGGATGGGGCAACCACAGCTTCTCTAGGCAGCCTGTTCCAGGGTTTCACCATACTTGTAGCAAAGAATTTTTTCCACATGTCTAATCTTTCAGTTTGAACCCAACAGTCTCCCCATTACCTCATTTGTAATTTAAAACATAAACTCCATAAAGCATCAAATAAGAAACTGTGCCGTAAGTCTTCATGGATCTGACAAATCTATAAATATTCATTCATCCCACATGCTCACACTCCCCACACTCAATTTTTGGTACCAGCACACCTCAACTCTGCAACACTATTTCATTTTGATTGTACGTCACCTCTCTTCAGCTTCACCTGTCCTCATCCAAGCCACTTCCTATGCCTGAGTTTTCTGCTCCCCATGTTACACTAATTTCAGGCTGAGATCGTACAAGGAGAGCCACAGGGACAGGACTCTAAGACAGCCCCACAAGTTTCTGCAGCACCCAATTCTTTCTATCATTTTCCTGAAAATCTCTCCCATTCCCTCCCTTCCCACATCACGAGGGTAAATGGTTATGGCTCCCTTTCGTTCTTCATCAACTGAAATATTCAGAAATTCTTACCCACAAGTCACAAGGCTCTCATGATTGCTTCCCCAAGACCATCTGAAGAAAAAACTGCAGCAAACCACCTCCCCCTGCACAGAAACATCACCCAGCATCCCTTCCCTTCTGAAACACCGTTTGCCAAGGACAGTGACAGGAGGGTGATGTGAGCTACCCGGTCTGCCGAACAGTCACCTCCTTTTCCTCTCCCCATAAAAACCACTGGGAACAGCCTCCAGCCATCCCAGCAGCTGGTAAAAGCTGCTGATCTGCTCCAAAGGGCAGCAGATTTCCCTTCCACCTCTTCCAATTCCTCCCTTGTAACTCAGAAATGAACATGTCTGTACCACATACAGTTTCTTCCTCCAGTTTTCTCTCCCCTTTCCCACACATACTATGACAGGGAAATACTGCACAGGCAGACAGATTTTGTACAACACTTTATTTACACTGCTGAAGACTGGGAATCAGTTCTGGTGACAGTTTCTTTTGTGTTACTCAGGCTGAGGAAGTAGAAATTACATGTTATTACAAGGTCACTGTCCCACAGAAGGAAGCGCACCAACTCTCTGAATACTGTCATTTGCAACTTTGTCCTGTTAAAACGCAATTCAAGCTGCAAAGGGTAACACTCTTACAAAGAACAGGTGCCCTCCAGCTGCTGGTATATTTGCAACCCCTGTTATTTTCAAGTGGCAAAGAGCAGACTGAGCTTTTGCAAGTGGTGCTGCAGTCAGACCAAGACTTCAGGTGAAAGGCAGTAGCACAGACATTCACAACAGACTAACACATAGTTAAAGCAAAGCATGGAAGGCTCCATTTGGCACAAAGGGGAAAGTCAGAGCTTGTATTTCAAGAACAGAACGTGCTTATATGATTGTAAAAAATCAGCATTTGCAGAGAGGCAAGACAAGTTACCACAAACTTCTGTGGGAGAGAAAGAGAATCATTAAAAGACATGTTCGCAAAGGTTATCTTTCATAGTTCAGTCTTAACAGAAACCAACATTTTGACTTAAACTCCCTTTTTAAACAAACCTGATGATGTTATACATTACACAGTGTCAACTAATGACCTTACTTTACTACACTTACATATATATCAGTTCTCCTGAACCCCCGTGAAAGTGCGTGCACAACTGCATAGCTAACAGTCAAAAGAATCCTGCAATGTAAGGCTAGAGGTACAGCCAAATTGACTCCCTTCTTGTATTTGGAAACCCTGATTTCCAAATTAAAGCACTTTCAGGGTAACTAGAAAACATACATTTCCAACCCTGCAGCCTAAAAGTGGTGAAAGAATGAGGTAAACATACTGCATAGGCTATATATTTCAATCCAAATCCCCAAAGTGTTTTGGCTTAATTATGAAATTATTTAAAACCGAACAGTGAGAAAAAATACTTATAAAAACCTGAACACAAATCTAGGTTGACACTAACAGCAAATTAGACAATAAATCACTTAGAAAGGGTATTTCCTATTGCCTTTTTTTTCTTCTTTTTTAAGTTAGCCAGATGAAAGCACAAATTGAAAAGAGCCTTGGTGCTTTTTCCATGGAGCTGCTCCTTCTAGAACACCTGCTCAAATTCAGCTTGTCTGCTTCAGTTAGTCTGAGCCAGGACTGGGCCCACACTGTCACAGCACTCCAGTGAATACCAGCCTTTCAGGCCATGCTGCAGCTTTTCTTGCCCCAGCCCAATCCTGGAGCAATGACCAAGCTTTACGACACAGGGCCTTTAGAACAGATAGCAGTGCTTAACAGAGAGTCAGAGACCTCAATTAGCATTTTAAACCATTTGAAAACTAAATTACAATTAACAATAGTGACTTTTCTGATTCTCATATTTTTATTTAAAATGTGTCTTTGCAGGTTCACTTTTTTTAATATTCCCTTGCATCAGTGTTTAGTTCCCAGAAATCATTCCTGTCAGGCAATGCAGTTTTCTGAAAAGATAGTATCTTCCATCCTCACCACATTTTCAATAAACTCTGTAGAAGACAGTCAATGATCAGACTAAGATAAAGTGCATATATTCCTTTCTGATACAGGCAACAAAATTGTGGACTGAAAAAAATAAATCATACTGAAAATTGAAAACCACACAAAAACACCCCACAGTGGCCCTTCAGCACCCCACAATTAAGTTGCCCCACTGTGTACTGCCCAAAAATACTTTCCTTTGAGTGTCTGTTAGATTAAAAAAAATCTAAAAAAAAAACAAAACAGGAACTTTTAACATTTGGAAAAAAGGTTCCTTTTCAATTAGACTCTGAGAATCACAAATTTATGTAACTTTGAAAGTTACAGCTCCCTCAAGGCTGGCATCCTGCCTTGACAACTTGTAAGCAGTTTGTATTTCACCCTTTGGATCCAGGTTTCAAGCTTGCAAAAGCTTTGGAGTTCTTAAGGGAATGTGAAATTTCATTGAGAAAAGAAATAAAATGATAGTCCCTTTCTGACTTCTTGGACTCAAAAATAACTACAATGGTAAAGTGAGGTTCGGGGCGAGTCAGAAAGTAGGTGCTTTGGACTTTGTCATCGTAGAAGTGAACAACCTTCTCCAAACTGTTGAGGTCAGAGGTTCTATCAGTCATAATCATGATCACATTGGGCCAGTGCATAACGGGCCTGTCACTGGGCAGAGACACCACTGCAGGATACTGATCCACTCCTTTGGGAGCTTCCCTGTATGAATGGGGGTGATGATAACCATGTCCCTGAAAACTCTCTGATCCACGATTGTCAAAAATTAAGGAAACATTGACAGCATCATACTTCCGGATGAAGCTGGAAATTTTCCCAAAGTAATCGGGATTTGTTTTAGCAGTCAAAGTTTTCATCTCAGATGCTGTTGTCTGTCGACTAAGGGCCTCGTGAAAGTAAAAGCTAAACTTGGCAAGGAGAATGTTTTTGAGCTTCATCAGCCAGAGGAAGAGGTGTGGAGGCTGCACAGCCTTCTGAGACTGCCCTCCAAACAGGTGCTTCTTGGTCTCCCGCTGTTTCTCAAAAATTTGGCCCCAAGTCTGTAGCTTTGTGTGAGCACTGTGCAAGTTGACCAGGGATGGAAGGAACTTCCACTCTGAGATCTGAGCCTGAGCCTTTAAGAGGTGTGCAAGCACATCTACCTCCAGCTGGAAACTGCTTTCAAGAGGACTGAGGATTGGATGATGAAATCTAGAAAACATAACATTAGTCAAGACATGAGAACTGCTGTACAGAACAGTGAAATCATCAGATAGTATTTGCCAGTTAACAGATGAAATATCAAACATCAAAGCAGAGCAAAGCATAAACAAACAATAATATTCTTAATTTAAAGAACAGTTCTTTTTACATAATTAGGGTAAATATTTTCATGAACAAACAGTGCTTCATGTCGGACAAAAAAAATTCCACCTGTCAGACATTTCTCTAAGTAAGGGAGTTGTATTTCATCAGTACAAGAACAATCACTGTTTGTCTTAATCCATGAACTATTATAACACCATTTCTTTTTAAACTCAGATGATCTTGTTCCAATTTAAAATCTCTTCTGGCAGTAATATATGTCTTGATGGTTCTGGAATAGCAGTAAGACATTAAGTTAAAACAAAGGAATTATGTTATAAATCCGTTGTTCACATAGGGAAGCTATGAGGAAGTCAAGCCGAGCTTGGTTTTGCTTTTTTGGTTTTTAGTAAGTCACAATAAAATTGCCAAGAAAAAATAGTCACTGGAATCATAATTAACTCTTTCTCTTCTCACTTTTTTTCCCCAGACATTTAGAAAAAAGTAATACACATGCAGTCTACCTCTCTTCCAAAGATATTAAAATTATTTGCAAATTTATAACATCATCGATAATAACATACTTAATTGAAACCATTAAAAACTGTAATGTAAAATTTGTAACTTTAGAAAAAATGAGCCTTCAGCAAATATAGAAGTGGCCTTTTTAGTAAAAAAAATGTCCCCTTATTGGCATTTAGGACTCTTAAAGAGGTCTCTAATGAAGAATAATGAAAAATTCAAAGACAAGACATGGTGAGGTTTCCATTTAAGTAAAGACAGATTCATCCTCTCACTTCAGAAAAATATCTGGGGTCTTGTTATTGGTTTAAAACAATAAAATTTATACAGAATTTTTCCAACTTTTAACAGCTCATCTTCAGACAAAACTAAAGCAATGTCATTATTCCCATCAGCTTCCAGAACAAAACAAATAAAACCCATTTTGGAAATAGTTGATTCAAAACCAAAACAACTTTATTTTGTTGTGGACCAGAAGAGAGAATGAAAATTTCAGGCTTTTTATCCCCTCCCCCTTCAATACCTTTTCTTTGACTTTCCCTCAAGATCTTGTCAAAATATTAACTCTTTGGCTTGTGAAAAATGTTTGACAATTTTATCACTATCTGTAACCATCTCTTTTTTTTGGAAGCCACAATTTGTATCTTGCAAGGATTTGTTATTAAGATGCAAGTCCAAATTGGGCTGAGAAGTCCAGAGTATATTTACATTTCTTTGAACAAACATGAGTCAACTAAAAATAATTTCTAGCATTAAATATCAACAAAGTCAACTTTAAACATCTCCACTGGCTTTGGTATTCACCAGAAAAACAGTTTTGCTGCTGTGTATTTTAAGAGGGTACAAAAAGCATTATACAACATTATTTCTTTCAGACAGTCCCATCAAATGACACACAGCACAGTGGCTTAAACACATTTGCATTCAGACCAATAAAGTTTTCTTCAATCTCAAAAGCAATTTAAAAATCCTTCCTAAGGCAGCACTGCCAAAGTCTCCTAGATTAACATTCTGATGTGCAGCTTCCCACTTCTACTTTGCGTCATGGCTTTCTCAATGTTTCGCTGTCCAGCAGCATTTGCTAAACTGTTTTAATCCAAAAATACACACCTTAGCCACAGATGAGAAGCTTGATATGGTTGCAGGTAAACTGACAAGTTATGTACTACGTATATCTGCTGTAATTGAGTTTTATAACATAGAAGCATCCAACTGAGCTCAGTATCATGTAAAACAGACATGTTTTTACAGTATTTCATAAGCCAGAGTGTTAAAACTTAAAAACACGTTGGAAAATTGCTTTTTTTCTCCTAACCATTCCTGAAAGCAGAGGGATGGTAGTTTTGTTTTGCAGACTGTGAAGAAGCCACATTTTCTTTTTATTTCCTTCCACAGATCACACATTCACACACTTATTACACAACGCTGACTAGATAAAAAACATTAAACACTTAAAAATAATTACATCAAAATAGGTGTTATAGTTACTTATTCATTTTATATTAAGCTTTTAAATGATCCTGCTTCTGATGCTGCTTTAATTATTTAAGATCCCACCCAAACCAACAATTAAAAATTTCAGGAAAAATTACCTCTCCAGATGCAGAGAAAAATGGAAAGGAAAATGTCTAGTATTGGCCATGTACAATTCAGCAATAAGTAGTAATAAAACAGTAACAAAATAGCTTTAAACTGTTCAAGAATTAATTACATTTCGGATACAAAAAAGATGTCTTGTTAACAGTCAATTCTGCTGTTCCTTTACCAGCAAGCAGGTATTTCCTCTACATGATCTGACCAGCTATTTTCACACATAAAGGGAAGAAACCAAGGCCAGAACCTATCTAAAAACCACACATCCTGTCTGGCTTTAGCACAGCTGGCTGAAATAATGGCAAACATCCTCAAACACAAATGAGGAATATACTGACAGAGGGAAGAGGCTGTGTAAGGATGAGTTTATTTGATCTTTCACCTGTAAAGCAGAAATGCCTTGCAGCCAGTATGTATCAACATAACACACCCCAGAAACTGATCTGAGATATGAAGAAACTAAAAGGAAGGACTAAAGGAATATATCATTATACCCACTTTTTCAGAAATATCCTGTAGGTCTCTGGGGAGGAGCACACTGCAGCTACTGAATTAGCTCTGACAGCATCTTAGATTGTCTCCATCTTAAAAATTGCTTGTTAACCCAAAGCATGATCATCAATATTTTTTCCAGGGAGACACTACTTATTTTTTTAAAGATACTATAATATATATAGTTATATAATATATATTATATAAACATATTATATAACATATAATGCCTTAGAAGTACAAATGTACCAGTGAAATTTATTTAAATAGCATAGTAAAACATTTTGTATGCACGTATAGTCTCCAATCACTTCATCAAAGCATGAATTTCGGTTTTCAGATTTTTAACAGTGCTGTTGATTCAGCACATGCTCAGAACAGATGGCAGTGGTTAAGAGTACAAGAGAAATCAACTTCTCAAACAAAAACCCAAACAAAAAAATGCCAACAATAAAAACACTCAAACCCCTAAACTTACTTTCCTTTACTCCTTAATGTTTATCACACCAAGGAAAATATATCTAAGTTTCAGGTTTTATTGGACTAACAGCCCTGATATTTTAAGTGGTCACAAGCCAAGAACTGCAAAACATCACTAGTAAGATCAAATAGACTAGTTTTGATTTTCAAGCTGCAAAATTATGTAGCAATTTACCAAAGTTATCCCTAAAAAAATAAGGGAATCAGCTGCAGTACTTCAATTCGGAATATGAGAAAGCAGCACTGGATTATTCTAATTTTTCCTAGGTGAACTCTTTAAAAATCATAACTGAAAAAAGTAAGACCTATGAATATTCTCCCCAAAAGTCTTCTTAGACACTATTTCACTAACAAAGATTTTAAAACATTCAACCACATCTGACAGTTAACTTCCTACAATGGCTACCTATTTTGGTTTAGAATGAAGAAGTAGAATTTGAGAGTGTTGACAAGCATTCAAAAACCCTCTTTTAAACTGCCATCACTTTCAAGGCATGTAAGTTAGATGTGAAATACCCATCCTACCCTCATTTAGAAACATCCTGGGATTTTTGTAACAGGAACTATTAAATCTTAACTTCAAGAAACCATATTGGCAGGGACCAAAGGCTCAGAGGTGCTCCTACTGGCTCCAAGACCTCCCGAGAGAAGTGGTAACAGAGCACCATAAAGCCTGCCCAGGCAGGCCAGATAGTTGTGGTGTAGCTTTTAGATCTGAGCAGACATATATTCTAGCCTAAAAAGTAAAATTGTTATGCAAGTGTTTGCTTTATTTATGTCACTTTTACTGACGTCCACGTGAAATTAAGGCTTGTTTCTGCTCCCCTGCCAAAGATAAAGTGCAAGAAGCCTTGCATCTTATAAAAGGAAAATCACTCTTCCTCTCCCCTGAAAATGAACATGCTAAGCATTAATTAAGGCATAGGGAGGAAGGCTCCTAGCACACCATGAGCAGACTCCCTTTGTTATTTTTCTTCTTTTGAAGAAACTTCATGCATCTGATGCTGCTGGCCAACACAGACTTCACACACGAATTCGTGAAGGGACTGTGCTGTTCAGCAGTCAAAGGACAGCAAAGTCTTTAGGTTTGCTTTGAACTTCAGCATCGGGTATTACAGATCACGTGTCCGAGTACATACTGCCAGCAAAGAAGCACTGACCTTGAACTGTATTTCTTTAAGATGGATTCCAAAATGTTTACCAGTTCCTCAGAGTTAATGAACTTTTGGGTGCTGAGCGTGTACATTTTTTCATAGAAGTCAGCAATTTCCATCCGAGCCTGAACAAAAAAACAGAGCTGTTCAGACAGGTGAGAAAGCAGCTCTTCCAAGTGAGGAGCTGTTCCTCCTAGTGCATTGTGACCCGTCGCCACCACCTTCTTCAGCTCATTATGCAGAGATGTGTAGATGGTTCGGATGGAGTCCTTTCGGCTGAAGAATGACTGACCACCTGTTCAGATAAATATGGAGGTATTACCAAAATCCAGGGACAGCAAAGATAGACAGCAATACTGGAAAATTCTTGTACTTGTGATTATATATCTAGTTGTTTGTAAGTATTAATTACAGTACTTCTTTTAACAAAGAAACAAAATTCAGTGTTTTATTCTGCTAGTAACTGAATTACAGAGCATATGCTCAGAAGAACTTTATGTAATTCCATGAAAGCTACACTTGTCCCACTTCATGTCTCAGCAGCCAATGGCTGCTGCAAAACAACAACTCCTTCACAGCTGCCTCAGTTATGACATGACTTTCACGAAACCCAGGGTTCAGTTAAATTTACTACTATGATACGTGACCTGGAAATACTGTTATCTACAGAAGTCAGAAGAATTAAGTCACTATGACTTGACTGATCAAATTTTAATAGCCTCCACTCCTATTAATAACTCCAGATCTTTTCCAGAGAATTCCCTTAACAATCCCTCTTCGATCATGAAGCACTCGAATTCACGAAGCAACCTTTAAATAGGAACCATGTGACATCTGTGTGTACAAATCCAACATTTCTAGTCCCTATACAATCTCAGTATAAACCAGAATTCAAAGGGAAAACAATCACACTTTATCCCAGCAAGACCACAGTGCAGATCAAGCCATAACTAAAACTTGAAGGGCAGGAGGGAGAACAAGAAGTCATCTGTGCTCCCTTCTACCTGCTCAACACTATGAGGAATTTTAAAAAGAAAAGAAGACAGGAGTAAAGGGTCAAAGTAAAAGGTATTTAACTTTGACATTATGGCAAGACTGTACAAATGTACTAGCCTTATTTCATAGTTTCTATTTACAGAAAACCTAATGTGCCATTCTGGCACTCAACAGCCGCAGCAGACCAAAGACCACAGGGATTGAGTCTGAATCTTTTAAAGATTCCAAATTTAGGTTCCACTTTGAAACCACTTATAAATTCTGTAATGGTGGATAGCTCTTTCCACATTCCTTTTACACAAACAACATTCAAATGCGACCACTGACATTTGAGGTAGGAAGGTAGAGAATTGGCTATCATAGTGAAACAGCTCCCATTGTAAGACATGAGTAGCCCCCTGCACACAGGCAGGAGGAAGAATCATCTATTGCAGCTGTTCATGAACTCAATAAATAAACAAAACTTTGCCCCTTCTGTTGTCACCTTTATCCTTTCTGCAAGCACTAAATTCACTCTTTAAAGTCAGCCTTATAGACAGAGTTTTGGCTGAAAAGATCTTCTTATAAATAGCTCCAAGTCACCACTTAAATAACAAAGCCGAATTTTCTTGATGGTTTAATGCGCTATGCATCACACTCATATCCTTTGATCCATTTTCCATGCCCATCTGCAGTTCAAAAAGAAAATAAGCAGCTTTGCCCAAAGGGTAACGCCATGAAAGCTTGTCCTGTGCCAGTTTGGGATTTTTCTATTCACGTACTGACAAAACACGAAGCAGCTGAGATCGTGGCCAAAGCTTCCTGAGATTCTGCAGTATCTGCATGGGTAACAACTTCTAGGACGCTATCTCCAGCCCCGAGCACTTACACATATACACCCCTAACATTAGGTGAAAAAGCTTTGGTCACTCCAGTAAACTCAACTTTGCCTATATCTAAGCCAGAGCCTCTCAACACAGAAACACCTCTGGCTAAATCTGGGGAAGGGCGGGTAAGTACCCTGCCCGACAATGAAGAGATGCATCGACTGGCACAACACACAGCCAGTGTGCCACCTGCACGACACCTGTCCTCTCGTTCGTTCTTTAAGGGCAGCACAAACGGCACAGCCGATTTCTCAGCGGGCCCACGGACACTTACTAACCCAGCACTCGTCTTTCAGAGGCACACGCACGCACCCGCCGAGGCAGGGCCCCCAGGGACCTCGAGTACGCAGCACTGCGCAAACACTGGCTGCCAGGTGAGCTCCCAGCCGCCCGCTCCGCACCCGGGGAGCCCAGCGCGGGGCAGGCCCCCAGCCTGAGGCCGGCGCGGCGCGGGTTGGGAGAGCGGGCCCCTCCCTCCCCGGAGCGGTACCTAGCTTCTGTCCCAGGAAGGTCATGCTGTGATAGGCCTTCTCGGCCGCCGCCAGGTGCGCCAGCCCGGCCAGCAGCGCCAGCCAGCTGGACCCCGCGCTCTTGTTGGCCTCCCGCTCCTTCTCCACATTGTCCTTGGCCTTGTCGTAGGAGAAGATGCCTAGGTGGGAGAAAAAAGTCTCCAGCACGGCCTGCTCCACCGGCACCGGCGCTCCCAGCGGGATAGACTCCCCCATCCCGCCCGGCGCCTCCGCAGCGGCCGCGACTTCCGGGTCCAGCGCCCGCCCGCCCGCGGGAACACGTGACCCGAGGGGCGGGGAGAGGCCGGCTCGGGGCCACGTGACGGGCCGGGGCTGGCGGCGGAAGGGCCCGGGAGCGCCGTGCCGCGGGTCCGCCCGCCCGCGCTGCGCGTTCGTGTGAGCCGCCTGCGCGCACAGGCGCCGGCTCCTGCTGGCCGCTCGCCTTCGCCCTGCCGTCCTGCGTTTCATGCTGTAAGCCTAACGCTGAAACCCACTTTCCTGCTAAATTGTTCTTTCCGTTAAAATAGTTCTAAAACGCAAGGTATTTCTGAGGCCCTTATTCTCACCTCTTTGACTCCCACGGCACCCTCCAGCTCCTTTGGGTTTAGTTTCTCCCTCCCTTGCAACTGGGAGATTGTGGATTGCCCACATTAATCCCATTTTCATCAGTTCGTATTTCAGACAGAAGAGCTGCCTGATCTGATTCTCCGTGGAGGCGCTGGGGAGCACAAGGCTGAGCCACAGCGCCAGGCGGTAGAAGGGGAGCTCGCTGTGGCAGTACTGACTGGTCCCAGTTCTACAGAACTACCCGCCCTTGCGCTGACAGACAGCTCCCCCCCAGGCTGAGTTGCAGCTGTCCAGCTAACCCAGAATGAACACATTCCCAGTTTCCTCTCTGCACAGTATTTCCCTGCATTCTTAACAGCACCTGCAGCTGTTTTTAGGCTGACATCTGCACAAAACACAGCATCAGTTCTCTTACACTGGTATGACCTGTGTACTAATTTAAGTAGCTGACTGCCTCTTGTTCAGGAAACACCATCACTGAAAATGGGCATCAGATGCAAGCACCAGCTTTAGGTATGAAGCAGGCTTTTAAATAAACCTTAACTACACACTGTCTGCAAGCTTCTTACTGTAAACTAAGTAGTCTGAGGATTTCAGCTTGGATATAAAAACTGTCATCATTTTCATTCATTGCTCTAATAAAAGGATAAATCTGCCAAGCCCTTCATCACTTTTCTAAGCACAGACACTTCACTATGCATACTAAAGCTTATTAAGATCAGTGTGCAACATCCCTAAAAAGGTTCAGGTTAGAAATAAAATTTTGGCTTTAAATGCTTAAAGTTTGAAGCAGCTGAACTGAAGTTATGAGGTCTTTATTCCTACAGCTGACAAGTCTGAGTTCTGCATGCACCAGAAGCCGCCTTCTTCCCAAATTCAACTGTTCACTATGTGTGCCAAAAGAACAAAATGGATGTAGGATTTTACAGCTGCTTAACAACAGACTTCTCAGACTTGGAAAGCTGGTTATTAAAATTTGATTTATTGATGGGGTATTTCGGTAATTTAAGTCAGCACCTGAAACACTCACCTGTTCAAGGCAATCACTGCTGTAAAAAGTAGGCTGCCAGTGGTTTACAGAAAATAAAAGAGTAGGAAGGGGGACTCCTAGATAATCAGGACACTGTCTCCAAAAGACAACTGGGAGTGGAAGGTTCCAATAAGACCTTTATTGCAACACAGAGTTGACAACATGTTTTTGCATTTAATAGAAAGTATTTGGTCTCTTGGTAGTGAAACGTGGTTTGTGCTGGCGACGCAGAACTCTGTGTGGCAGCGGGAACTTGATTTTAGAATCCTGCAAGAAAAATGTTTCTATGTTAATTGAGGTATTAGATGAACAACAGAAAATAGTTTGCAATAAACAGCCAACCTGTATTCAGTGACTAACTTATGCTTAGAAAAGTAATCCATCCACAAATTAAGATACACTTCACAGGACTTAACAAATACCTTAATTTTGCATTATTTTTTTCAAAGTAGTGCCAGTAAGAGGCATGTTTTCTGCACCGTAACATGTATTTCCTTTATTGTGACTTTCTTCCAAATACTTCTAGCAGTAGAAACCTTGATCATAATATACCATAATCATAAACATATGCACCCAAGTTTGGTTCCTGCCCTATTTCTGGCTGCAAAGCAAACCTATACCACACAAGAGAGATCCCCTCTTCCAGTACAACGTTAGACCAGGACCCACTGGCCACTGCAGTGTTGGCTCACTTACATGGAACTGCTTGACTGCTGGTCTGCGGCACTTGCTGGCAGCAATTTCCTCAACCTTCATGATCTGAATAGAGTGAGCACGAGCACGGTGACGGGCTCCCATATCACGGTCTGGAACAACAGAACTCATCAAAAATAAATCTTACGACATTTTCAGTTCAAGAATCTTACAACCTTTTGTTCAAGAAATGTTCATAGTGCCACCTACAACTTTTAAAATTTGTGATCAGCTGTAATTAAAATCACGGTTTCTATATTACAGTGATGGCACAAATATCACAAAACCAACAAGCAGCAGCAAGTTCTTCCTGTAAGTTCTAAGTAAGCTCCTCAACAGGAAGTGCCATCTTAACTCTTCTTGTCCAATTTCAAGAAAGCACATATAGACACAATTAATATACCTAGGACTATTTCATCTCTTGCAAGAGAAAAAAAATCCTGTGATTCAGAATCAACACTGAAATATGATTACTGGAAGGACACGTCAACTTCAAAACAATTTCCTTTCCAACAGGAAGGTGCAAGTAAAGGTAGGACCTGAGGATATCTTTACTTTTATTGAAACTGACCAGCAATAGAACCATAAATTGACATTCATCCCACAAAATCAGGCTTTCAGAATAGAAGGAAGCATCTGTACTTGGGCTACCTGAAAATTCCTCTATTCAGCAGTGCAAATCACTCGCTTCAAATCACATCCATAGCTAGTTCCATAAGGTATGTCTGTTGAAATACCACTGTGTTTCCCATTAACATCTAACACACCTATTAAAAACTTACCTGTCACAACTATTCTTTAACATAAAAGTATCAGTCAATGTATCATGAAAAATAAGGTTCCCGGGTCTCTTAAGCAATCCTTCGGCATGTTAATTAACAATGATTATCGTACGTTAATGTAGAACCTTAAATTTCACTTTCAACAGCACTTCAGCTTTTGAAAGGCGACAAGATACATTTAATATTTGCACACATGACAAGAATATCATTATTAAGAACAATATTCTTTGGGTTTTTATGTGCAATCTGTAGTGCTTTTTAACACCTTGGAGTCGAATATCAACAGCATTAGCTATACAAATAGTCCATCCCTCAAGTACTTCACAAAACAGACTAAAATCAGGACAACCATTAATTCTCCCTGAAATGAGGCAGTGAGATCTTGGAGTAACAATAGGGGCTTTTTTCCTGTGATTTTTTTTTTCACTTGTTCTCCAAAGGATAGATGCTAGTATGTTACACATGATCTCTGAAACATTTTCTTCACAAGACTTGGGAAGTTACATTCAATTATCTTAAAAGAGCACAGTGCAGGAAATACATACAGCACCTAAAAACTCATTACTGGAATTGTAGAAAGACACACCAAAATGAAGTGGGAATATTTTCCAGTCAGAGAAACTGTATAAAGAGAGGTAACAAGTCAGATACCACATGTAACAGATACACATCCATGGAATATCTGGCAACCCCCTCCTTTATTTTTCCAGTGTTTCAGTTATTTTAACATGGATTAAGTCAGCATGCTTTATGCCTAGTTTGAGATTTAATCTTCTGCTTATATACTGATCCTACCAGTTTACACTTCAAACAGTTACATATACTTACAGCACTGAGTGACAGCACCTGCAGCAGTCAAATCTCTGTACTCCCTGTACATGTTGTGCGTTCCACTACGAGAATCGTAGCGCAACCAAATACCAAAATTTTTTACCCGCAGAGGGGACTTCTCATACACCTGGAATTACACAAGAACATGGAAGTGGTTAGAGATGATGTACTATCACCATTTTACAATTTTAATAACAAATATTTCAAGGCTCTAACGAAACCATTGTTTTAAGTCTTCCTGTCAAGAAACAACTCTTCCCTCTCTTTCCCCTTACCAGCACCACTGGATTTATGTCTTGGTAATTCAGAGTGGAAAGCTTCAGTAATTCAAAGAAAAATACAAGATTTCAGCTCTATGGAGTGTTCTTGAAGTATCAAGACAGAGGATTGTAAACATACAAACATCTACTTTCCCAGGGTTATGAATATCCAGATGCCTTTTAAAAGGTATATGGCACAATGAACTAAGTCTAAGAACAAGAGAGCAACGCTGAGCAACACATGGCTCATAATTTTGAAGCAGCAAGTAAGTTTCTACTTAGCTAACTGGACATATACCACTACTTTCAAAAACCAAACTTGTCACTCCTTTTCACAGCAACTGAAAGATTAATGGATTTCAACCTCACACTCAGTAACTGCGATTCCTACAACATTCTTCCACATAAACCTGCTGGAATTCCCTAAGAACCTCCCACGTTTTTAGGTTTTTAATCCTTCACCTGGCCACAGTACACAATCTCTCCAGAAGACTTCTTCATCTTCTTCAGCTGAGAAACAAAGTACCAGAACCGGGACTTGGCGACGACATGGTTCGGAGCGAAGATCCGCATGCGGTACAGAGGAGGCGTCGTGCATTTCGGCGTGGGCAGGCAGCGCCCGACCACCTTGTACTCCCGCAGCTGGAGGAACACGAAACACAGGCGGCCCGCAGAGTGAGCCGCGGAGCCACCGCCAGGCCCACCCCGCGCCGAACCCGCGGCAAGATCCGCGGCTCCACAAAGGAACAGCGCGACGAGAGGAGCTCAATCCAGAAGCGGAGAGAGCTCCTGGCGCCGGGCGGGTCGATCTCCCCGCGGTGCCGCCCGCCGATCTAGGCCCGCACCTGGCGGGAGCGGCGCCGCCGCCATGTTGGCCGCTCGCCGCCTCACGGGCCAGGCGGCGCCGATCGGGCACGTACGGGCCGCTCTCGAGCGCTACAACCCGCCATCGCCGCCCTCCCGACGTCCACGTCGGCCCCGCTCTTGGCCCCGGCTGCACCCACTGGGCCCCGGCCCATACTCACGGTGCCCGACGCCTTCATGGCGCTCCTCCGACGCGGCCCGCAGGAAAGGAAAGGGACGGCCGCGTGCGCCGCCGCCTCACGTCAGTCACCCGGCCCCGCCCCCGGAGGCCCGCGCGGTGATTGGCTGCGAGCAGCGCGCGATTGGAGGGCGCTGCTGTCAGTCTCCGCGCGCGGCCCTGGGTTCCGGCCTGGCCGGCGCCGCTCCTGCCCCGTGCCCTGTAGGCAGCCCGGCCCCGGCCCCGGCCGCGGGCCTGCATGGTCCCGACAGGAGACCTGGCTGTGCGTGACTCGTCTCGCGCCAGCCCTGCTGGCGTTGGCGCGGAGGACGTGGCAGGGAGGCTCCAGGCGGAGGCACCGCACTCCCCTCGGGGCGGTAGCCGGGAGCGGAGGGCTGTCGGGGAAACCTCTCTCGCCCGTCGTCCCCTGGGAGAGCGAGGTCACTGGCTACCGTGAGCTTGCTCCTGCGGATCGCCCCCACGCACTCAGTTCCATGAGATACGTCTGGTTTGCGGCTGGTCCCGCCGGGCGATCGCTCCCCGGTGCGCCGTGAGCGGGCAGCGGCTCTGCTGACCGGACGAGCAAGTGTCTCTCGAACTTTGGGCGTCTCACGCCATTGAGAGCTGCGCTGCCGTAGCCACGGGACAGGAGTGGGTTTTGCCTTGAAAGACAGTGTAACTGCAGTGCGGCTGGGACGGGTTTGTAATGCAGTTGTTCGCCTTTAGGTCGGTTTTAAGTCTGGCCCCACGGCCATGCGGGCGTGTGATGACGCCAACCCCCGCACATGGCACTGCGTTGCAGAGCCCTGCGCAGGAGCCCAGTGCCACATGTGCAGACACAGCTAGATCGCTCGTCACGGACAAGCCCACACCAGCCCGAGCCCTGCCCTGTGAGCGTCTCCAAGCAGGTCGCTCCGGCCACTACTGCGGAGCTCGCACCAGTTGCCCTGCCCATCCCCTCTCCGCTCGGCCCCGCCGACACAGCACGATTTCCAGTTGCTGGAGGCAGTTAGGGGCCGGGCTGGGACAGCCTCAGTTTATTCTGCCGATGCAGTCGGTTTTACGGCGGTGCCGGCGGTATCGAGGTGGGGGGAGGGACTACGGCTCCCAGGTTGCCCCGCGGCCGGGACACATCCCGGCGTGCTCCGCGGCCGGCCGGCTTGGCGGAGGGGGGCGGTCCTGTTTCTCCTCCTCCTCCTCCTCCTCCTCCTGCCGCCAGCCGAGGCGGTGCGNCGTGGGGGTGGGCCGGAGCACTGACGGCGGCGATGGAGCACTGACCGGGAAGGTACCGGTGGAGGGGCGCGGGCAGGACGCGACACGCGGCGCGGGTGACTCAGCCCGGGGGGGAAGGGGCGGTGTGGGTTGAGCTGGCGCCGCCCGCGGGCTCCCGCGAGTCCCCCGGCCGGTTTCATCAGCCCGGGGCCGCCCCCCCAGCAGCCGAGAGGCTCCGGAAAGAAGGGCAGGCACCCCCGCGTCCGCCTGGCCCCGCTGCTGGGGGACGGCGGGGGCCGCACCCGGCCGGGCCCCGCCTGTCCCGCCCTGCGGGTGCCACGAAAAATATCTGTTTTTCTCTGTAATACACGCTGTAGTCTGCGGTGCGGTTCTGTTCGCGGGAGCTGCCGCCTCGGTGGCTGTCTATCCGCTGTGGTTCCGATGGGGGAAGGAAGAAATCGTAGAGCGGCATCGTGAGGGGAGGGAGGGACCTCCCCGCACCTCCATATTCCGCTGGTCCCGGCGTGGTCGGAGCGGTGGGTCCCCGCCTCACGGGGGAGGGCTGGGTCACTCCCAGCGGCCCCGGACGGCGCTGGAGAGGTTTAAGGACAACTCGGTGGCTGTGCCGCCGAGCTGGACGCGGCTGTGAAGTCCCGGCGCCTGCCCCGGCTGCGCTTCGGAGCGGTGTTGGCTCTTCCCAGCCACAGGAGACCGGGCTCTGACCGAGTCTGGGGCGGGGGCAAGGAGGCCTTACTCCTTACGGGGAATTCCTGCCAGTAAAATTGTGCCTAACGTTACTTCCAGAAAGAGAAACTTTTCTAGTCCAGTTGAAAAGTTGTCGAAGTAGCAGTAGTTACACAGCTGTTGGCTTTAACCGCGTGTTAGGTCAGTGTAAAGGGTCTAGAGCCCAGAGGCTATAAATATGCCCAAGGTTTGCAGCAAGCAAAACCACAAAAAAGATTGTAAAAGATGAATTTTAATGTCTTTGTTTTATTAGAGAGACAACTTGAGGAAATTCAGATGAGGCACGCCACTGGCTCCCCCTGTGCTATCGCATCTTGTAAATGCTTAAAATGACTGCTGCACATGAAGCTTTCTTTAATTGCTGATTGTTCCCGTGGTTAGCATCTGTAGTTAAAATGCTCTGAATGCTTTCATTATTGGAGTATTCTTTACTATAAAATGCATTTTTAAGTATTTAGTAGGGGAAAGGGAGTAAACTATTCTGGTGAGACATGCCTGTATGACTTCACTGGTAAGGAACTGCATCCTCCTAATTACTGTAAGATCAGTTTACCACCTGACATGGTGTACTGCTTAACAAAAATAATCTCAAAGTAAAGAAGACAATACTTTCTGCAGAACTGCATATTAACTATTAATGTTATTAATTGGTTTTATAAATAAAATTTGGTTTAATGACATACTTGATGTTATAGCTAAGTGCATTTTGCAATGGATTTTGTGAATTATTAGTGCTGTTAAAATCACAGTTCAGTTCTGCTTTTGAAGTGTAACTGGCTGGTTAAATAGATTAGTGGTAGAAAAGCTACCTGCTTAAGTGAAACCATGGGGCATGAAAAGCTATTTTATTAGCTTTCTCAAGAGGCTTATTCAAATATTTTATCTCATTAATTGTCTCTTAGAGTTGGCTAGTCAAGATGAAACTGAGAAAAGGCTATATGATAGAAGTTGAAATTTTAAATACACTCACGAGGCATTTAGAAAACTAGTAGAACTGATTGACATTGCTGCTAGCAATAACAAGTGAAGAGAATACATGCTTGAGTCGTGTTATTTTTAATAGCAAAATTTGTCACCCAGGTGTAAATCATCTGCCCAAAAGATAGTAACGTACTGATATCAGCAGGTAAATATGCAAAAAAATGCTTATGTATATTAAACAGTTGTCTAACTGGACCAGACCCTAATCAAAAGATGCTATTAAAAAAAGATCACTTTCCCTGGAGCATTTTATCTTTTTTTAATGTGACTCTTCTGGATGTTGATTATGGGGAAAATAGATTGGGGACTGGGGATGCAGAGGGAGAAGACTCAGCATAGCAAGTTAAATCTCTAAAGATTCTGCCCCTGAGGGGGATCACCATGACTAAGGCAGTCTGTGAGGCTTCTTTTGCCACGAGTCATCGCTTTGTTCCAGACTTTCTGGTTTCTGTACTGCTGAAACCTGCAAATTTTTTTTTGTATGAACTCGATTTTACTTATTAAATTGCTTTTCATTATGCACTTTGGCATAGTGTATTCTGTCTTGACTTTTCTACAAGAGTCTGTTACCACATTAAATTCTGGGCTCTCCTTTTCAGTTCTGCTTGCTGTTGCTTGTCACTGTGCCACCTTTCTTCCCGTGGGGGAGGGTGAACAGTAGAGAGTGCACGAGACGCAATACTGAGAAATTAGAAGTTCTACCCATGGGTATGTAGGCAGCTTTAAACCACAGCTCCTTTGTATTTCATCTCTTCCTCTTGTCTCTTCCTTTCTTCTACCTCCTACATACTTACATAACAAGGCCTGATTTCAGGCCTAGTTAGCTATGTTACCATGGGGGGGGAGGCGGGGCAGAGATCTGAAGGATAGATGGATTCTTGTCCCCTCTTGTAATTTAACAGCATCCTAGTATTTCACAGAGAAGTTTTAATTTTTTAAAATTGTGTTTTACTAGAACATTGCAGAATAGCCTATAGAGGCAAGCCATCTTTAGAACATTTGTCTAGCGCACTTGTTAATTTTACACTGAATTTTCTAAATAAAAATCATTGCTAGTAAATCAGCATCCATCAGTAGGAACAGAAAAATTTTGTTAACAGCTCAGTATGGTGTATTTTGTGGTTAATTTCTAAGACACTTGTACATGCTTGCTTTAGAAGAAAGACCTCCTAATGACTTTGCTCCCACCATGGGAAATACTTCATAAGTGGGTTTATGAAACATCTTAACCATCTTAACTATACTGGAGTTGAGTAGAGTTGTTTATTTGGGTTTTTTTTCCAGTTTTGTGGTGAGGGGAAAAGAACTAGTGGTCTTTCATTCAAGGAGCAGATTTATGCATATGTCATATCTTTCTGAAACTTCTGCATGCTTGAAATTTAAGCCTTTCAGTTGAATACTATATATAATGCCGTCTTTCTGTTAACTAAGTTCTCTTTTCAAGAGAACTGAAATATATGAAGGCTTTAAAATTTCCTTATTCAGTACAAAATACAGTACTGTGAAAAGTTGATTAAAGGACTTAGAATTCTGATATCTGTATCAGAATTATGTGCATTCATGTTTAGTTGGAGTATACTAGATGAGGTTTGTGGGCTAACTTGTGTCATTGTTGCTGTCCTGGTTTTAATTTTTCTAGTTCTGCTGAGCAAATAAAATTTCTCTTTCTCTATTTGCAGATGATCGTATTTTCCCCTCTAGAAGAAGTGGGCAGAGCAGTTAGGAACAGGAAACAACGAATATAGCAATAGAGATGGATGAACAAGCCCTTTTAGGGCTAAACCCAAATGCTGATGCTGACTTCAGACAAAGAGTGTGTAATTAATTTCCTCTTCTCTCTAATAATTGGAGGTGGTATTGCAGTGCAAAAATCTCATGTTTTCATGGGTTGAGGGGGTTTTGTAAGCCAGTGCGTAGGGTTTGTGGTGGCAAGTACTAAACAAAGTCGTGTTTCGAACATGTAAGCTGAGGGTTGTGTATTATCAATTCTGTTACACTTCAGTTCAATTGCACTTAGCATGCATAGAATTTATTTTTCTGGACTCCGACTGTTTAAGTTTTTTCAATTCTTTGTACCTGCTGCTCAACTCCTTACATAGGTCCTCATGGTGTGAAAATCAGCCACAGAAAACAATTTGCCTGAATTTGGCCTGTTGATTCTTAGATGTTTCTTAACTATAATTTTAATGGATTACCTAGCTTTAGTGTCTTTTTAATGAAATATGTGGGTTTAATTGTAGTGAAGCTTGTGTTACTGTAAAGTAGGTCAAGAAAGTAATTGTGGTATGTGAGTAACATTTACTGCATAAGAGATGCTCTTATGAAAAAACATTATTATTTATATAACTATTTTTTGAGTAATTATCTCTGGTTACTGATTACCATATTTATTTAACTGTCTACAAGGTAACTTCTAGTAAAATCTTTCAGGAATGAGGATGTTAATACCATGGTTTTGTGTTCGTAAACCAAATCCTGGAATGTTTAAAACAGTTACAAATGTGGTTTGATTTGCTGAGCAGCCTGTTAAATATGTTGGATATCCGGATATTTGTCCTTTTTAAAAGGATGGATATAGCTAATCTCTAGTGATCTGTTAACAGAATATCACTAAAAGTGGAAGCTTTGAGATTTATTCACTTTTTAACTATGCAGTCTGCTAAGTTTTGAAGTATTTCATAGCAGAAGGGGACCTACCTTTTCCACTATCATGTAAGATGTAACATAAAGGAAGTATCAAACGATTTCTAGTAAAACAATATATTAAGTATTAAAAAATCACTAGTACTAACTACAGGAAGTGAATTCTTATTTTCGAACTTACTTCTGAATAATTACTTTGGGAGATGACTTTGGTGAATGGAAACCTTTATGAACTAATGCAAAAAGCAGCCCCTAAAAATATCCAAGAGCCAAACCTCTGCCTTGAAATACAGGCATTTATAGAATTGAAATAATGTTGTTAATCTAATCTCTGCCTCAAAACTTGCTTTACTGTTCTGTATTACAGGCTACACTGAGTCTTAAAGCAATTAATCAAATTAACTGTTTCCGAAAGTGTTTAGAAATCCTGATAAGTAACTTGATTATCTAAAATTTGGTAGAGGTTTTCTCGATTTCTGTAGAAGGTTCATAAACTGATAGTTGTCCAGGTGGTCAGTGTTTGAGTGTTTTTTGAGCTTGGGGTGTTGAATACAAGCAAAGTGGTGCAACAAAAATAGTGAGTTGTTTTCAGTAAAAAATCTAAATCACCACCTCTTTAGAATTTGTGGAAGGAATTTTAACTTGGATGTGAACTTCCACCTAAATGGAAAGGCCCTGAGCAAGCTGCTCTAGTCAACTGTATCTCTGGAGGTTCCATCTAACCTCAACATTTCTGATTCTATGACTTCTGTACTAAAGTAACAAAAATCTTTGTATTGAATATGAAGTGGAAATGTGTACCTATGATATTAGCATTTGGAAAAACCCACTCAATGTTAAGGTGATTAGGGAGCCCCTGGAATGTATCCAAATAGTGTTGGTTTTTTGAAGAAGAGCTGTTTAAATATGAGGGCAAGTGTGAATGAGATGTGTTGCTATGTGCTTTGTTCTTTTCTAAGTGAACCTTACCTCGATTTTTACAGGCACTAGCCTACTTTGAGCAGCTCAAGATATCTCAGGATGCTTGGCAAGTCTGTGCAGAAGCATTAGCTCAGAGTATATACAGGTAATGTAACTAGTAATTTCTTATTTTCATTAGTAATATGTGTGGGTCTGATTTAGCTGTGCAGCATAATAGGGAAACTAAATTGTTGAAAGTTAATATGGTCTTCATACTATTTTTAGTATCATAGTTGTTCTGTGGCCTCTGTATAATGCCCTTCAAGGAAGAACAGTGTATAAATTAAACTCCATGATAATTTAGTAGCCTAAAGACTGCTGGTGTTTGAAATCCAGGGGAAAAGAAGAGCTGAAAATTGCCCACTGTGAGATTATAGACTTTATATGCAGTAATCTCATAAGTAGTTCCTTGCCCCTCTTCTATGGAGTGGGCCATCCCATTTTTCAAGATGCAAAGAGTGTCTAATCACCACTATTTTTGCGCATAGTTGTGTATTTACATCAAAAATACTAGGTTGTCACTGTTTTACAGAATAATTCAATTTGGAAGGAAATTGAGGGGTGGATATCTCCTGAGTAACAGCAGTAGTTTATAGTGAATGCTTTTTTGTAAATGATTTATCAAAACTACTGACTCCAGCAGAATATGTAGTAATTAAAACCACATAAGATTAGAAATTATAATCATTAAAAAGTACATTATGATTGCTGCAAGTTTTAGATAATAAGATGAAAAAGCGGTGTGGATGAAAGAGCAGGTGGAATGTCTGTTCTTAATCTATACCTCAGTTTGTCTTCACCTTTGATTTTAAGATGCAGCGTGCAACTTGTACTTAGTGTAGTAGTGGGCCTGGAACATGCTGTTGAAGCCTGACACATTTTTACCAGGGCAGGATACAGTAGGTATTGTAGTTTTGTTTGTTCAGTACTGAAATCAAGCCATGACAACTAGGTGGCTGTAGAAAAAAAGACTAGTATCAAACACAAATATTAGTTTTACAGTTGCTCATTTCTACCAGATTAACTGCTCAAGTATTTGACATTTTTGCTTTGAAGTAACAGTAGCAGCAGGTTTGGTTTTTTTCTGGTGCCAAAGGGGCAATCTGATTGTAATATTTGAGGAATTTTTTTCTTCACAGAAATGTGTACCATATTGCTTCCAGTAACAGAATTTTCTTTTCTAGTGATGATCACATCAAGTTCTTCTGCTTTCAAGTTCTGGAGCATCAAGTTAAGTTCAAGTGAGTAATTTTTCTTGACACCACCCGTATACATCTATTTCATTTTCCCTTTTTATTCTGCTTGGAAACAAACTTATTGTGGTGTCTTTTGCTTAGTTGTGGTTGATGAGGTGTCTGTAGTCTGGCCCAGACAGCTTTCTTGTATTTCTTTACCTTTTTCTTGGAGAGGTTTTGAGCAGCCTGCTCTGCTCTCAGCTAGTGTGACACCTATGTATGGCCCAGCACAGACCCAGTGAGCAAGGACTGCTTGAAGCTTAGCTGTTCCTGTCTGGAGATTCAAGCCTTACTCTGTACTCTCAATGATTTTTGCAGCTGTGCTGTGTACAGAGTCCTGGACTTCACACAGGGCCCTCCTTATTCATTCAATAACCGTGGCAGAGATGTTTAGAAAGGAGTCTTTTCACTGACTGGTGGTTTCATAGAACCATAATTCTAGGGGACAATACTTTTTAATAATAAAAATTTCACTGCGCATGACTATATTTTTTCCTCACTTGGGGCTCCTTTGGTCTGGAATTGAGCAACATGGAATCTTCGAATATCATCGTGATTTCTCATAATACACTGAACGTGTGGGTCAGGAGTTTAGATGAGAGTAAGATGTATTTTGCAACTGATTTTTAGTTAGGTGTGAGTGCAAATGTTAAAGACTTTATTTACCTAATTTTACCTCACTGTCCACTTTCCTGTTTGTTTCATTACTGTCACCTGCTTCCTGCAGTATGTTTTCTCTTCTTTTCCTGCTGCTTATTTTCTTCAAACATTTTCGGTGGCGTGCTTTTTTCTTCTCTTTAATGAATAGTTGGCTGTGACAGGAACACTGGAGTCCCATTCAGCAGTCATTCCTATGAAGGACTTGCAATAGAGTATTCTCAGCTTCACTAGTCCTGGCAGAGATATGGGTAGTATTTGAAGTGGGCTGGATATAATGTCAAAGTTTGCCAGGACTATATGTATGACATAAAGCAGAATTACTTCCTTGGGTTTTTTGACATAAGTCTGGTAATAAATGTCGTGTAGGTCAGATCAGTGAAGGACTTCTTGTACTCACTAGTGATAGTCTTCAATGGGTAGTAAACAAGTTCAAGCATATACAGACATCTCTTCCTTCTCTCCTTGGCTTATGGTCAAATGTGTATTTTTATCAGGGTCAGAAGTCCTGTCCCTGATAGAGCAGCCTTCCTGTAGAATTCAAGCTCCTGCTCCAATATAGGAGGCAGTAATGCCTCAAAATGTGATCCATTATTATGGGTAAAATGTTTTTCATTATTTTTGCCTTTGAGTCAAAATTTTAACATGCAAGTAGCTTTGTGAATTGCTGTCCTAGAAACCTTTCATTTAAGTTAATGTGGAGCATTATATACCATGTAAGAGTTTTTGCTTAACTGAATGTTGGTCCTTGTCATGAAGCACAGTTGGATTTTGACCTCAGTATTTTTTGTTTCAGATACTCTGAACTTACAGAAGTCCAGCAGCAGCTAATTAGGGAAACACTCATAACATGGCTGCAAGCACAGGTGTGTATGTCCTTCACAGCAGTCTTACACGTTAGGCTTTTAGGCTAACACGAGGCATTGAGTGGGGACTAAATGTTTGATCTGCCGTTTGAGTTTAAAGATGGCTTCTTGAAGATATTTGTTATCTGATGGTTAAAGGTTTGTGAGAAATGTTTTTAAATCAAGTGTTGTAAAGAAGTCCATGCCTGAACTTACTACTAAATATATATAACTCTTGCATCAGATAATGATTGTGGTTTAATCAATTATGTGCGAAATAAGGTTCCCTTTAGGGAGGTGTAATACAGATTGTTGATGTTCTTGAGTGTCTGGAGGAGGAGCAGTAATTCTGTTTCTAAGACCCTCCTGAGTGAACGCCTGTCTAATTAGAATGCTGACAGATATTTATCGCTCCTCTGTTAGTACCATGGCAGAGTAAGGACTACTCTTTCTTGTAGAATTAGTTAACTGTAGGTGAACTTGTAGTATCAGCCCCACCCAGGAGTTTGCAGTCAGCAGAACTATCCACAGGGCTTATGCAAGTCTTTGCCCATACCTGCTGTTACATAGTTGTCATTCGACTTCTGCACTGAAGGATTAACATAGTTGCTGTGTAGAAAACTTAACACTTGGAAATGGAATATAACACAACTTGAAAAAGAACAGATCATTACGAAGTGGATTAAATTGCTTTTCTCTTTGTGGTAGACTGTTCCATGTAGGAGTTTTAAAAGGGAAAGAAGAGGAGATTGGTAGGGGGAGATTTCAATTTTTCTCCTTAGATTTAGGAACTTCCCTTACTGTTCTTAGCACTAGCATCTAACAGGCACAAGCTAGCTACAGGAAGACTGTAACTTTCACCAAAGTGACAAATGACCTTTTAGTCTTTGAGTAGTACACTTAATGTCTTGGTACTGAATGAAAGGCTTAGGACTGTATCACCCATAGAGAACGTTTTCCCTATTGCATGACAATGTAGCCAAATTTTCTTCAAATTCCGTGGAAATATAAGGGTTTATTTATTGGTCTCAGCCAGGAAGAGAGGTAGTACATTAACCACTACAGAAAGTTCAACAAACCCATAAGATTCTTCTCTAATTTATTAAGAATATACAGATGAAATGTCTTGTTTCTGCCAGATGCTGAATCCCCAGCCTGAGAAGACTTTTATTCGCAACAAAGCAGCACAAGTCTTTGCATTGCTTTTTGTTACTGAATATCTCACAAAATGGCCCAAGTTTTTTTTTGACATTCTGTCAGTAGTTGACCTTAATCCACGAGGTGTGGATATGTACCTCAGAATCCTGATGGCTGTTGATGCTGAGCTGGTGGACCGGGATGTTGTTCATACATCAGAGGCAAGTTATTATTTTGCATTAACACTTGTTTTAAATTTTTACAAAGTTCTCTTACTTTATTAGAGTAGAAGGTTTTTCAATACGCTTTTTTCCTGTGGCGGCTCTGCCTTAGACACATTTGGTGGTTTAAATCCAAAAGCCATATGTTGTTTAATGCTTGTTATGATTTCATACTTTTCAGCTTTTTTTTTTTTTTTGCTTGAAAGCTTGCAAGCAAAAATTGATCAACCGAGTTTGCCAATGTAATGCTAGACTGACTCATTGTAAAATGTTAATTTTTTCTAGTGCATGTTTTAAGGGGTTCTAACTTGAAAAATCCATTTAGTGATCTAGAGAACTGCTCTTCTTTTTCTGTCTTTTTTTTTTTCAGTGTTTGGGCATTGTGGTTTAAAAAAAAGGAAAGCCTAGGGTACTATGGTTTTATTTGTTGGAAAGGAAAAAAAGCATTCTCTTTGGGTTTCGGATTTGAGTTATTTATCTTGCTATGATATGTGATGTCCGACAGTGGATACAAAAATGCTACTAGTTTGACAAGATGCTAATCTGTGACAAGAGTGATTTATCCTTTTTCTGTATTGATAGGAGGCTCGTAGGAACACCTTATTGAAAGATACTATGAGGGAACAGTGCATTCCAAGTTTGGTGGAATCGTGGTACCAAATCTTACAAAATTATCAGTATAATAACTCAGAGTTGACATGTCAGTGCCTTGAAGTAGTTGGAGCTTATGTATCCTGGATAGATTTGAGCCTGATAGCCAATGAAAGGTAAGAAAGTTTTGATGGAAAGGGTTTGCAAAAATAACCTTGGTAGTGTGCTGACTGTATAGAATGAAATGGAATTAAAAAATCACCTTTGGAGGACATATATATATATATATTTGTGTGTGTATGTGTATATATGTATGTATGTGTGTGTATATATATATGTGTGTGTGTGTGTGTGTGTATATATATATTATCTTCGAAGTTTTGGGAATTTTAGGAGAGTGATTGTTTTTGCAAGCCAAGCTGATATAATGGCCAAACTAAACACTACTCAGTTTGCTGTGTTCTCTTTAAAATATATAAAATGTTGAGCTTTGTCAGTACAATGGACTTTAACACTGTTTTATAAAAAGAGATCATTGTAAATATCCACGCAAATAATATAAAGCTTCTATACAATGTTACTTTGTACATATAAAGCTAAACTTTTTTTTCTCTGAAGGTTTATAAATATGCTGCTAGGTCACATGTCTGTGGAAGTTCTCCGGGAAGAAGCCTGTGATTGTTTGTTTGAAATTGTAAATAAGGGAATGGACCCAATTGATAAAACAAAATTGGTTGAGTCTTTATGTCAAGTATTGCAGTCTGCTGGCCTCTTCAGTATTGATCAGGTTTGTGTATTGCTTTTTAACAATAGGTATGAGTCATGGGTTTCTGACAGTTCTTAAATAAGCAGATGCACAGAAAATTATTAAACAGTCCATAGATTAGAGGGAAGTACTTGTGCTTTTGCATCAAAACTGAACAATTCTTACAGTTTTCTCACATTTAAATTTAAGAGCTTGTTATTAATGGTCATTATTAATTTGAACACACTGCATTTCATTCTAGAAGCAAGGTATTATGTAATTCTTCTGTTCTCTCCTAAAGCGTGTTGTGCCTACTGTTAATACTGCTTCTGTGTTTCCTTGTCTTGAATCTTCCCTCCTGAATGATTCTGTAATAGGTATTGTAGCCAAGATAGCTGATCTAATGTCTCACCCTAAAAAATTCTGTGCATAATTAGGTAGGTGATGGAGCTTTCTTAAGGACACGTATACTGTTTTGCATGTGCGCACCATCAAACATGAGGCTTGAAATGCTTATCTGTAAGCTGGAAAAGTATACCTACTAACTAAACACACATTCCCTGGCAGTTGCCATGTTTAAGGAGCAGCTGTTCACTACCTACTGTGGAAAAAAGAGCAACCAGTCCTTTTGAAGCTGTAGTTCTTAGACGGCAAGGCTTCTTCTACCTCTTAATTTTGAAACCTTTGTCCAATTTGTATTCCTGCTAATAAAAATCTTACCTCAGTCTTTCTTAGGTAGACTTGTTATTCTTTCACTTTTGTACAGTTATGGCAGAGACCAAAGCATCTCTTTGAAGTGACTGCTTTAGGGGTATTTCTCGATTCTGATCAATGTATTTCTGCAAAAGCAAGCCAGAAGTATTTAATATTAACTCACTCTTACAGGCAGTACTGAAAGGTACTTGTTATTAGTATTTCTGAAGTGAGCTACAGCTGTTAATTCTTTGACATTTTCCCATAAAAAGACTTTCCTCTTATACAGCCTAAAATTTGTGGTAGTGTGCCGAGACAGGTAGGCATGTGCTGCTGCTTTTATTTTGAACCTGCTCTTGCTGTAAAGAGAGAAACAGACAAATCTGAAGAGGTGAAGCAAGCTATTGTTGTGTAATGGAGGACAGCCAAATCTGGCATTTCTTTAACCTTTTTTTTCTCCATTCCCAGGGGAAAATGAACCAGGCAATTGTAGTTTCCAGCTAGGAGACAAGTGTTGGTTTAATTCCACATACTAGACATGAGTAGTACAGTCTGTAATCTCATGTTATTTAAACATAAGCTCTGTTAGTATTTTTAATCAGGTGTCTTCTCTTGCAGGAAGATGATGTGGATTTTCTGGCCAGATTTTCTAAGCTGGTCAATGGGATGGGGCAAGCATTAATAGCTAGTTGGACTAAACTGATAAAAAATGGCGATATGAAGAGTGCTCAAGACACTCTACAAGCTATTGAAGCAAAAGTGGCCCTAATGTTGCAACTTCTAATTCATGAAGATGATGACATCTCTTCTAACATCATTGGCTTTTGTTACGACTACCTTCACATCCTGAAACAAGTAAATATGTCTGGCTTCAATTTAACACCCATTCTGACATGATTTCATTTGATTTTTGTGTGAATGTCTCATACTGTGTGCAACTGACTTGCACAGTAGGTTTTTTTGACTAATTAGCATTCAGTATGTTTAATGCCTGTGGTCATGCTATTTCTGTAGTGTTGTTTAGAGATCTGATGGAGTTTAGTTAAATCTTGTGTTAAGGGGAAAGAAGGCTTGCAGATCATATGGCTGTTAAAAAAGCAAGTCTTTTCCTATTACACAGTAACGAAGGAGTTAGAATACAAAAAAAATAACACTTGAAATTTATTTTACAGCTTTCTGCACTTTCAGACCAACAAAAAGCTAATGTAGAGGTAGGTATTTTTTTTACTACAGATTCTATACTTCAAGGACACATTAGATCAGAGTATTTCATTTTGCTGAAACAAATCACATTTCATTTATATGCTTCAATGTGTATGTGACAGTAATTAAAAGTGAAGACTTAAAAGTAAGGACAGTGTGTTCCATCTTTTGCAGTTGTTTCTTTAAATAGTAAACCTACATTGAATTTTGTATGAAGATGAAAGCTATTTTAGAGCTGGTCTTCCCAAACAACCCTTATGCATATGTTGGCAAGCTCCTCTGCAGGCTATACTGTTCATAGAATATTCTTAAATCAACAGGGAAGAGTTGTTTTCTTTAAGTTTTTTATTTTTATTAAAATCTGCCCTGCTTCCAAAGGATTGGAAGAAGTCTAGGAAGTGTTGTCATAAATATGATCCTTAATAGTAAAAGTTAAACGTAAGAAAGAAGCAACAATTGAGAGATAACAGTTGTAATTACAAGCAATTATATATTAAACATTACATCAAATATACATTAAGCTCAAGTTTATATGCTTGAGTTTAGATAATCTTACATTTATATGTAGAACATTAAGGTTATAAGTAAAGCTTATGGCCAGTTTTGGAAGTAGTAAACTTATATGGATTTTTCAGCCCAGTCTTTCTATTTCTTTATGACTCTTCTGCACCAATGTAGATGTACTAATTTGGATGTTGAACTGGTTAGATTGGTGCGGTTATTTTGTAACTTCATGCAGCTCACGGGTGTGATTCCTTTTCATTTACAAAGAAAACTGAATTCTGGACCTGTTCTAACATGAAAAGTTGAATTTGGATAGTTGTGGTGCAGACTATCTTGATCTCCTTTTGTCTAATGTCTGTTTAAATTGGAAAAGGTAACACAATAAGAGAACTTCGATAGTAACACTGCATCTTTTTATTTTTGTGACGTTCTTAAAACTGCATCAAATGATATTACTACTGCAGTACACTTAAGACACTAAAAGTTGGAGTAAGTTACTGCCCTGAAATATGTTGGTTTAAGTTGCTTTCATACTGGAGATTTTCATGTTGCAATTATTTCTTAATTTTACTGAGCACTTCTTGAGGATTTTTGTTAAATCGTAATAAATTTTTTTCTTTCATCCAACTCATAATAAGAAAATAATGGGAAATAGTCTAAGTCTTATTGTTGTTTGTCTTAAGCTTTAAATTTTGTACTTAGCAGCATTCCTTTAAAGTTTTGCATTTTAAAGTTTACACTTTCAACTTGTTCATTATTTGAACAGGAAAAAGGGAGGGCTTGTTTCTTGTGCCTCTGAAGTTCCAAAGTTTTTTCTCATCAGCAGGATTAGAGTTTTAATTCTTAGAATGACAGGTCCTCCTAAACATTTTCAGCTACAAGTGTATTGTGTTAATGTCTTGCAATTATTTAAATTCTTTAATATAAGTTGTTACAGAGAAGCAGACACTTCTCAGAGGTCATGGTGACACTTGGTGTCAAAGTATCTATTTCTGCACGATGACCAAGAATTTCACCTCAGTAACCTAGGTTTAATTCTTTGGTCCATTTTGGTGTTGATGAATTTCAGGTTTTGCGCTTAAAATGAAAAATAGTAATCATGATTTATTTTTCAAAAGGTTTTTTTTTTTTCATTTGGTTTCATTCAGACTTAAGTGGAGCTAAGATTAAGCCTTTATATCTGCTTTAGGATGTACCAGCAGTCCCTGCTAAGGTTATATTGCACTTCGTTGCTCTAATTGTTCTGACAGCTTGCTGCTGCGAGTTATGGGCAAGGTGTAGAGAGACCCTCCCATTGAGTGACAAGATGCAGAAAGGGCCCCCTTGCTTTCTGAACTTTTCAGAGGCGGGTCTAGGTGCAGCTGGATCCAGTCCTTCTCCCAGATTTAGTCAATGGCTTATGTATAAAGGATTGTATAGGTGTAATTGAAGCTTTTTGCAACTTTGTTCTGCAGGATTAAGGATGGCAAACAAAGTATATAAATGATTTATTTTGTTGATGTTGATGACAATGATTAGACTTAAAAGACTTGAATCAGAAGTATTTACCACATGCAATGGATAGTAGTTATAAGTACTACAGTACAGTGCACTGTTTCTTGAAGCAGTGTTGAAACAGCAATATTAAAGATAGCAAAAGAATCATTGAATAGACATTGATGTTACCCACACCAATTACTATGAGCTGTTGGAGAAGTTGATGTTGGAGCTAAGCTGACTTATCCCTTTAAAATAGTATCTTGGACAACTTGTTTAGTTTCCTCTGCCTAGATCGGTCATCTTGATTGTTTTCAATGTGAACTGAACAGCACAGATTACAAGCAGGAAATAAAGCTAGATAATGCTGTCAGAGACTGAGAGCTGCAAAACATTTATGCTGTCTGTCTGGAACAACGTTTTTGTATTGTTTGGATATAATCCATCTGTTCTGATTTGGACTGTTAACTTCTGCTAAACCTCTGAAAATAACAGTTCGAAAGGGATTAAAAATATTTGTAAACGTTTAACACCAGCTTTAATGTTTTCTTTACTCTAGTATTTTTAACTGTTGTTTCTTATAACTTGACTGCTTCTATGCTTACTGTTCTGTTTTTATCTTAGGCAATCATGTTGGCTGTTATGAAGAAGTTGACATATGATGAAGAATATAATTTTGAAAATGAGGTATTGTGTTATAGGGATAAACTCACGTGCAGCTTAATTATATATGTAGTAAAACTTGATCACACTTTTAAAATCTGTATTTTTCATAGACTAAAGATTTAAAGCTAGGAAGCAAGGGTCCATAGGCTGAGTTTTTTTCCTATTAGGAAAGCTTCTAGGCATGTCTGCATAGGACAAAACAACATAGTAAGGGTCTATCTAATCCAGCTGAGTTTACAGTATTTGTGGCTGTGTTTGTACAGAGCTATTCCTAGGCAAATACAGCTGTGCTGATAACTAAACATAACTGTTGAGGTGGCTTGTACAGTGCAAATTTGCATGTTTCTGCATGTCAGTTCTATCTTGCAAAAATAATTGAGAAGTATTGTGTAATGAAACTCTCAAAAGACATGCTGCTTGAGCTACTGGAGATGGTCAAACCTCTGCAAAAATAAGCTGAAGGTGGAGTAAGGTCTTTGATTTCATTTTCCTTCCATGCTTAACATCTCTGTCAGCCAACAGTAATGGTTGAGTATGTGAGGCAGACTTACTTTGCCGCAGGCTGTTCAGAGAGCTATAGTCTTGAAAGGGTTAATTTTAACTGTATCCAGTCCATCATAAATGTTGTCAATCCAATTTTAAAACTAAGCTAGATGCTGAGAAAGAATGTCTTTGAGGAGTGAGTCAATTTTTAAGAATTGGGTCAATAAGGCTTTGCCAAGAGCATTTTCTTTTTTGTACTTTTGGCTGGTTTTCATTTTGGAAAGCCTTTTTAGTATGTTTCTGGACTGAATGCAGTGGATCTCAACATATTATAACCAGCCATAAAAGGAGCTTGCTGTTATGCTGCAAGAACACTGGATGAGCATTATTGGATTCTGAGTGTGCTGAACTGGTTTTGTATGTACATGTTTTTGCTTTAGGTGTAATTGTCTAAAATGGTTGTGGATTAATTTAAACATGAAAATAAGAGCTTTACTGATGTGAATGTTTTTTTGGTAGGGTGAAGATGAAGCAATGTTTGTGGAGTACAGAAAACAGTTGAAACTGTTGCTGGACAGACTTGCTCAGGTTTCACCAGAATTACTGTTGGCATCTGTCCGCAGAGTTTTTAACACTACGCTTCAGTAAGTTGGGGTTTATAACTTGTTTCGTATGATACCTTTTTGGGGTTTGGTTTTTATTTTCCTTTTGTAAACTGTCAGTCTCTAGTGAAATGTGTGATGCAGCAAAGTGGAGTCAATTGATACAATGAGCTCGTTTACAACTTAATGATAAATAATGACTTTGTATAATCTGTTACTCAGCTCCTCAGAAAGAAGCAGCTTTCTTTGTGTTACCTTAAATGGTAGCTTTTCTTTCCTGGAGATGTTTCTTGATCTTTGTCACTTTCCTGCACAGCAGCAGCTGTTTGGACAGGTGTTCACTTTGCCACATCTCATAAGACTTTCCTTGAGGTGTAAATATTATGCATTACTTTTATCAGAAAAACAAGGTTGGATGGGGGGAAATATCTAAGTGAAGTATTTTTGTTTAAAAAAAAGAAAAAAGAGTAGATCCAATCCTGGAAACCACTCGCAAGTAAGGAAACATTACTAGTTCCCTGGCTAGGAGGACAGTTGTGTGTATACAAATAGGAATCCAGTATTGTTTGTGGCTACCTTGTACCTTAACCGAGCCTCTTCTTACTTGAAGCTGAATAGCTTGCCCACGTGTCATAGTAAGTGGGTTTGTACCTAAATAAGCACATAAGAAATCTGTAGCTTTCAAGCTGAAACTGGTGAAAGAAAGTTGATGGTGATCTGATGAGGAGGTGGTATTTTAGAGGATCAGGTCTTTCAGAAGCATCCTAAATTACTGCCTGGGCCTTCCAGTGTTTTCCTTAGTTTAAATGCTCTTTTTATGCTGTACATCTGAAGAAGGCTCAAGAGAAAATATTAACATGATAGAACTGCAATTATTTCGTAAGGTACTAAAGACTAACAAGATCTTCATATTCTTTCTCTAGGAACTGGCAGACTACACGATTTATGGAAGTAGAAGTAGCAATAAGGCTGTTGTATATGTTGGCTGAGGCTCTTCCTGTATCTCATGGTGCTCACTTCTCTGGTGATGTTACTAAGGCTACAGCTTTACAAGACATGATGAGAACGGTAAGCATGTCTTGAGAGCTGTTTAAAAGTGCCAGTAAAGACTGGAATGTTTCAGTTCAAATGGCTCATCTTAATTACTAGGACATCACTTATGTTGCAGTTAGGTTTTATAAACAGCTAAAATACTAACTTGCTAATGCTTTTATTTGTAGCTGGTGACTTCTGGTGTTAGTGCCTATCAACACACATCAGTGACCCTGGAATTTTTTGAAACGGTGGTTAGATATGAAAAATTCTTTGCTGTTGAACCTCAGCACATTCCAACTGTACTAGTAAGTTTCATCTCACTTAAGTTTTTTAACTGGGTAAGACTAGATAAGTTCTTTAGACTTAGGAAATTTTCCTGTTCTCTGAAGGTCGCTAAGGAAGCTGAGTTTCTTAACTTGTTGGATGATTAGATTTTCCCCCCGCCTTGTTTAGGGATTCTAAGACTGAGATGCTTTCTTGATTGCAGATGGCATTTTTAGATCACCGCGGTCTTCGTCATACAAGTCCCAAAGTACGAAGTCGGACAGCTTACCTCTTTTCCAGATTTGTCAAGTCTCTTAAGTGAGTAAATAGATATATCCAAATGGCACTGAATTTACTATACGCAACACTTCTGTATGTCACAGTTGTCATTGAAACAGGCTGGGCTTCAGATGGACTGCGGTGAAGTAAAATATCAAAACAATGCTCTAGCAGAGTTGTTCTATTGTGTAATACTAAGGTAGCAGTGGAAATATTTGTCACAGAACAAAGAAGTGGAATACATATGCCTAGTTTATATTGATCGGATGTTAAAGCTGATCAGCAATATCAATATCTGTTCTCCTTTTTCTCAATAAGCAGAGCTGAGTGTGAGTGGATCTGGAGACTTTCAAGAGTAACTCTTCCCTGTTCCTAACTAAGTTTTGAACAGTTTTAGAGTTTATACTGATGAAGTTTACTCAGTGTATGAGTCCTTTGAACAGTTTTGTCCTGTTGGTCTTATTTCACAGGCATGTATTTAATTTAGAGGCAGAAGAAGCTTGGAGATGGCTCAGATTTCAGCACGCTTTTATTTTTCAACTGTTAATCAAAATACTTGACTTAAATGATGCATGTTTTTAAAAAATGAGGGAAAGAAAGAAATGGTTATTTCCCACTATGCCATGTATTTATTTGGCCTACTGCTAGCATCATACCCATAAGCCAGATTTTTCTGCAGCAGTGCTTTGATATTTAAAGGGGATTCCTATATGGAGAAGGTAGTTTAGCGTTTAACTTCACAGCTTAAACAAAATGTCTTGAAATCTGTAAAAATGTGTGTGCTTCTAAGTAGTGTTATGTACTTGTGTTTTATTTCAGTAAGCAAATGAATCCATTTATTGAAGATGTTCTGAACAGAATACAAGACCTGATGGAACTTTCTCCTCCTGTGAGTATTTGCAGCCAGTTTTTCTAATGAGTGAGGCTTGCACTTACTCGTCAGTGTGCCTGAGTACTTGCTGAATTGTAAGCTAGCATGCAAACATTTAAGCACAAATAATTATCCTGCTTTTCTGGTGTGAGATCACTTGCACACCTTACTTTTATACCTGCTTGTAATGATCTTGCTTACATGGGTTTCTGGGAATATAGCATAGAGATGGGTATATATAGAAGGCTATAAACTTTGAGAAGACAGCCTTGATAGAAGACACTTAGTGAATTATGCATGTTATCTTCCATTTTAGGAAAATGGCTACCAGGCACTGTTAAGCAGTGATGATCAACTTTTCATTTATGAAACAGCTGGAGTGTTGATAGTTAACAGTGAATACTCTGCAGAAAGAAAACAGGTTCTGATGAGGAATTTGTTGACTCCGCTGATGGAGAAGTTCAAAGTATTGTTAGAAAAACTGATGATGGCACAAGATGAGGACAGACAGATGGCACTGGCTGACTGCCTCAATCATGCTGTTGGGTTTGCTAGGTAGGTACAGCACAGTAACACTGTATGTTTCTGGTTTGAGTAAAAGGGAAATACAGAGGATTTACTGGGAGGAGGGACTGAGTTTTCTACTTCATCATCCACTGATGATGAAAATCATCAGTGGTTATAGAATTTCTTGTGATAGCTGAGAAAATAAGTCCCCTTAGAAGAGACTGGTTTGGATCTAGATATAGAGGATATTGAGCAAGTTTGTAATGAATCAGCGTCTATTTCTTTGCTCAAAGGACTGTATGGAGCTAATCTGATCATATGTTGTTGGTAAATTGTTAGAATTTAATTCTCTAAAACTGGCAACGTGATGCTACTTCATATCAAAATATTCTTTTCGTTACTTCCACTGTCTGGCTCCCATTTCACGAAATGGAGTATTGCAGTTTAGTGCCTGGGTTGGAAAGATTTTGTTCTCAGTGTAACTGCTTCTTCATTGTACTGGAATGTGAGCTTATGTAAAACTTGATGTGTGCTTTTACAGCCGGACCAGTAAGGCTTTCAGCAATAAGCAAACTGTAAAACAATGTGGATGCTCAGAGGTTTATCTGGACTGCTTACAAACATTTCTGCCAGCTCTCAGTTGTCCATTACAAAAGGAAGTTCTGAGAAGTGGTGTCCGCACTTTCCTCCACCGCATGATTATTTGCCTTGAGGAAGAAGTTCTTCCATTCATTCCTTCTGCCTCTGAACACATGCTTAAAGATTGTGAAGCAAAAGATCTTCAAGAATTCATTCCTCTTATAAACCAAATAACAGCTAAGTTTAAGGTATGATGTTGCATAAGCTTTTCAGGGTCAAAGTGTTGCTGAGAGATCTTCTTTTCTAGTTCCAGAAAAACAGGTATATGTTAAACTCTCTAAGAATTAATAAGTGAGTGTATTTTGACGGCTGCTGTTGGGAAACATTGTCTTTGATCACAGTCATACGTTGCTGGACTCAGTGATTAAATGAGTGGTTTATTCTTTGATTAGTCTTAAAATGTTATATTGTTTAATTGTTTGGAATTGATATTAAAATACTACTTGGAGCACAAATTTTTTTTATTGACACAATTAACTTCATGCTCTCCACTGAAGTTTTAAGCTAATGTTACAAAACAAAGAAGTTCTGAAGTGAATTTTCTCATCTCTTATAACGTGATTTCCCCAAGGTAGATATACAGAAATGTCAAATATGTGTATAGAGAGGAATATAGATTTACAAGATCTCTATTTGGTGGTGTTGCATAAAAATATGCACTGAGGCTTAATGTACTGTTATTCAGAGTAGATTGACAAACACCAAGGTTTGGAAATTGCACATGAGATGTGCATTAAGTAGCAGTAGGACTGTCAATTGATAATCTAGCAAAGGCTCTTGAAGTGTAACCTTTGAGAGCCTCCCAGTTTCAAACAGTTCTAATGTAAAGTCAGCAAAACAGATGAAGCTAGTAACGTGTTACCTGTGTCCATTCCCTGGAGCTGCCACAGGAATATTGCACTGCTGTGAATGGTCTGGGAAATTCATTGCTGTGTGAAGAGGTTAAGAAGCCATTTAAATAGGCTTAAATAAACTTTCCAGCAGAACGCAAAATTTAAATTGCTGCAAGTGAAGAGAACTGCATTTTGTGATAGCATGTGGACAGACCTCTGGAATATCCAATCTTCAGAGCAGAGAGGGAATTTTGAAAAGTCAAGTATTTAGGAGACATGGGAAGGAAGACTCCTACTACTTCAGTCCTTTTAGCAAGTTATGCTAAAGGCAGACTGGGATAACAGTAGATGATTAGTCTGTGAAAGGTGAGGAAGATAAAAGAAAAAAGTCATGGGGCAAGACTGGACAAATACCATGTTCAGGTATAATATTTAAGTTTGTATGATACAGTACTCTTCTTACTATAACATGGTGAAATAAAGATCCTAGCTTTCATAGTCTCACTTTGAATATTTCGGAGGCATAGTAGAGAGAAGATGAGAAGATAAAAGATAAAATCTTGCTTAAGTGTTAAGAAATAAACATGTGAGTTGCCTCTTTGTGGAATTCTAGGGCATGACTGAATAGCACACACCTTCAGTTTTTCAATTCATAATTAATTTAGTGCCTTTATGTGCATTTCTCACTAAAAGTGTTGTGACAAGTTTATTCTGTAATGTCAGTAGGAAAACTTTTTCTTCAGTAATCCTTAAAGAAAAGTTCTATAAAAGCTGGCCTGTTGCCACTTTTAACATCTTAGAGACGGTATTTCAGGAAATTTGAAATTGTCTGTCTGAACAGAAGGGTGAAAAATCCTGAGAAACCTTTTCCTACTCAAAATGAGGCTAGACAGGACTAGTTATTTTTGTGCAAAAGGCTCAAAATAAGTGGTGTGTAAGTCAAGGTGCAGTAATGTTCATGGTGACCCTGATGCAATTTGCTTTGTTGTAAGAAATTATATGAAATTATGAACATGAAAAGTGAATCCAAGCTGAGAATTTTAACTTCAAATTTTAACTTCTAAATGTTCAATTTCTCTTTTTGAGCTGACACCCTCTTCTGATCTTCACAGATACAGGTTTCACCTTTTCTGCAACAGATGTTTATGCCACTACTTCATGCTATTTTTGAGGTGTTGCTCCTTCCAGCAGAAGAAAATGACCAGTCTGCTGCTTTAGAAAAACAAATGTTACGGAGGAGTTACTTTGCTTTTCTGCAGACAGTAACTGGCAGTGGAATGAGTGAAGTCATAGCTAATCAAGGTAAGAAATTCAGTTTCTCAAAGGATAGTGTTACGGTTACTTTTACCTACATTTTATCTACTAAAATTATTAGCCTAGTTCCTGGCAAGTACTATAACTATCTTACAGTAGAGTGGATTAATGGAAGAACTGTGTTCAACTTGCCTGATTCAAATTACCTGTTGTACAGGAATTTGGGGTTGTGAAATCCAGCTGTAACAAGCATGTTCTTCCTATTGATCTTTTCAGCTTAATGTGATCACTGTGTCTATTAGGACAAGAACAGTGTATCCATCTTCATGTGTCATTGTATTTGCCTGGTGAATTGGAGATCATACAATATATACCAATGTATACCAGTGTTCAGACTGCTGGGCAAGACCACTCACAGCTGCCACTATTCATTGTGTCTATTTTTGGAAGGATACATCAGTAAATCCTGTAAACTTTTATTACTGTTGCATGGTCTTGTTATCTATGGTAGAAGGCATAGTGTGACTTAGTATATATGTAGTTACCTTGTTTTCCTCACCTTTACTGGCCAGATGCAAATTAGTTCTTTTCATAGTGGGAATTTGAACTCAGGTATCTAGTTGCTTGGTACTTTAAGTGATTCTTTCTATTTGAATTCTATCAAAATGGTTAGAGACTTCAGAAAGTTTAAAGTGACTCATCTGGTAAGTGGAGCTCAGAATTCCTTTCCCCTGTCCTAAAATAGTGGTAATACTGCTGGGAAAGGAAAAAGTAGCATTAAGTGATGAGAGCTTTCTTGAAAGAGGCACTTGGTAGTTGTGATGGGCCAAGAAATTTTTAAAGGAATCAAACAAATAAGCATAAATGCAGCACAGAAATTTTAAACGTGTGGAAAATATCTTGTGATATGTTGCAAGATAATCTAACTGCTTCAGTGCTGCTGAGTTTTAATTAATACTTCCAAGTTTAGGTAGAGAGGAGAAAATTTGTATTTGTAAGCAGGTCAAAGTACTGCCCTCACCTTTGTGTGTTAAAGGCCAGAAGAGCAATTTAAATCTCCAAACATCAAAAAAAAAATTATAACCTAAATAAGAGTTGTCTTGCATCGTAGGGAAACTTCCCAAAAATATTTGAGATTTGTGCAAAAAAGAGCTATTTTGAAGTTGAACCATGTCTTCCAGGTCAGTATTTATATAAAATAGTGTAAAAAGTACCAAAACATTTTAGGCTGCAATGTGAAGTGACAAGCTCATTTTAATGTGTTTAAGGTGCAGAGAATGTGGAGCGTGTGTTGTTCACTGTCATTCAAGGAGCAGTGGATTACCCAGATCCTATTGCACAGAAGACTTGTTTTATTATTCTTTCTAAGCTGGTGGAGCTTTGGGGTAAGAGTGTCTTTCCAGAATTCCTTTCCATCTGCTACTGCCCATGAAGCACTAATAGAACTTGAAATATTAATTTTCTTTTTAGGAGGTAAAGATGGACCAGTAGGTTTTGCAGACTTTGTCTACAAGCACATTGTTCCTGCATGTTTCTTAGCACCTTTGAAGCAAACGTTTGACTTAGCAGATGCCCAGACAGTACTGGTATGTATTATGGATGGGTTTTTTGCATTCATTCTTGTGGGGCAGATACAAGCTAACAAACCTACAATAGCCATGTGGTATTAAAGATTGTCATCTCCGAAATAAAATCCCTTAGGTTTTGTGGGATTTTTTAAAATTTAGATATCTGTATGATTAATTACTGAATATTGGGGTAGTGTATTCCGTAGTTTACATAGGCTCAAAATCAACTGGAGGTCTAAGTATTCAACATTGATCTGCATTACCTATTAACTAATGTTCAGTGAGAGGAAACACACAGAGTTGGTTGTTCTCTAGTTCATTTTGGATTCAGCTGTGCAGAAATTTTTCTGATTAGAGGGAACAAAACCTTGAAGGTCAAGACTTGGCATTGTGTGAGGGGAAAATGAAGGGATAATGGCATGAGCTAGCCCTTGTTTTGGGACTCGTTAGGTTCTTCAGCTTTGAGTAGGGAACCAGTAGACCAGTGCAACAGTCTAATGCTCTGTATTACATTTCAGGCTTTATCAGAATGTGCAGTGACGTTAAAAACAATTCATCTCAAAAGGGTAAGCTTCATGATACTTCACAGGGAATAACTGTCACAGGTTTCTTTCTAGTGGTTTTATCAATTTCTGAAAGTTAGATACTTACTAGGGTGAATTCCTACTGTACTGTTATATAAAATAAAAGGATGATCATAATGCTGTGCATGATTTACACGATCCAGTAGTTCTACCTCTTGGTAATTTAATACAAAATACTGGCTCTTCATTAAGGAGAAAAATCTACTCACTTTGTTACTGTGTTTGACTAATCAACTGGCATTCTTTCACTTTCCAGTGTATAATTAAACAGATATAGAGCAATTAGTAGTGTACTGCAGAGCACTTCTGTGTGAAGAATAAAGTATATTTTGATGTGTAGAAGACTAGATGGAAAAACATTTATAGGAAAAAAAAAATTTGGCATTGTCTAATGCCTAAAAGAGTGTGGTGTATTCTGGTTTTAATAGGAGATGAAATAGTTTCTATGTTCGTGTTAGTTTTTGCTACATCGTTTGACTTACAGGCTATCTTTTCTGTCAAATGCAAGTAGAAGTCACAACTACAGAAAACTGTAAGAAATTAGAAACTAGTGGAGAAGAGATTGTTTTAACTGAGGAGTCATTTTTCCTCCAAAGCAAGGAAGAGAGAAATCTGTAGGAAAACAAGCTTTGGTAAAGGAAGTAACCTACTGATACAAATACTGTTTCTTTTAACTCTCTCATTGTTTAGGAACAATGTTCCCCAATTTAGTGTTCCCACTGCAATACTCCAAACCATGTGCTGCTTGCTCACTCCCCCCTCCTATTCCATTCCCTCTCCCAGTGTCAGGCTGGAGAGGAGAATTGGAGGCACAGAAGATGAAGATTATGGGTTGAGATAACAATTTAGTGGGAACAGCAGTGAAATAAGAGACATAACAGTAACAGTATAAATAAAAGGCTACAAGAAAAGCAAATTATTTATGTGTGGGAAAAAAAATGCTCCACGCAGGAAACCAGTTATACTTGAACTGCTGCCACGCTGCCCTGGAAAGGTGGTACAGAATAACCACCCATCCTGGCTACTGCAGAAATTATCCCTGTCTAGGCCAGAACCAGGACAAACACTACTGCTACAAAGTGATCTGAAATCTCCCCTCACATGAAGTGTATACCATGTTCTAGTTCCAGGGTAACTTATGTGAATGAATGAAGTTGATTCACTTTCCCTTGGTAGATCTATTGGGTTATGTTTATATTGTGCCATCTTGTGCAGTTACCCCTCCTGTGCTGAAAGTTATCTGATAAATATAGGTGAAGAAAACAAAAACTGAAATGTTAATCAAAATGTCTGTTTTGCTCAAAGGTTTGGACATTCCATTTTATTAGTGCTTAGTTCACTACAGATTACATAGTCAGTGTTACAATAGGAGAAATACTGTGTGCATCTGCACTAGGCTACTGAATTTTGCAATGGGAGTAGTATGGTAAAGCAGTAGGCAGATACTAATACCCAAGTTTTTTATTTCTTCCAAATGTCAGTGAAATTAGAGCTGCCTCTATAATTAACTGACTCTTAGAGTTGACGTGTAACAAACTGTTTAGCTCTATTGTATTTCTTACTTCAGTGCAATTTTTAGTGCATTTTTCTTCTGTGTAACAAAAGATACCAAATTGCAGTAGAACCTTTAATGCCAAGATTAAGATGTCTTTTTATTTGCTAACAGCTGAGAATAACATAAACATTTGAAAAGCATTACTTCTGTGTAAAATGGTCATGTAGACCACCATACAGTATAGGGCTGTGTTTTTCCATTTGTAAAAAAATATGCTTGAAAAAATTGTGTACTGCTTTTCTTTAGGGTCCTGAGTGCATTCAGTATCTTCAGCAAGAGTATTTGCCTTCTCTGCAAGTAGCTCCTGAGATAATCCAGGTAGGAATTCCTAAAAGAATATTTGGAAAACTCTTTAACAAATGTAAATGTTAAATGGGTAGAAATGGATATTTACAAAGTTAACCTCCTTTCATCCCACAGTAGAATTTACTCAGTTATTGCATATAAGAATAGAATTAATTTATCATAAGGAGTAAAGATACTGCAAGAGTACCTTGTCATCCCTTCATGTATCACAGTACCTTGCAAAAGAAAAAGTCCAGTGCTTGTAACTCTCTAAGCAACCTTCCTGCTTTATTTCGAATTCTAACTTGAAGATATCTTTGTAGATAGTTCTGTTTCTGTCTCCTCAGCTAGAAGTGAATCAGATATCCTGTATTTGAAAAAAAAAAAAAACAACCAGCCAAACAAATAGTTTTTCACCCTAGAATACACTTGGACTGTCATAGCCTTTTACAAGTTTTTATCTACAACACACTTTTCTTCAGTTGTACACTAGGGAAAATACAAACTAATATCAATGGCTTTACATATGCATATATCTCAGGTTGTTTTGTTGCTTCATTTAGTTACTTCATATTTCTTCGTTTTCTCTTATAGGAATTCTGTCAAGCACTTCAGCAGCCTGATGCTAAAGTTTTTAAAAATTACTTAAAGGTATAAAGATTTTTTCCTTTGAATAGCTTTTAGTTCCATTTGAACTTTACCATACAATTCAGTCACAGTAGTGACTTGAAGTAAAATCAAAATACTGAATTATTTAGTGGTTCTTGGCTATTGGGAATCTCCAAGTAGTAAAGCAGTTAACTGGAAAGACAGAGCAAACAACAACAAACCTACATCTATAAAATTGTCACTCATTCTTAGCAGCTTGCCATCTCAGTAGTTTGATATTCTTGTGGCTTTTGTTTAATAGCTGAAAAAGCAGAAATGTGATGCTATAATTGTAGAGAACGTCAGAATGCATCATATTTGAGGGTGTGAGTGTAACTAAATAGCACAAGTCGCATCCTTAAACTTAATGTGTTAACCAGTGTTAAACACAAAAACGAGCTCTGTAAAGCTAATACTCTTATACCTCAAGCATTCCATGTCTTATATTTCCTTTGTTTTAATTTTTTAAAAATAATTTTTCACAGGTATTTTTCCAGCGAGCCAAGCCCTAAGGAAAGTACTGGAATCTCATGTACCTGTTTCCATAATGCAGAACTCTGGTTGTTAATTTATAAAAACGCTAACTCTTGTGCCATTCAAACTGGTCTTGTTTTTAAGAAACGTTGCTTTGTGCTCACATCAGTATGTACTTTAACCTTCTGCAAGAAAGAAATGCAAATTCCCCACCTGTGTCTGAGACATGAAGGTATGTGACAACATGAAAAATTATCTGTATACACAAACTTTTATTATGTGTAGGATGATTTAAGCTTACACTGTAACACATACAGCAATGAAATTACACTTATTTTTTAAATTAAATGAATTAAATGTAAAAATACCTTCAGACCATAGCAATGGTTATTAAAATGTGTACATTTTTGATACGGAGTAAAATGTTTTAATAAGACATAAAATTCATTTGTTCATGTATGGTGACATGAAAATAAAACAATCAAAGTCCTTCTTGTAGATAGTCATTTTATTGAAGTTGTCTTAATGATAAAATATATATATACCTCCTATAAAACAGATTGGTGTAATAAATGATTTCATTTAAAAGTAGCATCCGGTTCTATCTTTTTTTTATAAAAACAATAAAACTTTATCCAGTGAAATGTGTAAGTCTCTCTGAATCATTTTAGCTGAATCTTTAGAAGCGACAGCATTCTTGAACCTTCTGGCTGTTACATTTGAGTAGAAGGTGGCAGTTTTTCTGAGGCATAGATAATAAATTGTATTGCTCCCTTGCATGTGGAAGATGCTGGCAGAAAGAATTGCATTCACTGCAATATTTCAGTAGTGTCAGTGGTCTATACGGTGATTTTTTTTTTAGTAGAATGCTGCTACTTTTATTTATTTTAAATCTGTAACATGACAGGTTTTTGTAACTATTTCATGAGGGCAGGGGAAAGTTCGAGTCTTGCCATGCATGGGATTTATAATACTTTCCTCATTAACTGATGTCCATAGTAAAAAGCTGACTTACCTCTAATGTAGTCAGATGAGCATTTTTCCTAGACTGTGTGGTGGTGTGTTCCTCATTCACTTTAATTGGAAAATAAATGGGAAGGTGGGTCAGAAGCAGCATCCAGGATCAGAGTGTGGTGATGTTTTGAGGATATTGCCATTTTCATTTTTCAGTGATGGAAGAAAGTACTTTTACTATCTTCAACAGGATAGATAGATAGATAGGATAGTACTTCTGTAAGATTTTGTTCCTGATTTATATGTGTTTAATCAAAAGTTTCTTGTTATTTGATTAGTTGTATCACAGAATGAGTGCTTGTGGGGCTTTTCATATTTCCTGGTTTCACAGTCCTGTTTCCCTCCCTTTGCTGCCATACCAATGCTCCATTTCATTTTCTCCTATAGCACTGGAAACCTTCCCTCTCTGACTTGGTGCTTTCCGGGTGTTGCCATTCTCCTGCACCTCCCCAGCACAAAGACTGCACCCCTGACACTGCAGCTCTGGCTGAGCATTTGCTGCCAGTCTTCTGTGTCTGGCTTGGCCTCCTTCCCCTGCAGTTATGGAAGCTTTACCACACAGAGGGATGAGCTTTCACTAGGCAGATTATGAAGTGAACAATAAAGCTTCCAGCTTTAGCAAAGCTTTTTGGGTTTAAGTTGCAGTGTAATGGAGTCACTCTTAGTTTTTATATCTGATTTAGGGTTTTGCCTTCTCAAGTAAGGGCAGTACTGCTAAGAGGATGATTTAGCTATTATCAAATTAGAGCCTCATGAGCAAAGTCTTTGAAGTGGCCACTGCCAAAAGAGACTTTTCCTTCCTCAACGCCACCATCTTTCACCCCTCCCACAGCTCCCTTTGTGCCAAATCTGGAGCACAACTATGCCCATAATGAGCTATCCAGGAAGCTGAAGCAGCAGAAACACTTCCCCCTCACAGTGTGTTGCCCGCTCTGGTAGTGGCAGGTGAGAATGGATATAAAGCAGAGAATGCCAAGTATAGGAGCAAGCTGTGTGTGGCACCCATTAGCCTGCCTCTATTATAAACTTGCACCTTGCCCTCCCATCCATAACTGAATGAGTATCCTGTAGGATGAGTAGTCTGGATCTTCAGAGAATGTAAGTTGGTTCAGCCTGAAGAATTAAAAACAATATTTACTTTTGTATGCTTTGGCTGTTCAATCAGCATAGCGTTCTGTTGGGGCTTATGCAATGTGAGCTGTAAAGCAGCACCTGTGGGGTAGTTTCTGTATCTTCAGCTTAACATGTAATTACTGATTCTGGCTACTAGCAGATTATTTTTTTTGTAATTTCCTTCAGTGGTGCAGAGATGGCAGGTCTGCAGCTGCTCTATCACAGTTGGGTTATGTGGTGGGTAGGCAGTGCCTAGTAACTATCTTTGCAAAGAATCAAGGTTTAGAAAGGCAATTGCTGGGTTTCTATATCTTTACTTTGAAGAAGGGGGATTCCTGCTGTGCAGGGTTTTTTTTAACATCTGAACCAAGAAGTTCACTACCTACCTCCAGAGAGAAATCTAGGGATGCACCACATAATCAAGAGTGTTCAGGCAGTGTTTAGATACTTTGAACATAATATGGAAACTACTTAAGCACGTGGTGTGACTCTCAGGGAGGGTCATGTGCAGGGCCAGGAGTTGCAACCCAGTGATCCTTGTGGGTCCCTTCCAAGTTAGCATATTCTATGATTGTAATACTTCTTGCGGCAGGGAAGAAGATAATCTCTAAGGAGTGCTCTCTTTTAGGTTGACAATCACGATTTATCCTTTTCTAGACAAAGGTTAATGGTCGCATTTTAAGGCTGGACCAAACACAATCACCTGCAGCTTTCCTGTATGGCTTAACATTGTTGTGGTCAAAATGCCCCTATATCTAAACTGAAGATGTTTAAAAACATCATCATGGTGGTAACTCCTTTAGTGTATAACGTGAATTTCCTCTTGTAAAGAGCGTTTAAATAGGCAATATTTTCTTACTCCGGTGGCTCTTTCTGTTCTCCACTGGTTGCTCACATTCATGTCACATGCATGACAGATGCATGGGCAGTTGTATTTGTCTTGGGATGTTGTACACTGTTTCTGACTAGCTATGGGGTGGGTACTTGTACAAGTTATGCAGACATACAGTATGATAATTACAGAATAATTTAGATTGGAAAGGACCTCTAAGACCTTCAGGTCCAACCACTAACTCAGCACTGCCAAGCCCACCACTCAGCCATGACCCCAAGTGCCATATCCAACACATCCATTAAATACTTCCAGGGATGGAGACTCAACCACTTCCCTGGGCAGCCTGTTCCACTGCTTGACCACCCTTTTGGCAAAGAAATTTTTCCTAATATCCAATCTAAATCTCCCCTGCAGCAACCTGAGGCCATTTCCTCTTGTCCTGATGATTGTGAAGATTGTTTGGCAGGTAGGTTTTGCATTTGTTGCTCAAGCATGAAGGCTTTTACCTTTCACTTTCTGTTTCTCTGTTCTTCCTTCATCAAATGGTTGTTCAATATCCCAGGCACTTCAGAAAAGTGGGAAATACCAGGCTCCAGAGCAAGAGTTTTTTATCTAAGAATGTTTGAGTATTTTTTTTTTTTTTTACTGTCAATGCAAGTGCCTATTACACTGAATTCTCCTAGATGGCTTTGTATCTATGCAACAAGAGGAAGAGTATAATTAGTGTGAGATTTGCTTGGGAACGTTAATGTGTACCTGTTGTAAAATTCTGTAAAATGCTGTACATTCCAGCTTTGGAATGAATTCTCTGGTGGCAAGCTGAAAAGAGCTGTCTTGCATCATGGAATTGCATCTCTTCCCTCTGCAAAACTACGGAAGAAAATGTCTTAAATAACATGGAACTATGAAAGGCAGTTCCAGCAGAAGTGAAGTTGGCCGCTGAACAGCTTTGCTTATTCTGCTTCAGCTGTGATGCCTCTTAAGTACTTAAATCAAATATAGAAAGCAAATAGATTACAAGAGTAAATGGCTCAAAAGCTTTGATTTTCTTTAGAGGATTTGTTGTTGATACAGGACAAACAATTATTAACTTGCTTATGAGTTTCAAGTGTTACTATTCTCACCCACTTACTGGTAAAGTTATCAGCTGTCCTTCTGGTAAGGTTGGTAAAATGCAATTTCTCACTCAAAATTTTTAAAAGTTAAATAATTCAATCGGATGTTCATTCTCTCTTAGCAAATATCTAGTGTGATTTCCACTCTCCCCTATTCTTACCTCATTTTTGCTAGGTTCCCTAGAGGGTCTCAAGAAAAAGATTAGAAGAACATACTATATTTTGCCTGTTTTAGTGCCTTCAGCTCTGATTGACTATGTTCAGCTTGACTTTTTTGTTTGTTTGTTTCCCTAGCATTTTTTCTTTTTGGAGTTCTGGCATTCACAGCTACAAGTGTGAAGACTGAAACATGCCAGCTTTAGCTGCAATTCCCATAGCCATATTGTTAGGATGGAATTCCAATAGTATACAGCTACAGACTGCTGAATTTGTGAACATGAATGAGAATCCAAATACAAGAGAGGTGAGGAATAACAAAAGTTTTACTTATATGTTAAAAAGAAATTGAAACAAGCAAAGTAAAAAAAAATCTAGAATGAAACCACAATGGCGCTTTCCTTTTTGGTGTCAGTTTTTTCCTATTCTTAAATTGGGCATAACATTTTCCTCTGATTCATGCTGTTAAACATTTAAAGGTTAGAGAAGATCTTCTGTGCATAAGGATCACTGATTATCTTGCAGACATACCCTAAAAAAATGAGCTGTTTGGATCATGCAAACCATATGAATCTTTTTTATCACTTCAAGAACAGGGGAAAGCACATGGATGGTAACTGCAGTGACAGCAGTCAGCAGCCAGCCCCAGGGGCTGGGTGACACTGCATCTGAGATACTCTAGGTATTAAATAAACAACATCCTGGGGAACTTGGTCTGAAGTCAGCACTGACACTGCTTTGAGCTGGTGACTGCACCAGAGACCTCATCCATCCTGAATGAGACTATGATTTAAAACATCCAGTTCTATAAAGCATCATCATACTTAGCCAATAGTTTCATTTTATTCAAAAGTGGAAGCAAATACATATTCACAAAGAAAAGTTCACAGGCGTTTTCCTGATTTGGTGGGGGCCCTTGCTAAAATCCATATTAACAATCTGATTAATATTTCTGAAGAAGACAAAGCTGGCTCATGGGTATCCACCTGATAGAAAAAAAATGGCTTGCAAAGCTGGGTACAGAAGAAAGGGTAACAGAAATAAACCATGTAACTTCTGAGGACCACTGCAGTGTTTTGAAAGATGCAAGGACAGAACACAAATGTAGTAGGGAACTATTCCCTCTACAATATAGCATTATAAAGCAAAGTTAAGATGCCAACAAATGGGGAAAATAAATTAAGAATTTATATTAAGACCATAAACGCGTCAGTCAGTTTATCAGTTTCACTAAGGAGAACTGCGGAAGAAGCTTAGTGCCCTGTAACAAGCGAAGCAGAGAAAGTCTGAACTTGTGATAAAAGTTACAAAAAGGTAAGATAATAACAATAAACAAAGCCTGTCAGCAAGAGGCTGCTGTCAGTTCCTCGAGAGAATAGGCTTCCAAGATCTGGGAAGATGGCAATTCCAAACAGGAAATATAGAGGATCAAAAAAGGGGTCGTCTTAGGAGGAAAAGAAAAATCTTTCCACTATTTTCCCACTATAATTATGATCAGATTACATTATGCATAAATTATGAAGTTATCAATATTCTTCATTACACAGATATTTTATTGGAACAGCAACATTACCGGATAGACAAAAAACACATAGCAAGGGATAAATCAGATGGGAACTTTGGTTTAAAACGTGTCAGTAACAACTGAGCGGCATCAGGGATGTGAAAACTATCAGGATTTCGTGAGGTTTAAACGAGGTGAAATAGAGAGAAATTACATGGGGCGGGAAACATTTCTCCCGGGTATCCCCTGAGCACGCCGTGGGGCGGAGGAGGTCCCACAGCTCTGGCTCGGTGGCCTGGGGCGGGGGCAGAAGCAGCTCTGTCTCGGGGAGCCGAGGAAGCGAAATCTCCGCCGGACCCATTACGCAGCAAAAAAACCACCACGGAACCCTCCCCGGAACCGCTCCGAGCCCGTTGGGAACATCGCGCCAGCGAAAACAAACGGAGTGACCACTTTTGTACAACATCCGACCCCCACTTTCCCGTGTTTCCCAGATGTTTCCCTGTCTCGCGGTCCACCGCCTCGGGGGCGGCCGCTGCTCCCTCGGCCCCAGCGCGCGGGGTCCCCCTCTCCGTCCCCGCCGGGCGGGAAGGGCGCGGTGGCTGCGCCGCCCGGGCGGTGCCTGGCCCGCTCCGCCTCTCCGCGCCGCGGCAGGAAGCCGGAAGCGGCCGGGGCGCTGGGCAGGCCGGCGGGAGGCGGCTG